>VXBO01002530.1:30949-38449 GCA_013400135.1 Rhinoptilus africanus | reverse complement strand
CTTTCTGCCCGATTTCCATTATGATTTGTATTACTGAAAAATACTGTTGCTTTAGAAGTCTGTATTTAGGTACTCACACACGAATTAACAAATATAATGCAAATAGTCATGTTCTTTTTTCCTTAAATCAGTGTAAGTTTTCATGTCATGCATTTCCCCCTTTTCTTTAATTTTTCCCCTTTCATATACACACACAAAACACAAAAAAAACCCCTTCTCCACTCATGTGATGTGAATGGGACCAGGTTCCCTGGGACCAAGTTCCCCACAAGAGATGTTCCACAGAAAATGCTCTTTTATCCATTCTGATTCCTACGCTGAGGAGAGCAGCAGGAGTCTAGCTCACTGAAATCACCTTGGAAGGCACAGGTTGTGCTCAAGAAAATATTTAAGCAAGCCTGCCCTGCTTAGCAAAACATCATCAGTGCCATGTTCTAGCTGGAGATGTGTATGTTTATGGAGACCTCTTAAGAAACAGAACAAAAATTTGCTTTGGAGGAGAGGGAAAAAATAGGGATAACTGAAGTCAGAAATGGGTCTTTTTTTCTCTCAGCCTTATGAAAGACAGTAAAACTAGTGTAAAATCAGTGTAACTTAATTGACTTTCCAATGCTAATTTATGCTAATGGAGGTTCTGGTCCATAGTTTTCACCTGGGAACTCAATAGCAATGAGTGATGGCTCCAATTAGTCATTATAATTGTGAGTTGCTAAAGCTAATATTAGTAGAACTGCATGACATTCTGGGTATCTCCCCAAACTTTTCTGATAATAAGCACTGTTCCACACAGCTGGATCGTATTTAGCTGCAAATGTGTCTCAGCTGGGTTTCATAGTCTTTTGGGTCATCTACGAGCATTTGCAAAGTGGTCTCTTTTATCAAAACCCACCGATAAGTACCTGCACGTCCCAGCTCGATGGTAGATACAACCCGACAAATGTTTGATGGTTGCTCCCCACATTAGGCGACTGTTTAATATCCAGACAAATAGCAAATGGCTAGCTGGATATTTTATCTGCTGAGATCCATGTTGGATAACTGATACAGGACAAGTTCTTTCATTCTGCATCTGCAAACAATCAACTGTCCTTCCTCACTGACATTTTAGTTTGGGCTCGTCTATTAGGTACAGTCAAGACTCTCGGTCTTTTACAATAAGGTCACTGCCCTCTTGCCTCTGAGAATCTTGGACAATTTCAACTATGCTAAAGGAATTCAAATACTTCTATTCCAATGAATAAATAAATTACCTTTATGGTATTTTTCCCTCTTGATTGGTTCGATATGAAATTTTACATTGTCCATAAATGTTCGCGTTCTTCAATGATGAGAATTTCAAATTAAAAATACTCAACCGTATTCATAAGATCCAGTTTAACAGCTGAGTAAGTTCAACAGATGAGTATGTAACAGGTGGAAATGTTGGCACCTAATCTGAGGCAGGATTTCTGGGACAGATAAATGTCTCTCGATATCTGTAGGACTCGGCAGTGAAGAAGCTGATAATGGTTTGATGACAGGCATGAGATGTAATTTGCAACTTTAGCTTCTCAAAGCTCTCTCTCCGCTGAGATGGATGGGATAGTTGCTGCTTCTCTGCGCTACCGATTCAGGACGGCTGCACACTCTGGCAGGCACTGGCACCCTCCTTTCTGTATAGATGGCATTTTGATGGGTTTTTCACACCAGACTTAAAAGGACGTCCAAACTAATCATTCAAATATGAGTTCTTTATTAATTAGAATTATGTCTTGGCCTAATTTTAAAGAAGACTTCTTGGGAAAGGTGCTTTGTTCTAACTTGTTTACCCTTTGAAGTAAGTTTCCCACTCTCTGTGTCTAGAAAAATGTGTTTTCCTTTGACATAAACAGATGGGAAATGTACAAAAAGTATGTCTCAACTGTATGCTTTTTTTTTTCTGCACAGAGCTCAGCATTACTACCATCCACTAACAAAAGCAGAAACTATTGTTAATGGGAGAGGGGTTTACACCACAGTGGACAAAATAAATAGGCTCATTTAGGCCTTTAAGCAAGCCTGGGAAGTGTGTATATTACACATTACTACAAACTATCATGGTTTTCAAGCCACCACCTCCACAGATAGTAACAGCCTGTCGCTTTGTGAGTTACTCCAGCATCTGTCTTGCTTTCACGAGGAAGAACCTATCCAGGGAGCTTAATTAAAGTATGGAGAGTGGAAAAAAAGAGAGAATTGACTTCAGCTCATTTGAAATAATTTGCTGAAAGACTTTTTTTATTTCAAGCTGCAGCAAATTTAGCTTCTCTGGTGAGCACAACGACCACTGCTTGTCAATGGCTCGTGAGCACAGCACAGACTCACAGAATGGTTTGGGTGGGTAGGGAACTCAAAGCCCAGCCAGTGCCACCCCCTGCCCTGGGCAGGGACACCTCCCACCAGACCAGGTTGCTCCAAGCCCCGTCCAACCTGGCCTTGAACCCCTCCAGGGATGGGGCAGCCACAGCTTCTCTGGGCAGCCTGGGCCAGGGGCTCACCAGCCTCACAGCAAAGAATTTCTTCCCCATGTTTCATCTAAATCTTCCCTCTTTCAGTTTAAAACAGTTACCACCTGTGCTGGGTGTCTCATCCCATCCAGCAGAGGCAGGTCAGGACATTTTTTGTTGTTGAAATAAAAATCATAGAATCAGAGAATTGCCTTGGTTGTAAGGGACCTTTCAGATCACCGAGTTCAACCATCAACAAAACTCTGACAAAAACCACCACTAGACCATATCACTAAGCATAATCTCAAGCTAAAATCTAAGATAGGGCCTCGATTAGTCAATCATGCCTTTAGATATGTGAGTTAACAACAGCTGAAGAACAGATATTCCCAAGAAACAACCTACTTACTTAAGTTGGAAACTAAGGGCAGCCCTGGGTAACTTACAGAAATGTTCGTACCACACAGGCTGCAAGAAAGAATAGACTACATGCTTATTTTGTTTTGAGATGATGCATTACTACAAAGAATAAAATAATACTGCAAAGTAAATGACAGAATTCATTATATTGATCATTTCAGTAGATCTGTTGATTTTGCTGGGCAGAAGAATACAACACGGATCCCGTATTATACACGCAACTTATTTACAGCTTATTATTTTGATGTGCTTCTATAAAGGAATGAAAGAGGAACTGATTTCCTTCTGAGAGAGATGTTTTGAAAACAGTTGTACTGGCTTAAGGAAAAAAAACTTGATGGGAGGATGCTCAGGGTTCTCCATATTAAGGGGAACTCTGAAATTACCTAAGGCTTTCTCTAGGGTTGTTCCATTATGTCAGAAGTAGTTATATTGCCAGAAAGCTGCAAGTCAACTGTGGAAAATGTAGCAGTGAAATTCTTCGAGAAAGGACAAGAAAGAATGACAAAATAAAGAGGAACAATAGCAGGCATCTGCCACAAACCGCTTGATTTGGAGAAGAACAAGAATGTTCCATCTCGCAGCACGCTGTAGTTGCGGAAGACTTTTAACCACTGTAAGCTCTGGAGAAGAGGTACAACTAACTGTTAAGGTTCTTCATTTTTATAGAGATTAATTTTATGTTGCTAGAAATAAAGATTTAATTTTTGCCTGCAAGGACTTTTTCCCTGGAAAGCATTAACAATAAGAAAGGGGAAGGTTCTATTCTTAGCTTATTTTGGCAACTAATCCAATTAGCAACAGTAGCTGATTGGATAGCCAACCAGCTGAAATGAACTTGCCTATAAATCTTATCTTTTAATAACTTCAGCAACTTCCTTGCATTTATTTTTTCTCTGTCTTTTTTAGAATTCATGGTTTCCTGGTTGCATCCTAGTATTTGAGACCCTCTGACGCCCTTTTTTGATTTTCCTATCTGTCCGCTGGCAATATGTGACCTTGGTGTCACCTTCTATTTGGAACAGGGTACTCAGCAGAACGGGAGAGCAGATAGCCGAGGACCTTTTGGATGGGAACCACTCCTATTCATCATTTCTTGTTCCCCATCCATTTGTATCTGCGCAGTTGTTGGTCCTCTCACTCGATAGAACCTTCCTGCCTCTCCCCCTTGCTTCTTCTCAGCTCCTTTCCCTCTGATATTTTTCATCCACTATCCCAAGTCCAGGCCCTCCATCTCCCCTTCCAACTTTGCGGAAACAATTCTTTTCCAATGTTGATCCTTCCTTAAAGGATGTCTACCTGCTGTGTAGTCCTTCCTGTTCTTCCTGAACACTCAGACTAAACAACAAGGTGTCAGAGCAGTTTTTCTTCAACAGGCCTTCAACTAGGGAAGAAAGTAATTAATTAGCTGAGAGAGTTTCTCTGGGAGTGAGGCTGGAGGAGTGTGTTCCCACCAGGCTATCCCACTCCACATTTCAGATAGGATACGAGGTTCCCCAGCCTTATCACTGCTGTGCTCTGAATAAATAAATACCGGGTAAATTTGAGGGATCATTTTCTTTAGTAGCAGTCCACAGCTAAGTTTGATAAGGTCTCTGCAATGGATTTAAGTGTTTCAAAGCCATGGATGCCCCATGGGCATAGGAAATTCATATCTAGGTTTTGCTTAAGAATGTAGAAAATTGCATGAAGGGCCTTATTTCCCCCCTTACCATCCACTGTTAGGTACTGTGTGATTATGGAGCTAAAACTACGTTCTTTACAAGACCATTCCTCATAAAGTTGAACTAAATGATTATTTAAAGATCTTTTTAATCAACCCCCTCATACCTTACTGATAATGTTAAAAACTGGGAAAAGGATAAGTCAGGAGTTTGAAAGAAAGATGGATACGGTAATTAGCTACTCCTCGTATGACGCTTTAACCCTCCCTCTGCTGATAACTCTAGCCAGGTGTGCTTACACCAAAATTTTTATGGGTGATAATTAATTTCGCTTGACTCATTTTTTGTGCCTGACTTGCAACCCCAGACTACAGTTTGTGCATATTGCTACAACTTAAGTCAATAATCTCTGTGCTTCGGACATACAAAATGCACATGTATGTACATTGTACATAATGCATGCACACAAATGTAAATACGTCGTGCACAAGCTATGAAAAATCAGATCCTGGGCATCTCCTGTGCGGCACTTACAGACACACTTAGCTACTTCATTATTAATTTCTCTGTGCTGCAATTTCCCATTTCTAAAGCAGGTATACTCATGTGACAAGGACATCGTAGGAGAGGGTTTCTGTTGCAGATCTATACAACAGTGATGAGCTCTCTAAGATGGCTCAGAGAAAAATTTTGGTGATTTTTTTTTTTTTTGCGGTGAGACTTATTAGCACTCAATAACTAAGTCATGAGAGGACCACACACTGAACAATGAAGGAAAAAATTACTGGATAGTACTGAATGAGGTAGGGACGATGTGGGCAGGAAAATCCTGTTTCTGATTATGGAACTAAACACCATATCCCACTGCATATGCCCAGGGAGTCCAACAAAAGCTTGCAGGGGTTGCCTTAATTATAGCATTTTTGTTTGTTTGTTTTACTTTTGAATGCTTGCCATTGCAACCTTAGGAATGTTCCTTTAATGTAATTGTTTATATGCTAAAAAGAACAAGACAAGAGAGAAACTAGGCCCATTAGCAAATGAGGAAAAGAATAAGATTAATGACAATTCAGAAATAACTAGAACTGATGCTACCCAGGGATCTGCCCCAGTTACAGCCTTCAGTGGCCAGTCACCAGCACACCACCACCAGTTTAAATCTATACAGCAAGTAAGGAACTCTACTGCAACTGTTGTGAGCTATTGAAATCAGCCTGTGGTGCATTAATCAATTTAATCTTTAGTTTCTATTTTTGTTTTTTCTGCCAAAATTTGTATTTTGGGGGGAGGGGCAGACTGTATTGGTGCTCTACTCTTCAATGTCTGAAATTCTCACTGAGAAGGTCAAACACGCCCTTAAAAACGAGGAGAAAAATTGTACAGATAGTAAAAAAAGATATGTATAAACAGCTATTAAAAGGTAAAGCATACAGTGGCTAGTACGGATCTGCACGCCATATGCATTATTGAATAAACTGAACGTGTAGCCAATAGCTATTTTGGAAGTAATGAAGAAGTGTGGTGATGGTAGGAAAATTAACGCAAGGTGAAGCTGCTGATTCTTGATGAAGGCTTAAAGCACCTGAACAGTTGTTTACTTGGCTGAGTGACAAACGAGAAGGTGGCTGTAATAAACATCTAAAAGAAGATAAAGAATCCATGGCTACACAGTGAGGTAAGTAGCTGTTACAACAGAAGGATGAAAGGAGAAAAGAAAGAAAGGAAAAATGTAGAGTTTCAGGAAAATATTCTGACATTGAGCTGCTGGCGCATCCCAGGGGTGACAGTGGCAGGCAGAAAAAAGGGCTAAGGTCGATACAGGGGCTGGGATCCATCTGCAGGAGTATGGGATGACACCTTCGTTTGTCAACTATGATGTATTTATGGTGAAACCAGAAGGCTCAGTAAGGATAAGGGTTTCACAGTTTGAGTTCTGAAAAAATCTCCCAGTGAACACAGAGCCTGACACAAAACGCCCAAAAATATAACTAAGATGGAGAGTCAATGAGCAAGATGAACAGCTCATGAAGGTGGGAGAGGAGAAGCAGCAGGACAGACAGGGGAGGGCCCACAGAAAGCACAGCAGAGCTCCAGTTCTTCCCTTCAGGAGCAGCTCTGGAAGACGTCCCCTTCCGGTGGGGTCCCTGTAGCAATTCTCCTCCCATTTTCTATTCTTCCAGGTGCCAGAAACACATACTCTAGAATACGTATCCACAACTACTGCTTCCAGATCAAATTCTTCTTTTGCATGCCGAAAGGAATAATGAGGAAGCCAGTGTTCCTCCTTGGCTTATTCTCCTCTCGGCATTGGTCTGCATCTTGCTATAAACAGAGTGATATGAATAAGGACAGACAAGTGAAAGAGAACAAATTAATGTTTTTAGAGCTTACATCCAGGAAAAGGGACCTTCATATCTTGTCCATGAGGAAGAATGCAAGAGCCTACCCTTAAAACGTACACTAGCCGATGATGGCTGTTGGCGTCGCTGGTACAGCTGACATACCAAAGAAAAAGGTAAGGCAAACACTTTGTAAGAATAAAAATGCTGAGCAAATTGCAAAGGCTGTGGAGGCAAGGCACACCATTGGTATTTAACACAAGGGGGGAGGCAGAGCCTGTCATGGCTCGTATGGTCAGAATAAGAGGGGAGCGAAGGTTCCCAGTGCCTTCTGAGGCAGAAAAGGAAAATGGTGAGAAGGATAAAGAAGGGAGATTGCTGAAAGCCAGAGCCTAGAATCAGAATTCTTTCCTTTAATGAAATAAATAAATAAAAATCTGGTATTACAGGAGAAGAATTTGTCTGTGGCTTGAAAGTGATGTATTCAAAGACAGCTCCGCCACTGACACAAGTGACAGAGACCAGTTATGGCATCAGCTATATCTGAAACTTTTGAAGCTGATGTTAGCTTTTGCTCACATTTAGTTCAAGTTTAATGCAAGCCTTCTGAGA
>VXBO01002530.1:23449-25949 GCA_013400135.1 Rhinoptilus africanus | reverse complement strand
GAATAGGAGGGAATGTGTGAAAACATGCACGCTGTGCCAGTAAGTAGTTATTTTATGTTTGTAATTTTAGTTTTACTGACTTTGGGCCTAATCCAGTATGGAGAGCCACAGCAACGCTAAGCTCGCGCTCCTTCATTAGAGCCGCTGGGAAGCACTTTGGGGTTACACGGGCTGTTTGGCATGGAGGAAATCCAACCTTTGCCGCTGGGACCCGCATCTCCCGGGGGGCTGGCGGGTGACCGGCAGCTCAGCAACACAGGAGGTCGAGAGGAGGGCTGGTGGGACACACAGGTCTCTTGGGGTCTTCTGGTGGCCTCCCCATGCCCTCCTAAACACACAGCTCCTCTCAGCCGTGACCCAAGCTAGCCCCGACAACAACATTCAGCAACCAGCACCAGAGGAGACCCCAAGTGATACCTCCAAAGGTTACATTAATGTAAAATAAAATTGCATTAGCGCTACGTTTGTGAAGGAGCACGTGATAACCAGACACAGGACTGATCATAAACACATGTGTAGGAGCCCACACCATGGGTGTCCATAAGCTCCTTTTCCTCATTGGTTGAGGACAGTCAACCTGGCCAGCTTGCGAGAGCAGACCACCCCAGCACTGCCTGCCGTCCTGTCCAGAGCTATTCACAGTGCTTTGCCCCCTCTGGGGTCTCCTCCTGTGCCCACCGCACGAGAACAGAGAGAGCTGCTCTGCACCCCCGGCTCCTTCTCCCAGGAAATGCTTCACATCCCATAAGGCTGAAGACCTGCCCCATACCCCAGCCATGTCTGGTGAGCCTGGCATGTGGTACGGGAAAGGTGAGCTGGCCACCACAGAGACCAAAACCCTCTCCTGCTCCAGGGAAGCCAGTCCTGGACACTACAACCCAAGGGCGTTGAGGGATAGACTTTTTAGCAGGGCCTGTTGTGACAGGACAAAGGGGAATGGCTTTAAACTAAACCAGGGAAGATTCAAACTAGATAGAAAGCAGAAATTTTTCACAATGGGGGTGGTGAAACCCTGGCCCAGGTTGCCCAGAGAGGTGGCAGATGCCCCATCCCTGGAAACATTCCAGGCCAGGCTGGACGGGGCTCTGAGGAACCTAGTCTAGTGGAAGGTGTCCCTGCTCATGGCCGGGGGGTTGGACTAGATGGCCTTTAAAGGTCCCTTCCAACCCAACCATTCTATGATTCTAGAATGAAAACTCAGAAGCCATCAAGGAGAACATGAAATTTCACAGCAATCCAGGAGCAGTGGGCTGTCCCTAGGATCATGTGAAGGTATCATGTACGAAAAGCTACAAGAGTAGGCAAGATAATTAATTTTACTTTCTACCATGGTTCAGCATGCCAGGGAGATCATATGCATAGGAAGAAGAGCAGGGAAACCATCACGAGCACGGCTAGCTGAAACAGGCAGGAACGGTAGAAGTCATGCTTAGATCACTTCCCGGACAGCAGAAAACTTGCATACACAAAAGCAAAAAAGCAGGTAATGAGATAGAAAGATGATTAAATGTGTGACATCTCCAAGACCTTAACTCCTTCTGGGCTCTCATCAAGTACAGTTGTTTACATGGCCACCTTCCTCTATCCTGGGCTTTAACAAAATAGTAACAGTAGAAAGACTACTGTCTTCACCATTGCATTTATTTTCCTGTCTGTCGTAGAAAGCTGGATTTCAGTAAGTAAATACAACTCTTATGCTTAAAGAATGACATCACACACATTTCAGATTGTCACTTACTGTCACATAAACCACCTCGGAGCTGCTCCTCCAAGAGGCATTCGCACCCCAGCAGCCAAAGCATGGCAAACCCAAATCTCCACGGAGCTCTGCTGCTTCTACCGTAGTTACTGCAGCAACCGCGGTTTCATTTAAGAAATCTTAATGACATGCTCGAACACATTAAAGCCTGCATTTCTACCCTGTTATGTGTTCTTATTTTATTTTTCAGTGGGTTTGAAAGTCCTGCCTCGGTTCGGGGAAGCAGCGGGGCCAACCGCTCCGTTTTCCATGAAGACTGCATTACTCTCACCATCCTAGTTGCAGGGAGTTTTCTGTGTTTGCTTATGAAATTTTCTTAAGCTTACTTATCACACATTGGAATAGTTTCCGGGCTTTCAAAGTAAGTTCAATTCTACCTTATTTAAAGTCATACTTAATTAATAGGTATTTATTGCATTTCTTCCTGTATACTGAAACATACCCTGGGTAAATAAGACAGGTTTCTACATCCTTGCCTTAAATTGCACTGCCTGAATCACGAGCAGTGATTTGGTAGACTCAGCTTGCTGCTAAAAAAGCAAACTATTTCTTCAACACAAACAAGCCCAGTCAGAGGAACCGAACGTTGCCAGACTGCTCTTCATTATGGCCACGTCTGACCCAGCACTCCCAGTTGGAGGGGATTCCAGCAGCTTTCCACAGACAAATAAACAGCAAATACTTATGGGGGACAGCCTTGTAGAACTGATTCCTTAATCAACAGTTAAAGAAGCAAATTGG
>VXBO01002528.1:200177-219670 GCA_013400135.1 Rhinoptilus africanus | reverse complement strand
AAGGAACACCAGAGTACAACCATCTAGAAAAGCATGTTGAATTGCAGAACAAAGCTCAGCTGGTACAGGTCTTTCCATGTTCTAGAAGCCCCTCAGGTGAATTTATTAATGACAAGGAAACTAATAGTTATGCATGTACGGAAAGCTCCCCAAACCAACTTCCAGCTTTACAGCAAAATGTTCACCAACCTCCGGCAGAGCCTGAAGTAACAAAGAAAAGGAGAGGGTCAGTAATGACTGTGATAACTGGAGAACTAGAACGACGACTCATACAAGGTGACAATAAATTGATAACTGATTCTTTTGTCTCTGCAGTAAGAAAAGAGCCTAAACTTCCCTGTAGTATAGGAGAAGAATCCCTGCTGTCATCCTTGCTATTAGATCCCGAGGACCATGACATAAATAATGAATCAGAAAGCTTTTCTGAGATACAAGACATATCTGGGAATATCCTTGTTGACTCAGATTACCATAAGGATTCAGCACAGGCTGACATGTTACCTACCTCTTCAGCATATACAGAAAAGAAAGAGAATTTCACAGAACATTCAAATGTCCAGGAAAGACCTGAGAACTTTTGCAGTAAACAGTCAACTGATGATAGCTTAAGGAGAGAGCCTGGAGCACATCAACTACCTCAGTTAGCCAAATCCAACTCTGATGAGAAAGTTGAGAAAAAGACTGAAATGAAAGAAGATTTTCATCAGAAAGCAGACATCCCCCCATTATCAGTAAAACAGATTAGTCAGAAAGGTAGGTGTTATAAGAGTTTGGGAGTTAATATCACTTACGCACTTTTTGCATAGTGGTTTAGTGCTTTCATTACATTGTGGGGGCGAAAATGAAAGTATATTATAGCTTTACAAAGAGATGATACTGGTATGCTAGGCCATTTGGTTATAATATGCAGTTTATTGTGTTGAGATTCCTAGGAACTATCGTGTAGATCCAAGTAACTTAAATAAAAATTTATAAAAAAAAAAAAAAAAAGAAAGTGGATTCCCTACATTAAACAGTCAACCCATGAATACATCTAGTGAGAGAAGCAAACACCAGAACAGGAAAGAGGTTCTTGTAGTTACAATGTAGCAGGAACTCAGAGCTCTAGTCAGTGTTTAAAACCATATAAATCTGGGTTTGGAATCTATGTGATCTACAGGAATACTGAATTCTAAACACATCTCAGTTCTAATTCTGGCTGAGCCTTTACATGTCATGGAATGGCCATAGTGGATCATTTAACTTTCTTTTCTCCCTTCTTTATGTAGTTAAGAAAACAGCATATGAAAAAGAAATATTTTTAATGGCTAATCTTTTACAAAATTTCTTGTCTTCCCTTATGTAATCCATCTACCTATATCCACAACTGATCATTTAAAACTGGTGTTCTAAATCATAAAAATGTAAAGCCATAATGGGACTGCACACCACAATGTAAACATTTTACATTGTGAATATGTACACACACACACATGTGTGTGTTTTTGAAATATCACCCCAAACACTTTAATTTTTTTTGTATTAATCAACTTATATGCAAATATAGCTCAGATCATCCTTTCCAGAAGAGAATGTTTCCAACAGGTTTGGAGGTTGGGAGTTTTATACTGTTGAAAAATGCATACTTTCTTATCATGGGAAAAAGTCTTCAATAATCTTTGTAAAAAGCACCAGAAAGTTTTTAATAATCTTTCTAGTTTTTGATATCTGCAGAAAATACTGGTATGTCCTCTGAAGTTTTCTTGTTTGGCACTGGTAATGGAAATTTCAAAAATACCTGAAGTTTATGTGAACTATATAGATACACTATATGGGTAGATATTGCTATGTAGGTCGATATCTAAAATACTAAAATAAAGATAATTAAATTAATAGAAATTGCTTTAGAACAAGGTACAGAAAGAAGACGCTGAAGGAAACCTGCACGCTCAAAAACCTTGATTTCCCATACATTAGATGTCAGTGGTTAAACACACAGCACAGAAGTGAGATGTAGCTCTTTCTTGCATTTTAATGTTATTCACTCCCTTTCCCTTTTGCCCCTTGCTAAGATTTATCTATGTGTGTTCTTTCTTTTACTTGTCATCTCACCTGGTCTGTAACTTTGGACATCTTTTGGTCTACGGTTATATTTTGTTTTTACATCTGTGTTATTCTTAGCAGTGCTGTGCAGATGATAACTTAAATGAGTAAATATGTATGTACAGAAAGAAGTATAAGCATTTAAAGTTTTAAAGCTCATAAATATGAATCAAAGTCCACTTGTAATATGGGAGTACCATCCTGCTTAGTCAAGACATTGGCCACAATGGGCAATGTGACTTCCTGTGCCCAGTAGTTCGGTGACACTGTAAAGGAAGCGCAGCATATTCAACAAAGAGTGCAAGCATCTAGAACAGAGGAGAAAAACAGATGCAAATGTTGTAACCAGGAATGAGGAGAGGAGACCAGGCAATCTAGAAGTCCGCTGGTGGTGTGGGAACTCAGTTATTATCAGAGGGGCAAGAACTCACGCAAAGGGCACTACAAGAAATCGATTTCCTGACTCTCAGCAGTAGTCAGCTGCCCTGGAAAAGGGGCCCAGTGACACAGGTCTGTGATGGAGATCTGACTGCAGCCAGAAGCAGGCTATTGAGCCAAGACAGCACTTAGACAGTCATAGAGGGAGCCTGGGCTTGCTTTCTCCCTATCTGCCCTTGCCAGTGGGTGCAGTTGCATTTTCCAAGCAGAATCTAACACAGAGTCTGTTTGCCAATTGTTGTTTTATCTGAAATAGTACTACAACAAATAAATTTATACTGCCTTACCAAGAAAGAAACCTAAAGTAGAAAAGTATATCCTCCTTTTATCTGCATGTGTGTCTTGCAAGGTTTTTAATGTTTAAATATCACTTTATATATTTACATAGTGACCATTTCAAAAATGTATGAGCATTTTTAAATAAAATTCATGAGAAATTTATATTTTTCTTCATAAAAATAGTGCCATACAAATGGCTATATAAGTATTTAACTACAGATACAAATACCACAAAGTAATCACCTGTACTTTTCTCTCCATGAAGATGTTAATTAGTCTAAAATATACACTTTAGGAATATTTTCATTATTATTTGATATTTTCATTTCTATGTTTGGTTAGGTTATTGTTGTAGTTAGAATGTGGAATTTTTAAACAGTATAATTTCTTAAGTTGTCTTACACATTCCTCACAAACAATGTCTGGTTATAATTTAGACTTGAAATCAGAAATGAATAAAACCAGAAAGCTACCTTTGATGAAAGACAACAGAGCAAGTGATAGTTCCCAGGAAGAAGCAATAGACCAGTGGGCCAGGAGACGGAAACAGTTCAAAGACAGCAAAAAATGCAGTTCAACTGGAGGAAGCTCCATAAACAGCACAATCACTGAGGGATCAAGTAAGTACTTTAGTCTTATCACTGTATTCTTTCTCCTTCTCGTGATTGACACTCTGACGGGGTTTTCAGCTAAGGAAATTGATCTTCAGTTCATAACCTGAGTCTCTCTCTTAGTCATTATCATGAGCAAGCATATTTTATTCAATCGAACAGTTCTTCACTATGGGAGTTAGTATCCTCTCTCCTTCATATAACCAAGCAAACAAACTGACTGGAAAAAAAGTTGATTGTACCATCCTTGTCCATACGCAATGAATGTTAAGACAAGCTCTAGGCACAGATAAACAGGTAATCACTTACAGCACCAAGCTTTGAGGGTGTAACAAAAATCATAATCCTGCTTACTTTGCTTATGTCAAAGTCATGATGAGCTGGGAATCCTTCTTTCCTCACTAATATCACCACTTGCTCCACCTTTTATCTTCAGACTTGTTGCCTAGATTGTCTTTCACTGTCCCTCCAGTTACTGAAACAGTCCCATAAATATCTCAACAAGAAATATGTCACCTTGCCACATGCTTGAGCCGGTACCAAACTCGTCGGCTTAAATCACACAGGAAGGAATTTTAAAGATGAACGACTTAATGAATTTACATTTCATGCAGATGGAGTCTCCAAGCAAGGATTTCACAGTCTAGAAGAGAACATATGTGGTATACTGCCTTTGCCTTCTCTTTTGCTATTTTAGTAATGCAAGACGTACTTAGTACAGATGAAGAAATGTGCACTTCCATGTGGAAATATTTTGTGCTATAATTGTTACTTTTGGTGAGGAAGTTTTATTTGTAGGTATATAACCTCCTTTTTGAAGAAGGTTAAATGCAAACCTATAGAAGATTGACAGCTGTAAGACTTTAGTGCAGGTCCAACACAAGATAAACTGTAAATATATTCTATTCCTGTACTGAATAGGTAAATCCTACGTCATCAGGGCTGCAATTCACTACCTCAATATAGGTGTAAGTTGGTAGCTGGGACACCAATAGGGTTCTGAGATATGTGACCTACAGGAGACTCAAGGCTTTTTGGAGCGGCAAATGGACAGCAAGTGAGATACACTAAGGCATCCAATACGGTACTGGCCACCTATATTCAGATCATAGACTCATAGAGTGGTTACAGTTGGAAGGGACCTTAAAGATCATCTAGGTCCAACCCCTCTGCCTTGGGCAGGGACATCAACCACTCAAATCACCATCCACTCTGACCTTGAACACTTCTAGGAATGAAGCATCCACAACCTCGATGGGCAACCTGTTCCAGTGTCTTACCACTCTCACAGTAAAAAATTTCTTCCTAATACCTAACTTAAATCTACCCTCTTTCAATTGAAAACCACCACTCCACATCCTATCATTACACTCTCTGATAGAGTCCCTCCCCATCTTTCATGTAGGCCCCCTTCAAGTACTGGAAGGCTGCTATTAGGTCTCCCTGGAGCCTTCTCTTCTCCAGGCTGAACAACCCCAACTCTCTCAGCCTGTCCTCATAGCAGAAGTGCTCCAGTTCCCCATGATCATCTTTGTGGCCCACCTCTGGACTCACTCCAACAGGTCCCTGTCCTTTTTATGTTGGGTACTCCAGAGCTGGATGCAGTACTGCAGGTGGGGTCTCACGAGAGCAGAGTAGAGGGGCAGAATCACCTCCCTCAACCTGCTGGTCACACCTCACTTGATGGAGCCCAGGATGAGGTTGGCTTTCTGGGCTGTGAGTGCACATTGCTGGCTCATGTTGAGCTTCTCATCCACCAGTACCCCCAAGTCCTTCCCCTCAGAGCTGCTCTCCGCCCAGCCTCTATTTGTGTCTGGGGTTACCCCACCCATTTGCAGGACCTTGCGCTTGGCCTTGTTGAATGTCATGAAGTTAACTTGTTGAGCTTCATGAGATAACTGAGTCAATCCCTAAGTTTCTAATTCTTGTTAACAAATCATCAGGGATGACTGATATTTCACATGTAAATGTAAAAGCTGTTCATTGATAGTAGTTTCCATTCTTTGGCCCTAAAACAGATTCAAGTCCACAGCAAGGAGATTAGAAAGTTAATATGTCAAACCGCCAGAGTTAAAAAAACCTACCAGGAGATAAATACACGAAGATATTCATCGATTTCAACAGTAATGTCTCCTGCATATAAAGCCAGACCATAAATTTTACTAGGCCAGCCACATGCTGGTTTGATCAAGAAAATATAAAATAAAAAATTAAAAATAAAACAAATTAACAAACAAAAAAAAGACCAAGTTGCAAGAGGTGGAATTGCTTTCCTTGAGATGAAGTTTTTTGTAGCACATGTCATGAACCTGAAGTCATGCAGAACAGATGAGTGAGCAGACAATTCTGTCACACATGGTATTATCTAGTAATTTCAAATAGTGTGCTGCAGCCCTAAAACTTCAGTCCTTTTTGCTTTGGTAGCTAGGCTGTTCCCTGGTGTTTGCAAACTTGAGGCAGCTCTAATCGATACTTGGAAGCAGCAGCTCCTTACATGCTTACTTGCAGCCACTGAGAATAGGCTAAGTGCAGCTTGTTCCTGACACTCCTAAGATGCTCAGTTTGACATCTATGCCAAAAGCTCAAGGAGGGGAGTGGTGAAAATACATTTCAAAAATGTCTTGGTATAACTCCGTGATGCAGCATGGCAGCATTTCGTTCTCTGATTTTGCCTGTTTGCCACTTTTTAAACTCTACTACCATTATAACAATTCAATATTAAACTGGCAATATACTGTGTTGTACTGAATTGCTTGGTGCTAGGCGAGATTTTTCTTAATTTATAAATTCATGGTAGCAAGATAAGATGTGCTTTAAATGTATCAACCTAATAGTATTTTTTTGTTTGTTTATTTACTAGTAGCTTTTTATACAGTTAATCATGCCATCTTTTTGTACAGTTGATCATGCCATCTCATACATTCCGCATAAGAGAGAAGCCAGTTGATGTGAAGTATTTGCCTACATAGAAACAGTTAAGCAAACTATCCAAGTGAAAAAAGACTGCCATTCAGATGTACTCAGGAAGTAACTTGCTGAACAAAACTAAATAAAGGTTAATTTTTATATTTTCTGTTTTGAAACTGGAAATCTTTCTGCGTAATTGCCACATCAAACACAGGATAAACAAAGCAAACATCCTTTCTCCAGCTGCATTAAACCTGGCTGCATTATGCCAGGCATTTTGTACTGAAAGGAACAGGATTTATTTTTTGCCTCTCAAACAATTTATACTAAAGCATATTTTCAGTCTATCTATCTGTTACTGAAGCCTCTTATGGTCTTTTTTCTTTATCAGAGAATTAAAGCTTTCTTCCATCTCTATGTCAATCTAGGTGACGTGGTTTGACCCAGGGGGCTCATTGCAAGACATTTTGAATGTAAATTAATATAAAATATGAATCTGAAAATCCTCATGATAACACATATAACATCATACAAATATTCAACAGCCTAGGACAAGTTCTATATTAAAAAAAAAAACAAACCCCGAAACAAACCAACCAATCGAACAAAAAAACCCCAAGTATCCTTTCCTCATCTCCTTTTTAATAAAACTACATGCACACATCTGGAAGAGCTAGGGTTAAGCGCACAGCAAATACAGTCATCATTACCTGAGTCATGCCAGTTACTTTTCAGCTTCTCTTTTGTCTTCCCATATGCACTGAACTCATACTCAATTTCTAGAGAACTTGCTTGGTTTCCTAATCAAAGAAAAGCTTAACAATTGGCTAAAGCCAGACTTCTCTTAAAGAGATGCAGCTCCTGTTTTGACCATTTGCATTTGGCATTCAAATTCAATATGCTATAGCATCCAATACTGTGATCTTATATTTGGACATCTTTGCAGACTGCACTTTTAACAGCAGAAAAATTGCAAAACTAAGTACAGACGTTACAAACTGTTCATTAAGAAGCTTGTGGCACTTCTTCCATGCTGACTGGCTGTGGACTGTTATTCTTCATTCATTTTCCCTGCTGACATTACTTTTATTTGTTTTATCCTCATGACAGTAAATTCAGAGGATGCTCGGTCAGTAGATATGGGACTACATTCTGAAAATGAGGACAGAGGTTTTTATACAGAAAACTTTCATTCTGCTTCCTGGGTTTTCAGAGGAGATGATGTCTCACCGGATAACAGTCCTAGATGTCTCAGCAAAAGGCCTAGACCAGTGGCAAGTAAGTTGACTAAAGCAACAGGTAATAAATGTTGTAAAAGTGTATTTATTTTGGGCACTCTGAGGATTCCAGGGGATCAACGTTTTGGAGAAGATGCTGGATACTTATGCTGAAGACAGGAAAAAGTGCAACTGAAGAAAATAAAAGGTTATAAAATAATGTAAATAAGTAGTTCTTATTTAGCTAGTTTTGCAAAATATCATAATTACTTGACAAAATTGATACTGCTAAAAGTTCATAATTAAACTGCATCTTTTGCTGCATGATAAGGGTAGAAGCAGTGTAATTTCATAGCTTCTTCAAACATGGAAAAATCACAGAGAGCTATTTATGGACATAAAGTATTTTAATGGTCATAAAACCTGTTATCCCTCTAACTTTCAAACATAATAGATCCAGAAAGAAAAGAATCAAGTTTACTATGGGTATGAAGTATTGTTCTATTTGTTGTTTAAACCCTGTCATGCAAACAGATATAATGAATTATAGTTGTTATTATTATTGTTGTTCATTAATTATTATTCATTATTATTAATGAATTATAGTTATTAATGAATAGTTACATTTGCAGGAGGATGGGAGGTTTTCCTTCACTTTTCAAGTAGTTAGTTACTGAAAAGTTAAACAGTTCAAAGAACCAAGACAAATTGAAACACCCCTGTAGCTTTCCAGGAGATAGTTCTTTGCTCAAGCTAATAAATCATTCACAATATGGGAGAAAACAAATATACTCTGCAACTTTCCAGAGATGACAAATCTCCCTTAAGATATATGAGAATATTCTGGAGAGCCATTTTGATTGCCTGTTCTCCCAGGGGAGAGCTCAGAAGTTCAGCGACATAGTTAAAGTAGGTTTTGAAATATCTGTGCTCTTTTAGACAGGTAACATCAGCTGGCCTGCTAGTAAAGTAAACTTTGAAGCAATTTCTAACTCCCAAATAGTACACAATTTGAAGACAAACACAGCAGGACAGTCAAAAAATCAAAAGCAGATACTCTCAGAATTTACACTGAAGTCCTTCATGAGTAGAAGATTTACTAATGAGCCAGACTATTTGAGACACAGTAGCACTGGACCCTGAGAAAAAGTTGGAAGTAGGCAATTAGACCCTGATCTTCCTTTTTACTGAGGATGATCCCTTTATGTGTTAAATTCTACTGACTTGAAAGACATTTCACATGGGTTCTGGTGGCAGGAGATGCCAGCATGGTGGGGCATTGGACTAGAGGACTAGGAGGAAATGGGAGCAGGAGGAATGGGAGTGGACAGGGAAGGGTACATGAAAGGAAAAGAAACAATTGATATCCAAAAGATACCTTCTAAAATATAAGAAGAATGAAACTACAAGAAAGAGATTTAAACTCATTTGAGAATTTAGACTACATTTTGTATTTGCAGCTTTGAGGTCTGGCACAGAGAACAGGAGCACTTTTCTCTCCCAAAATACTGTCAGTAGAGTGGAACACCTGAACAGTTCTTCACTTCTTCATTACAAAATCCAGACACTTAACTTAAACTGCTGATGAAAGTACTCTTCAATGATTCTGTCTGTCTTTGCCCTAATATGGATGGCATTTGTTCTGTCATGGTGTGAGGGGGGTACAAGCTGGCAAAGGGGCAGTACCAAACAGCTAGGAGTGATACTGAGAGCATCCCAGCCATTTGCAGAATCAGTAACTGTCAGTGCATACAGATAAAAAGTTTTTTAAATGGGCTGCTGCTTGTCAAATTGAACTTGACTTGTAGGGAAAAAGGGATGTCTTTTTTCCTCTTTTGCAGTTCGTGAAAGAACCGTGAAGATTGCTAAAGGAACTGNTCCTCCCATGCCAGTTAATACCTTATGCAAGTCTGCATCCAGATGTACATCTCCAGATGTAAAGTCTAAAACTTTTGGGGACTGACATCTGCTAATGACAACAGGCCTTTGAGAATGAAATGGAGGATGCAGTGATCCTCAAAACGTTTCCAAAGTCTTGTTAGCTGGGGACACTTCTGCTTGGATGGGTTTCCATCAAGCCATCTATAAATCTTAAGAGGTTTGCTCTTAACTTCTGCGGGGTAGTCCAACTATTGTGTGGAACTCCAGAAGAAACTCACAAAACTGAGTGAGTGAGCAAAAAGGTGGCAGATGATTTTCAGCAAAGAGGTAGTGTAAGGTAATGTCTCTAGAGAGAAATTATCTATACTATGCCTACATGATGGAGAACATGGTATTGGCAGTTACGCTCAGAAGTGAGATCTTGGGAGTCACCACTGAAAGATTCCTGAAATGATTAGCTCTGTGTGCAATGGCATCTTAGAAATTTGGTGAAAAGCTCATTCCATCAGTAACAGCAGTGAGAACAAGGGCGTCAGAGTCATTTTGCTGCTACCTAAAACCCTGGTTCACCCAGACCTAGAGTACACAAATCTAGATTATTGCTTGCTGTATCTTGGGATGGACACAGTAGAATTAGAGAAGGAGGAGAAGGAGACTCTGATAGATTTCTGTTACCAAAGGCAGATATAATGAAAAATGTCATCCTAGATCAAGAATGCTAGTGCGTGCCCTCTAGCAAGGCATCTAAGAATAGCTCTGTCATTTTACCGGCCTTATGTATTATATTTTCCAGCTTACTGACAATGTTGGAAAGGCCTGTAAATTTAGAAACCTCTGAAACCATTAGCTGAACCCATAATTTTAAAAACTGCCTGCTGAGCTACTAAATAGGGTCATCATTAAACTCCACTACGGAAGATCAGAAAAGTCACAAATCTGAGCAAGGGAGAAACATGCAGAGAAAAAAAAGTACATGTCTGAAAAGACCAACACTTTACTAACTCTTTACAACTCTAAAACTTGTATTGGAAACCCATGTATTAGAAATCTTAAAATCTGAACATAGTTGGATTTATACCTCAGTCATACTTTTGCATGATGCTGCCATTCTGTTCTAAAATTCTTTCTGACTTGTTGCCTCAGACCAAGTGTTCTGTTTATTAAATACTAAAAATAAAGCCTTCAGTCCAGAAGAGGAACTCAGGCAAAGGACAGACCTATTCAAAGAAATAAAGGAAAAAGTTGGAAGTGGCTGCTTTCTATATGGCTATGCCTACTGTTTATCAAAGGATCTTGTACTCTTTTAGTGTAAACTACATGAAAATGAAAATTATTGTGACACTAGATTCTAGAGATCTATATTTATACATGTCTGAATACAATCAGGAATTTTCATTATCAATTTAAGCTTTGCCAATAATGTAAATCTAAAAAACCTTTGCCTACAGAATACTGTACAAAGGACTTAGTAATATTAAATTGAGGCTAAAGTGGCTATGTAATGTTCTTCATCCTGAAACAGCTACCTAATTTTATTTCATAATTATTTTTTTTATTGTCCTTGAGCCTAGATAATCTTCACAGTATAACTTATGCAAAAAGTGATTTACTGTGAATCTCAGAAAGTAATTTTGAATAAAAAAACTTGTTCTGCTCATCTTATTAGAATGTACTATTGACTACAAGGTTAAAGACCAGTATCATTCATTGCTGATTATTTTAAGAAAACAAAATTATTGGGTTCAGGTCAAAATTAGTTGTGCTCTAAAAAGCACACCTGTGACAATGTGTGTGTGCTTCGATGAATAGATTTTATTATCAGACTGCTGGGAATATCAGTACCTATTGACACTAAGTTATCCCTGTTATGAATAAATGTTTATTTTTTCTAGTATTAAAAGTTTTAGATTATTTCCCAATTGTAAACACAGAGATTCCTGTATAATTCTCATATCAAAGAGTGCAACTTCAGAAGAGGTCTTTCAAATTAGAATGGGGTAAAGTTTTTTACCTACATATAAATAAATGGTTATGCCTGCAACATTAGCCCTAATACCTACCATTTTAACCCTGTANGCTAGTCACATTGTATACCTGTTCTCTTAAGTTTATTTGTGTGTTTTGTTTTCAAATGCAGTTGCTTTAAAACAGCAATGAAACAAAAAAAAAAAAAGCAGTAATTTTTTTACAGACAAACTTCTAGTAAAATTCTGTTTTCTCAAAATACAAATCATTTAATTAAAACAAACATTAAAATTGCATTTGCACCCCTTTTTGGTTGCACACTGAGACATTATTTTAATAATATTTTAAAGACCACTTATGTTCATAAAGTCTTGCATGAAATCCTCAAGGCTAGCACAAACCAACAATGTGCTAGCATTTGCAAATTTGCAAATAATTTGTAATACACGCAAGGGTAAATGATGGGGGTTTTGTGCCTGTTTATTATTAAGTTCTTACCTACAGCTTCTAAGCATCCTCAGAAATTCACTGAATGATCACATTTACTACATGATAGGGTACAGAATCTTTAAAAACATACATTAAATAGTATGGACATGGAACAATATTTTACAAAACCAATTTTTTCACAGTACATTAGGAATGCTTAATTATAAATAAGAAGGGAAAAACTATCTGAGAAATTTGTAAGAGGGATTTAAGTAACTGTTTGTTGGTGCCCATGAAGGGACCATATTTATCTCTTCCCTATTTTCCTTCCATTCCTGTCTGGCATGTGTCTGAGCCCTATTTTATTAGGAGTGCATACGCTTTGCAACAGATAACAAATAAACAAAAGGTTGATATATTAACAAATCTGATACAGTCCCTCCTTCACTGAACATTTTTTAACGTAATGTATTATTTTCTCCTAAAGACAAAACCCACAAAATACTATAGACAAATTCTGTTAACCAGCAAGAGAATTATCAGCACGGAAAATAGTCTCTTGGTCTTAAATCCAAAACTCAGCAGAATAACAGGTGTTTTTTGTACTGACTTTACTGAACATTGCACCAGATCTTTCTTTGCACTTTAGGCCAAAAGCTTCAGATGCCTATTTGCCTATTTGTGTATTCAAGTGTTTAAGTCCTAATGGTATTTTTAAAAAAATTCTCCACTGACAGTGGTTATCTAGTGTTGAACTAGTACCTAAATCCTGAAGTTGCATTTACAGACAACTAATAGGTTGCTCAGAAAAACTTGCTTCACCTACAAGTTGATGTCACAAAGCCCCCAAACCATAATATCTGACTGGTTGGACAGATACCTGTTTTGCTAGAAAAGCTTGATCACATAGACACACTTGATATTCTAAATCTGGATAAAATGAGTGGTTTTATTCCAGACAGTGCAGCTGAAGAAGCAGGGCTTCAGGTTGGGGATATTCTGATAGCAGTCAATGGAACGGATGTCACCAGCATGCCACATTCAGAAGCTGCCAACCTGGCAAGGAAAGGTAAGTTTGAATCACAATAAATTACACAGATTGCTGCACAATGCTCCAAATACATCTAGGCATGTTGAGTGATGGATGAAACAAAAATCTTAATCAACAGTTTAATGCATTAGTATTTAATACAGTAGTATTACCTAAGTCACTTTTTTATCTAGACCTTGCTAGGAACACAGAAGAAAATAGACATACAAAGTATGCCTCAAAAAGCACATGTGATGGTAATGCTTCTGGCTCTCCTGCCTTAAAGAAAGTGACTGAGAAATCCTGAAAGTGACCACAGACACACCAATACCTTATTTGTGACTTTTGCTTCCTCAGGGAGAGAATTGACAGATTCAGTGCACCCAGTAGCTATTTCTGTGTCACCAGCACCTGAAATCTGATCAGGAGAGCAGAGAGGCTATTTCATGAGGCACCCTTTTGCAGCACCACAAAAACAAGGAGTGAGCGATGTTAATCATGCATATTCTTCCTAGAATTGTGATGACTAAACCCTAAAGATATCCATACAGTTCTTTTATTTATCCCACATATGGTTTTGACAAGAGCTCATGGGAAATTCAATAAATTAAAATCCTTTTACAAGACAGTGACAAATTTAACTCGACACATACCAAATTCTTTAATTATAAAGGTGCCATTCAAGCTGTTATATTAAAGAGTATGTTGAGTCTTTTAGTAGATAAATCTCATATTACTGGGTATTTTTAGCGCCTCAGAGAACACCCCTTCGCCTAAATCTTAGCACACAGACAGCATTCCCAAAGTCAAATGTTCCCAAAAAAGAAATCCAGCAAATGTTTTACAAGTGAAAATGTGTCATAGTCACATTTCTCAATCCTCTTTAAGGTGTTGCCACCTGCTCTGAAGTAGTATCTGATATAATCAGAATTTCAAGCCTTAAGGGTCAAAGCCATTTATTGATAGCATCAGTGAATATTACAAAATTTTACTTCATTGTTGGTAACAACAATACATTTTTAGTCTATCTTGCAACCTGACATGAACACTTACCTTTTGCAAATGATAAGTAGACACTTTAGCACAGGTTAGTCTCTAACAGCCAGACCCCTCAGTGAGGGGCACAGATAGCAGAAAAGGTTAGTAGGCTCCATGGCAAGGAAAAGAAAGAATTCTCAAGAGCATATGTAAGAAAACAGAGACTGAAGGTGCCCATAAGAACATTCTCAGCAATTTTTGTATAAACTCCAATTTATGTACCCTTTTGAGCAATGAAATCCAACCACTTCTCTAAAGTGATAAAATATGCAAGCACCTAAGATAGTGCTTGCAAAGGTAGGTCACAAAAACTGTTTTAAGAGGTGTGTTCAGATAGCTAGCTCCATTAATAGTCCTCAACACAAAATTAGTTTCATTCCTGAATTTCTGTTAAACAAAGGCTAAATATTGCTTGATTTAATTAATCATTTCCTAGGCTGCTTTTCTTCTTGCTAATTCTAGAAGCTACATTGGGAGAAGGGCATGGGATAGAATACTGCCTTCCTGCTCCATACCCCATAGAGGTATTCAAAAATATTGACAGACCGGGTTATAGTTTTGACCTATGTTTTCACATTCTTCATGTAATATTTTAGGTCCTGATATCCTGACTATGGTGGTGGGATCAGATATCAGCCGTTACCCTAACACCCCCAGACCTACCTGCCGAGGATATCTGCATAAACGAACACAGTCAGCAATATTGAAGGGCTGGAGGAAGAGGTGGTTTGTCCTGAAACATAATGGCTACCTACAGTATTACAAACACAAGAAGGTAAGGAGAGAGCCTGGTGAGGGAGCAACTGTGTCCTGAACTACAAAGTACAGCAGTATTGCACTCAAAGTTACAGATCATTATCTTATCTTGCAGTATTTGCAGAATAGCACCATCACTGAAGATGTTTTTGTATGTAGTTGAGTAGTTCTGCCTTCCTATATCCCAGTCACAGACACAGACACTGTCAGGCTTTTAAGAATTCATATTTAATCTCTTCTGATCATCAAGAATTCTATGAATTGGATTCATATGAATTGGTTCAAGAAGGACAGGGAACTGCTGGACACGGTACAGAAAAGGGCTACCAAGATGATTAGGGGACTGGAACACCTCTCTTATGAAGAAAGGCTGAGGGATTTGGGTCTCTTTAGTCTGGAAAAGAGACAACTGAGTGGGGACCTTATCAACTCTTATCAGTACTTAAAGGGTGGGTGTCAGGAGGATGGGGCCAGGATCTTTTCAGTGGTGCCCAGCAACAGGACAAGAGGGAATGGCCACAAACTTGAGCACAGGAAGTTCCACCTGAACATGAGGAGGAACTTCTTTACCTTGAGGGTGGCAGAGCCCTGGCACAGGCTGCCCAGGGAGGTGGTGGAGTCTCCGTTTCTGGAGACATCCAAAACCCGCCGTGCAGCCTGCTCTGGGTGACCCTGCTCTGGCAGGGGGGGTTGAACTAGATGATCTCCAGACGTCCCTTCCAACCCTACCATTCTGTGATTCTGTGATTCTCTGGATAGGCTCTAGGAGGCTTTGGATGAGATTAAGTAATTTCAGATGTGTAGGAGCTCTGTATTCCATCTACCATTATATGTATTTTCTTAAACAGACATGACCACAAGATTCCTTTAGTTGTGTGAATAAGCTGTAGACCTGCACAGATACATATTGGATAGGCTCAGTTTCTTCAGAGTAGTATTGCTGAGTACTTCATCCTCTGTCATATGGGCAGGGAGCTGTACAGTGCTTAGTACTTCTAATTAACATATAAGACTTTAACTTCATCTAAAAGTAAGCATTCAAAAAAGGAGTAAAACATGTTCTTCATAAAGAGAAATAATATACCTGGTTTTACTCTGAGGTTCCATTTCAATACAGTATAATTTACAACCTTCTAGTTATATGGTGGTACTATATAGGGTTAATGGCCCTAAATCAGTGGCTTCACAGTTATCTCAGCTACAAACATTTGAGTATTCTACACAGTTATTTGTCACTAAATAAATTAATAAATNGCTAGCTCCTGACTTAGAGGACAACGAGCATGGGCATGGCTCGTGGCCCGGGGCCACAGCAGAGCCAATGAACTCATCTGCCCTTAAGTAGCATTTTACTATAGCCTGTGAGGTGGTTCAGCAGGTACTGCATATAATTATGAGTTACTGATCCCTTTCCCTGTGCAGCTTCATGATGAAGTTATTCATTGAGAAACTTATATCTTTAAAATCAAACAGATTGATTTCAAAGCCTTTCGTCTGTTCATGGCTTTTTGTGGTAAAAGATTTTACAGCTTGTAAAAAAGATTCAAGGTCATTCACTTAGCAATCGTTTTAATTTGATTTCAAGAAAACTTAGAGAAGCTGAGAAAATTTGCCTTGATGAGGTATTTATCAGTAGATGAAGGCCATGTAGCTTCCAGAGAATCTCCTAGGTAATGTAGGAAGAACATCAGTAGAAATATCAGCTGGTTAGAAATAGGTAGAAACTGGTTTGTCTCCAACACAAAATTTGAACACACAGTGAAATACAACCATGTCCACACTTAATCAAAAACTACATGAGAACCTGAGCATGGTACCAAGTCCTTGACCTGTAAATAGTTTTTGTCTTTGCTAACATGGTCACACAACTTCTGGTCAACTCAGCATATGAAGGATGTATACATATATATACACACATCTATATACATAGATGTGTAGATTTAGTAGCACAATTTTGTAATAAACATAATCTAGACAGCAAGGTGGTGTTAAGGAAGTTCAGACAACAGAAGATTTCACTCCTGATCATGAGTCTACCTTTATATTGTTTTTTCAACTATTTCATCTCTTTATTTCATACATCATACACTATGTATTTAATGTTTTGCTTATGTGTATTAGCCTGTTTGGTCATTTTTACGTGAATAGTAGAGCCACTCCACTAAAATCCTCACTTGAAACTTTTTTCTTTTTAGTAAAAGCTAGAAACCAAATTATTTTTACCTGAAAGATGCTGGTGCAATACTTCACAAGGACTGTACTTTGAGGACTGCATGGATTAGTCTTTCTGGTTCCTCCTCCTGGTGATCCTAAGCATAGTTTTTCATGGACAATACTGTTAAGATGAAGAAGAGAATTCACATGAGGCACTGCAATTTCCTATCCAAACTGAAATTAATCAAGCTTTCAACGTTTAATCTTCCTGATTGTAACCAAACATTTCTGTGGGAAAAAGGCATTTTGTGAAAAGTAATTAAAATTTATAGAAAGAGCTTGCTCTTCTACAATTCTCTATCCACCTGACATTTACAGCAGAAAATCTAGTAGGCTTATTTCTCTGCACATGCCATGATATACACACTAGCTATCTGAACAGGGTTATGAGGCAGAACCACTGGGTATAAAACAAAGCACTCTGGCTTTCCATCCTCATTATTACAACACTACCTACTCTGGTCTCAAGGCAAAAATAAATAAACAAATAAATCACACACTAAAAAGAATACAAATATATAGAAGCATTTGTTTGGAGAGAATTTTTTATTTTATCTTAGTCAGATCCTTCATCGAACTCCTGAAATGTAAAAAATTAATCTAGCTATGACGTTTAAATACTCTCCACTTTCCAGTCAATTAAGTACCTCTGAAAACAAAAAGTGCTAGATAAATCAGACTGAGGATTAGAAGATGCCTCATAATCTTACATTCATTAATATTTAATTACATTTTCTTTTATTTCTTTCAACTAGCAGGTTTCTTTTTAAGCCTATCTTTTCTTCCCGAGCTAGCTTTGTCTTATTTACTGCACTGAAAAAATAATTATTTCAATCATACCAACCTTATGTTTTGATAGCAGGCTATTTACCCCAAAAGCATGCATTTGCTTTTGCTTAAAAAAACTAAATAGATGTAAAGCACTGCATTAATATTTTATAGTAATAACTACTGCTTGTTTTCTTGCTTTATCCAAGACTAGTGCCATTCAACCACTTTGTAATTATTTCATACAGGTTTTCTTGCCACATGCTCTCTCTCTGTCTCTAAGCTCCAAAGAATACACTGAAATATTGCAGTACTATTTTAGAAACTGACAGCCCAAGTACCAGCTTCACTGCCTTCTGTGCTTACAGAGTACTCGTCAGAGTCCTGTAGTAAGACAGAAAGGAAGATACTTAAATACAAATATGCTTCTTCACTACTGAGAGATCCAATGCCCAAATGAAGCAGCAGGGAGCTCAGCTGGATTTGTTCTCACCTCTTCTTTCTTTTGGTATGATTTCTGTCAGGGCATAAGAGGAACAACGCATACAGAAGCAGCTCATCCCACTTTCTTTTCTAAGGGAATTACAAATAATGTTCTTAGTTTAACACAGCATTTATATAACATGTCAGCTGCATGATTAAATTGGAAACATTATGTTCCAGGCCTTGCCTCACTCAGGAAGAAAAAATTTTCCACTTAGTGGATATAAAATGTTCTTTGAAACCATTCATTGACGGCAATAATAATTCGGTGAGACAAAAATAGTTCAGGATAATCTGCATGTCAGTATCCAACAAACTAATTAGAGTCATCAATATTCAAGTCTTGATTCTGATGTTATGAACAACTTACACTGATGTAATTCCAGGGACTCCAGCAAGGTCATGCCTGATTTCCAGCTATGTAACAAGACAATCAAGCCTTTTATTTACGTATGAAGGGATGCATATCATGTTTTGTCGTGGAGAAAGGAAAAGGTGTTTCACCTTCTTTAGTCCATATAAACAAACACAGAGCACTACATTTCCTCATCATTGCTATTTATAGGCAGAAATTATCCATCCTGAGCTTTCCTCTTCCCACCAGCATTAAAAAAGAGGTCGATGTTTCTAGAGCTTTTTACGCACTGACTCACCCGTGTAATTGCTGCTATTTCAGACTCATCTCTATCCAATCACATATTGGTGAAGTGATAGCTGCTGCAACAGATTCTGTCACTTTACATACAAGGTCGTTTTGTTTTCCCTCAAACAGGTGCTGCCGCTGACCTTGACTCTACAAGCCATATAAGTAACTGAAACACACTTTTCACCTCAGTGGACGTAGCTGTGTTTGCCACCTCATAGCAGAAATATTGGGCACATTGAGTTAGAACATTAGAGTTAATTTTGTGTAAATTACTGAGATCAGTGGAGATACAATGATTTATACTATCTTTGCCTACACTTAACAGCAGTGGAGTTCCGCTAGACACTCTGCAGTTCTGATACCCCATTGTCCAGATCACTGGATCTTCTCAAACATGCTATTTCCTTCTTCACTAATGTGTCCAGTTTTTATCCTAAAGGAAAGACATCTGGACATTGTGAGGAGATAGACAGTGCTATACGCTTAAGTCCTACCCTGAGGCAAGTACAAGCAATCAAGTTTTTCAGGGAAAGATGAAAGCACATCAGTGTAGTCAAACATTGATACTTTCTTTACAGTGTCTGCTCCTCTAAAACTACCATTTGTTGCTCAGCACAGTAAAGCAACTACAACCTCACAACAAAATGTCTATGAAGACTTCAGCACAGGACAGAGAAACCTTAACTAGCTTTACACAAGACCAGTAAGATAACAAAAGCAATCTACCCACAGCAGTAGAGCATCACCTC
>VXBO01002528.1:177954-197909 GCA_013400135.1 Rhinoptilus africanus | reverse complement strand
ATTATACCAAGAGAGAAATCTTCTGTCTGCCATGTGTAGACCCTTCACATCGTTTCAATCTATGGCAAACATTCGGTCTTTTGTTCTCTTGAGCAAACCTGTGTGTTCATCACTAAGCCTAAGCACTTTATATAAAAGGCTTAGCTATAAATAGATTTAGGTCTGAGCCATTGCTCATGAAGATACCGCTTCTATTTGTTCTTCTTTGTTGCATTGAGCTTTATCATCATAGTCTGGGAGCTGCCACATTATTTAGATCTGGTACAGAATCTGATTTCTTCTCTACTAATTTCCATTATTCCCATGGCTCCAGGATATATTTTTCAGTTGGCATTTAAGAGGCTACTGAATCCAAGGTTTCGAATCCTTCCACTGTATTATTTATACTAATAAATGTGAAATAACACTGACTGATATGATACAGAAGTTAATTTTGGCCTACTAATGGATTGCACACCTTGGTCCAGAGAAAGAGTCATAATCAGATACATTATTTGACCTGATTTAAGTTGTTCAAAATTTTAACCCCAACAGTAGTTCTTCCTGTGAGACCTGATCCTGCAAATTGCTCATTACCTTTTGTGCAATTAATTGCAGTGAATTAATCAACCTCAAAAAAAGAACCAACTGGAATGTGAAAATTAATCATATCACAACACCACCTGATCATACTTCATCTGATGGTCAATATACTTAGGTGTAGGATAATTAGATTCTTCAAATCAGAGGAGCTTTTACGTCTTTTCCCCCTGTTGCCTTGCTCTTCAGTATATTTCTGCTCTCTCTAGTTTACATGTAAGTTGTTTAAAGTAAAACAAAATATGAAATGAATTAATCTCTACAGCTGAAAAATGCCACACAAGCAGTTGTGGAATCTAGAGCTCTCTGTTCAATGTCATATGCAAGTCCTTTCCTCAAGGGAAAAGGAAAAAGAGGTAGGAGAAAGAGGTGTAAAAGCCTAATCTCTCCTCTGCACCAATGTGCCCAGCTTGAAGAAATGCAAACAGGCTGTAGCTATAATTTCCTCAATATCTGAAAAATGAGCCTAGAGCAAAGCACAGGGATTTAAAGAGATAGCGAGGGGAAGATTTTAGAGATACTACTAAGCAAGCAGCACCATACCCTAGGGAGAAGGTGGTGGTTAGGTGAAAATACTGCAAGCCTGAGATCAGCTGTGATGAAGAAAGTTAGGCAAATGAGAAGTAAAAAGCAAAAAGAGAAAAGAGTTAATTTCCCTGTCTCATTTAAGACATGTCTAGTTTAAGAACACAGGGGCACATCCAGGAAGACATATTTGAAAGACAGTAAAAAATTCCGTCGTGCCATTACTGACCTGAAACCATCTGAACCAGTGACCTAGAGGCGACTGCCTTACACTTTTCACTGCCAGGCTCCTGAGCTAGCCAGGCTTTTGTTTCTGCTTTCCAGAACTGCTCAGTTTTCACATTGTGTTTTAGATTTTTTCTGTTATTTCTTCTAGGATTTGATCTGGCTTTCTGTAAAGTTACTTTTATTGCATTTTCCTAGTACTTGCAATCATTTGTGTAGCTAAATTTTAGACTCTTTTGATAGTTATTCCTGTTGTTGATTTTGATTTCTTTCACTGCAAATAGCATGAAATGTTCATATATCTTTTCAGCTGCTCCTTTCTAATGGATGAAAAAGCTTAACTAGAATAGCAAATATAACTCTGCTCAAACAAAATTCTTTGAACACAGTGAATCATTCAGGTAATTCTATGAATGTCATTTATTTTATGGAATTATTTACATCAAATCAAATAGGGCTGATTTGTGGACCCCCCAGGCTACATGCACTACCTTAATGACCATTTCATTCAATAAAGGAAGGAAACACCTACTTTTTAGATCTTGTTTCTCGCTTATTTCAGTCTGTCATAGTTATACATTGTTTAATATTTTCATTTTTTTGCAGAAATATTTCCCCTAAAACTCAGGCCATCTTAGGAAAACTAGCAGCAAGAAAAGGAATACTTCAGATATTTCTATTATGCCTAGAATAGCATTTACCAAAGCAGCATATGCTTTCTGCCTTCTACCCAGGGGACTCCATCCATGCTGAATACTGCAAACTGACAAGAATCCATGAAATGTCTGATAGCAACCTTGAGAGAACAAAAAATCTTTTTTTACTTAAGTACAGAATGGAACAGGAGTAGCTAAAATCTGAGTTAGTGCATTTAAAAATATATATGATACATATCATCAACTCAGGCAACATCACATAGTTGTATTAGGTTCCATAGTGTCAGTATTGTCAGTGGGTTATTCTCTAGGCACAAGCATAAGAAACGACTTTTATAATTATTTTTTCAGCAACAGATCTTTGGCACTTTTTGTAATAAAGGGATATTTGCAAAAGGAATGCTTTCAAGATATTATTCATGAAAGCCACAGGAGTTAAAAGAAATGCCCCTTACATCTGGCTTATCAGAATTAGGGGAGCATGGCTACCTATTAGTCAATGAAGGACAGAGCTCTATCTGCATGCTTTCTAGACAGCACAGAAAGTATTTAGAAAAGTTTATGGGGACATGCAATAATAGTGGTCACACAGGCATTTCAGTATCTGCAGTGACTGCTGCCTTCAGGCCAGGACAGTCAGCAGAACCCAGACCATGGACAGGATCCTGCTGAATAATACTTCATCAACCTAGCACTTATTATTCTTTAGACTAGGAATGAGATTTTGAGCCCGAATAGGTGTTTTGGTTATGATGTCTTTGCAATGTAGTTTTCTGTCTGAAGGCATTATGAGCAAAGCAGGTCACACAGCACTGACGACTTTCAGGATTGCCTTCATCTTCTATACTGGCTTCAGTTTTGCACTTTAAAAAAAAAAAAAAGAGAGAAAAAGAAGAAAGCAGAAGAATCTGGGAAATGCATTCATGAATGTTTATTTACACTGCTTTTCAGTATTAGGTGTTATTTTGTCCCACAGAAAATTAATGTATAACAAAGGAATAATTGCATGTGCCAGTGAGCATACAAGTACTTAACTATGTAATACCCACAGGTGCACATTTTGTTCATGGAAGGATATGTATGTTCATTTTTAGGCTAATAAAACAATTACATGGGGCATTTACAATTCAGGTTTTACTGGCAACATTTAATAATCAACTGATTTTATTCTATGGGCCTCCACCATCTGTGTATTTTGCAAATGGCACCAACACTCTTCAAATGTCCCAGCATTAACTAATGTTTTCCATTTTATTGCTGCCAAATTTGGTGTAATTTTTGGAGCTACAGTCATAGCTCTTCAAAGCAAGGGGGCTAAGAGTATTGTTTAAAACACAGCTAGAGTTCACTGCTCAGATGTGTGCACCTTTGTTTTGAGTTAAGACACATACTTGAGGGGAGCTGGTCTGGGAAAGTGAGGGAAGGAACTGCTTCGCCTACCTACTTACATTAAGGAGCTTAATGGCTTCTTACAACTAACCACAGAGAAAGACATTGACAATGCCCTTCAGTCTTAAAGAGCTTTAACTCAATCAGGACCAACACAGCACAAAAGGTTTTTTCTGTTGAAAGTTGTCTGAAATTAATGGGAAGGGTTATGAACATAATGATATTTAGGGCAACTTTGCAGGGAAAATTAAAACCAGCCTTTTAAATTATGCTCACGGTTTTCTGAATGTAAGCCTTTGTTCCCTCTATCTGCACCTGTAAGGTGAGATTTTCAGCATAAAGCCAGACCGCAAGCAGCATTGCTTAGTGTAGAGACTCATACTCCTAAATTCTTTGGATCACTTTGAAAATTTCACTTTCATTCAGCTGCACCCTCAAAAGCTGGAATATTTACAACGACCTAGTGAGGTTATGCAGATATGACTTATGATGAACCAAAAGCAACTAAGAGAGCAAAAATAGAGAGGCAAATTTAGAGGGGTTTTGACTAGTTTATCTTTTGTGACTGAACTGTATTTTCTGAGGCTGCTGGTCATTAAACCATATGATGGTTCAAAAGCATAAGAATTTATCACCAAATTTTACACCTTTGAATATTCCAAGTTTGTCACCATCTCACAGAAACTGGTTTCATATTAGTTCTGAATTTGTCACTCTTTTCCTCTAATTGCAGGATGAAGGGAAGTGCAGACCCTTGGAAGTAACAAAGCTGGAAGGAGCAGAAATTGGTGTTGACACCAGTTTGGGTAAACCATTTGTTTTTAAATGCATACCACAAAGTGGACACAGGATTTTCTACTTCTGTGCGACTTCCAACCAAGAAATGAAGAGGTAAGCAATCTTCCATTTTACAGGGTCAGTTTTGTTGTCCCGGTCTGGGGAGAGGGAGTCTGAATTTTTGGAGGATGTTCTCAATACCTGCCTTGATCAGTAGAAACAAAAAATATCTCTCAGCTGCTCATGGGAACATGGTGTTTCTAATTTTCATCTATAGAAGTTTCAAAAATTATTTTTCAGCTTCATAGTTTTTCTGATGAGACTTTTTTTTCATAAAGTCTGTAATATTCATCCCCCTGAATTCTTGATTTATCTCCAGAAAAATATCTTCACCCATATTCTCATGCCTTCCCCCACACCATTATATCAAGTGGAAGTGTAAATCTTCCTGTGGATGTAAACTTGGTTTTCACATGAATGATCTCCCTTCTGCCCAGCAAGGACAATCCCATCTTCCATTTCCTTTTCTGTCATTCTTTCATACTATCATTTTAGTATTTTAAAATGCAAGTATGCCTCAAAAAACATATTGGTCCTGATAGGAGGCAATGAGTTTGGGTTTGACTCAGAGTTAGACTTAAAAATATTCTTTTTGCATTTTCCAGAGACTATAGCTGACGAAATAAAGACAGTAATATCACCCAAAACAGAAGTAAGAACTCTTCAGGCTTTAATTTCAAAATGCACTAAAATCTGATTATATTTTCTTCTTTGTTTTATTGTGAATTATTAAAAATATAAAACTATAAAGTAAGATAACATTCAGTATTCATCCACCCATCTTTTTGTAACATCTTGCTACTTATCATAGCACCCACCATTGGAATACCAGAGCATTTTCCAGTTCCAAATTCTATACCGTATGTAGCTTGAAGATAATAACTGCCAAGAAATAGCTTGCTTTTTTCTGTAGTCTCCAACTTCAGGATTCTTTATGTTTCCCATAAATTCCTTCTCTACATTATAACAAAGACACGAGAAGAGTGATGATTTAGCCTGACATATCAAACTATATTCAAAATATATAGATTTCCTGGTCAGCAATACTGCCTTAATTTATTACAATTACACAGCAGGCTTTGAGACTTATTTTTCTAACAGTTAGCAATGTTTATTTAGATTTAATGCACTACTTTTCTATCTTGAAGCCTTGAATGTGTCCTGAAAATTGGATATCCCTTTTGATGCTGTCTAGGTCTGCAAGAGTTAAAAGGGGCAGTGAAGCACATGTATTCTGCTCTACCAAACTAAGCTATTCTCATTTTTTGTCATGTTATAGGTGGCTGGAGGCTATGGATAAAGCGGTGCATCCTGTCCATCAGGTAATGCTTTATTTATGTGAGAAGCATGTGTACAGCAGATTGTGCAGAAAACTGAGAGACAGTAGATGTATTTGACTGTGTTCAGGCGTGGGCAGTGTGGAAGCTGCATACTTTCGTTCTGGCCTGCTGGGATGTGAATCACCTCCAAGCTAAAAGCCCTGTACAGGCATTACTGTGACTCAGCAAATGTGCTTTGCTGCCATATGGTATCAAAATACTCCTTCTTCAGATATCAGCAGCTTTAAGCTGGTTGAGAAACATAACCTAAAATGAGGGTAGTGGGAAGGGAGGAAGGGGAGAGATGACTCTCACAACCACGTGTCCTGCCCTACGTAATACTGTTTGGAGTACAGGGAGAGAAGGGCTATATCTTCTTAAACATGCCCTACAAATCTGGCTTGGTTGCAAGGTACCTGCTTTTTCAGACAGAAAATTAGAAAGTGAGAGGGAGCAGGGGCGGGAGGAGTTGCTGAGTTCTTTTCTTGGCTTTTGGAGATGAAGAAAGGTAAGTTAGCTGATAAACTTTGATCTATCTCTCTCTCTTTATACAGTTATACTCTCTGCTATGTGTGGGAGAAACATAGCCATAATTGATCTTGAGCTTCTACAGAGGCATCTTTCTCAGCCCAACATAATTTATTATGAATAGTCTCTGGCTGAGCCCTGGACTGGGATCTGCAAAGCTAATTTTAGTACTTCCAGGGTTGGAAGCACAGGGGTCAATGCCACTGTATCCTCCCCTTTCCTGGCCCCATGATTCTTATTCTTTCCTCAAATAGGCACTCCACCTTTATAAAAATATGCTTTTGATCTGTGAAACCTTTTTTTAAAATGGTTAAGCTACTGAACCAGCTTGGTTTTTAGCAGAATGTGATGCTTAAATGCAGGGTAAGTATCAGAATGTCTACCATTTTTGCAGATGAAATAAAATCATCAATTTAAAAAATAAGAAAACTGCAAGGTACAAATTACATCCTGCATTACTTTCCTCCTTCTCTCAACTCAGGGCACATGAGTGACTCCTTCAGCAGTGTGCTTTAGTGATGAGTTTCCAAACAGTGAAAAGGGGTGTTTATTGTTACTTTAATTCCTTTTCCACTGAAATAAAACTGGTCAAACATATATTTCTTTTGGCTTCAGCTTTCAGATGAGATTGTAAGTGCAAAACCAAATTTGTTTCCAAGTATATTCTACCTGGCTGTGTTTCTTAAAAGAATACAAAGGAATCCACATACAAAAAGAAATACAACAATTTAAAGTGTGTACCCTAGCCAAAAGAAACAAAAATTAGCCTGAGCCAAAAAGGAGGATAAAGGCACACATGCACAAAAGAAAACATATCAAAAGAGTCATTCTTTACTGTAATGTGCAAAAATAACTTGTTGGATAAAAAGTTCCAATATTATATATACAGAAAGATCTCTCATGCATTCATCCATTAATAATACAATAAGTTAGTCCTTTCTGTGCTGCTGCATCTTGGTTTTGGCTGCTTTATCTTTTTTAGTTTTGTCTTTGAGCAATATCCTTCTCTGAAATAAATGTTTGATTTAATATATCACTTTAATTGCCTACCCTCGGTTCTTAATAAACACTATATCTGTTCCTTATTTCTAACTGGACTTTCCATTCAGTTAAATAGAAAATGTTATATTTTTCTTCTTTTTTATTTGCTCTACTGTTTGTTACTGACTTTTTCCAATAGCTAATGTGTTACAGTAGGGCTTGCAACCCAATGATAGAATAGACCAATATACTAAGACTATGTTGTCTTAATGAATCTACAAGGATAGCTAGTTTAAGAATACACCTAGTATTACTGAAGTGCTCTTCTGCACTTTGTTGCAATAAGTCTTAGCACATTTAGCATCCATAATAAAGAATACAGCTAGCTATACTGCGCCGGGTCTTTTTTCTGTCATTGCCTTGTCAAGGATACTAAAGAACTATCATAAATAAATGCAAAAGAAAGCCTCTGAGGAAAGAAACAGGACACTATTGATATTACACAATATTCTCCCTGTGGATTTCAAATGACAATGACGCTGGTTGATGTAGAATTCAAAATATGTGTTGTAGGTAAACAAAGCACACTAGTAGAGGCTGAGTTCCTAACACCTCCCAGATTTAAAGGAGATGAAGAAATGCTTTAATCTCACATTAGACAACTTGGTCTTATTAAACAATGGTTCATTTTTTCCTGATTTTCTTTTTGGATTCTCTTATCATACAAATCACCTATACAATGGCAGTGTCGGTGGGCTGAACTTTCTCTTCGCCTGTAAATGACAAAAGGATAATTTTAGTAATGAAAAAGACTCTGCTTTACAGAAAGGGATGGGCAGGCAACTGCAACCACTTTGTGTGTGGTGGCGCTTCCGTCCAAGTCTGAGTGCTGTATTCTGACCTCAGACACCACTAGAGCTTCTCTGAACCCAGAGGGTAGGTTGGTGAACCTTGTCTTGATAGACTGCACATACTAAAGACTGCTGACATCAGGCAGTCAGCAAGACAATTGTTTCTAAAAAGCTTCTTCATAGAGCTTTGGAATGATCTTGTTTCTACCAGCAAATCTTGTACTGGAAAACAAAATAGATGCAGAAAAGACAAGTTATTGTTGTAAGAAGAAAGTAGAAGTTGGTCGCTATTTGCCATCAAATACAGGTTTTTCTAATTGTGTTTTCCAGAATGACTTTTCAAGTCATTTCCACAACAAAAGTTAATTTCCTAGCAGGGGACTAGAGCATGTGTCTTCTCATACTATTAGGTCCTCCTTAATTTGTTACCAGAACTTCTCATTACATGCTTACTTTACAGAACCATGTGTGGGTAGATGTCACACTGCATAACACTACACTTCCACCCTTGGCTATCAAAAACCCTGAGTGCCTGGGGCTTCTCCACCAGCTGGACAGAAGCAAAGATGTCTGGATTCAGCACTACTGCATTCTGAAGGATGGCTGTTTGTACTTTTATGCCACTCTCCGGTCTACACCTGCCCAAGGTAGGGATGGCGGTTGGGTGTCAATTGATTGTTACAGCAGAAAAGTTTCACTGCCGTTTCAAAGTATAATTTTTACCATTAATGAGAGTTTCTTACTCTCAGAGAACAAATTCACCCTGTTATGTGGTGGTGAGTGAAGGAAGACCAGGCTCAGTCTCTTTTCATAACAAAGCTACCTCATTCCCCAACATGTTCTTTCCTTTTCCTCCCATAGTCTAATTATTTTTTTCTGGATTGGACCTAGTCAGGATTGTGCACATTGCCTCAGGAGCTTTTGTGGTTTTGTAATGTCACACCAGGACAGGAGCAAGTATAAGCAACAAGATCCACTCTTCCAAAGCACTTTACAGTGGTTTTAGCCAGTCATACTGATGGCAGTCTGATGAAAGCTTTCAGCTCCTGTGTGGCAGGTAGCATCCTCAGATTGGTTTCTCTGCCACCATGAGGTTTTCACGTGGCCTTGTCAAAGCTAGTCCACCCATCAACAGGCAGAACTTCCCTACTCCAGCAGAAGTTGGTGCTCCAGGCTGTGGCCATGGTCATTTGCAACTAAAGCTGCCATCTATCAGGTCTCTCCATACCAGAAGAGGGTGTCTGGCCACTCTCTGAAAGCGGCAACGTGGAGCTGCCAATGACAATTGCAAGTAGAGGAGCTGAGTTTCAGGCACTGAGGAGACCCTGTAAAGCACAACTCTCTGAAAGTCAGTGTCTAAAATAAAAAGAGATGCTCCAGGGTGAGGGGATGGATCAGGATCTGCAAACGCATTCTGCCTGTGATAAGGAAGCTGGCAGTCAGAAGAAATCAGAAAGAAAATGCTGTTGTACTTTTACTTATTAGCCAGCTTTCAGATCAAAAGGGAGGTGGTGTTCCACTTCATAGTCCCTAGCATTGACATAGCACTTCTCATCTGCCAAAGGCCCTACGTATGAAATGGCCAGTGATTTCTCTCTATATGAAGCTGAAGCCAAGGCTTACCAAAGCTAAGCAATGAACTGGGGGAAAGGCAAAAATTAAGTATTACGTGTTTGTGACACCCAAGCCTATGCTTCTACTGCTAAATATGTCACTTGGGTGTTTAGATATCACATTATATACAAATTCTTGTATACGGTAGTGTTTTCTCTCGTTATTGCAACTATTGTTTTTTCCATTTTCAATACAGATTCATACTCCCCCATTCCATTCTCAATGCTAGAGCATTAATTTGATGCTCATGTCACTAAATGTGAGAGCCAAAAAAAATACAGACTCTGAAGACAATAACAGGAACATTCAGCTGCAGTTTATCAGCTCTGCAAGTCTTTTTGATTGTTCACCCTGTATGTATAAAGTGATTGTTGGGGTGAGGTAAGTTCTGGAGGAGAACAACAACACACCAGCTAAAATGAAAATGTCTTGAAGACCAAATTCTGCCTAATGCCTTTCCATCACAACTGGCTATTGTGGTCTGCAATGATGTTCCAGTTACTAGTGGCAGCAAGGGAAACCAATGTTGACTCCAGCATTTTTTTTAATGTTGAAATTCATATAACTTTACTTTTCAAAGAAAGAAAAGAACATCAAAAGCTAAAAAAATATTTTACCACTTCTTACTTAATGAAGAGCTAAATAAAACTATAATGCTGATAATTTGCTGGACAGGAAGCATGTTTTACACTATTTTCAAATCAATTTTTGGAAGAAAAACCCTGAACTTTCACATTTTTAAATATTTCGCATGTAAAGTCTGTACAAGTCTATTGAAACATGTAACATAATGCATCTGGAAAAACAGCTTTCAAGAGTTGTTGCTATGCTTGTAAGTGGCAGTAGTTTCATAAATGGTATCTGCAATATACATAATGCATGTTATTTCATTCTATTCAGGTGGCCTTTACCTACAGGGTTACATTGTGAGTGAACAATCTCTGGGCTCCAAGAGATCTGTAATTGAACTCAAACCTCCATCTGAAGAATTTAAAACCTTCTACTTATGTGCAGAGAATGTAGATGAAAACAAAAGGTAAACCAAACTTTTTTTGTTTCCAGTTTTATTTGCCAGACTTTAGGAGAGCAGGAACACTTGGGAAGATCTAGTGATAACTTTTCATTATATTTTCACTTGTTCCCCCAGATTAACCTTTAATTGTAGCTTTAGTCAAACTGCAGTACAACATATTGGCACATGTGAGTCATCAGTCCTGCTATTGTCAATGCTGGAACTACATTTCAAGCAAGGTTTGCTTGAAGAGGCTTGGAAAGAAACCTGGATAAGGTGCCTTTCACAATGATGTGTGGGTGATTACACTAAACAGAAAAGCTATGGTACCTCTCATTAGAGATAATAGAAAGTATATCCTCCTCATTCCCAAGAATGATTTATTTCCAACAATGACTGATAGAATTAAAAAGAAAATTGACATATGAAATCACATTCTGAAGGTGAATTCCTCCATCATAATCCAGCCAAATTCCATGGCTGTCAGTGGGAGTTCTGCTTGTCTAAAGCCTACTAATTACATCATTTGGGTTTTAATTTAACAAACAAAGGAGAAGCTTTTAGCTATGCTGGATGTTGATGTTAAGGTATGTTGTTGTTATAGTCAACTCCTCCATCTCCTGCCTCCCTCCAATCCACTCACTACCAGTACACATAATACACACAGCTGTACAAACACCATCTATAAAAGATGTGTTTCAAAGAATGTAAAACTGCTTGTATAACACTTGATCAGGAACAGTTGTTGGTCTTTGATTTCTTCAGGTGGATTACAGCTTTGAAAGCTTCAATTAACAAATGGTTACCCCTACACCAGGCAATCCAAGATTTCATGAACAGACCACTGGAGGAGACAAGGATGTGAGAAGAAAGCTCCTTCTTTCTGCTCAATCTCTGTTTTCCATTAAAAATTCCATGCTATGTCTTATGGTTCATCTCAAAAGATGTTCTAGTAGCAGCTAATCTTTAGTATTGCTATACGTTCACAACTTTTGTAAGCATTAGTAAATAAACATAAAGCAATGTTGCCTTCGTTGTGTCTGTCTTTGTTTTGTGTTTCTACTTCAACTCAAACCATGCACAAAGTCTGCTTTGCAGCAGTGAGCTGGCATTGACATTTATCTGATGCAGACAACAGAGAGCACACTGTATTTCAACATATACTGTNCTATCTTAACATTGATTTTAATTTTACGAGTAGTTTTGATCTGGCCATGTGCCATCACAGCACAGCACATTTGTGGAGAGAAATCCACTCAAGAATCAAAGACACTGTTTCATCCAAAGTTATCAGTAAGAGACAGCACCATAAATCTCCATCAGGGATATCAGAGTTAGTCATCTGTAGTTATTGCGGCTGGTCATATACATAGTGTTTGACATTATTCTCTAACATTAAAATAATTCCTCCCATTAATAAATCTGGATATTCAGCCTCCAAACTTCACAAATTAGTAATTAAAGTAAAATAACAAAGGTTAGTCCCATTTATTTAATTGAAGCCACGTGCTAACTAAACATCTCATCCCAAGAAATTTACAAATTGATGCTGCAGCAAGTACAGAAAGAAAAAGAATACGCACCCAATACAGAACTAAAAAAAATACCCATTTGTGAGATTTTATCACAAAACCTGTGGCACTTGGNCAGGCTGGGCTGACTGAAAGGCTGGCAGCTACACACTACTACAGCACACTTTGGGGAGTGGAATAAACTTGTATGATTTGGATGAATACTTTTGTACTTGTATATTCNCATTGAAACCCACCAGAACCTCAACTACCTGCTTGCTTTTATTATTAGCCTGGAAAATATCAATTGCAATGCCACAAAAAGATAAAAAGCCGGTGGCACTCCCCCAGCCATCACAAATGTATTTTTTTAGGAGACTGATTCACTAGCTTTAGATACTTGAAGTAATAGTACTTCAAAGAAAGCTGTTAAAGAGTTCAAATGGTTTGCTACAGTGATATGAGGGATTTAATTAAAAAATAAGAATGGTTAGTTAAACAGCGTAAGTAATTTTCTGAAAACAGGTGTCCAAGCCCAAATATGTTAACACCTTTGCTTTATATAAATCTGTGCTCTGAGGTAAAATGTATAACCATATTTGAAAACAAGCAGTCATCACAGTCACGTTCTACATTTACTACTACAATTTTGAAACTTTTGTATTCAGAAATGAAATTTACAACCCTGAGAACAAGTAATGGTGTAGGTATAAACTAGCTCTTTTTCTTACTCTTTTCCACATTGGAGAAAATAACACATATGGGTCAAGTACAAATGCTGTTGATATGAGACTAATAACATTTTCTAAAGAAAGGAAGCAGAAAAACAAGCACTAGGTAAAACAAATGCAAACAAAAGTAAACACAAAAAATGTACGCCAATTTAAAAGAACAAACAAACAAACAAACAAAAACTGGTTTTGAGCATTGTGGGGTCCACAAGAGGATTGGTTCCCCCACAGGACCCAATTGTTCCTTCATTTATTACTAGCTTACTCAGCATGTTTTTCCCATTAATAGTACCACTTACAGCCATCCACAGTCAGAATCATATGATCACCAAATATCTTGTTTTTGTAAACCTTTGAAGACACGTATGATAATTTATGTGGCACAAAGAATTGACAGCGATGAAAGATTCAGTAACCTCAATAACAAGGTGCAAAAAAGAAATGACTGGTTCAACGTGAATAAAGGCTACAGGATAGCGTCTTTTCTCTTATTGTATCTCTGAATTTTCATCCTTATACTCTATAAATTAGAGTGATTTTCCCCTGTAAGTGCAATAATTTCCAAAGTGTATTAGTGTTACAGCAGCAATTTGTGCTTTATTCAATGCTGTAAGCAACAAATACAAAAACTTTAAAATGTACATACTTCCTCCCATTTCATGCAAGTCAAAAATGCCTCAAGTGTACACCTGTACGAAATAGAATCAAATCTTATTTCTATTGTAAAACTACGTATTTACACAGCAGACTTCTTGAGGCTCTTTGCTTAACTAGGCAGTGTATCAGCATTATTGAAGTCGTTCTGTCTGATGGACTGGATTCATCTTTCTCTTCTATGATTTCACACTTCCAAAATCAAATATAATACCAAGGTCTAGTAAAATTACCATTTTGCATGACTATAAACTTTGAAAAATTACAAAAATTGTAAATTCTTTAAAAACAAAACAAAACAAAACAAAAACTATCAGGCTTTGGAATTACCTAGGTTTTAACCAAGGAAAATTGAGAAGGAGCTAAAGGCCAGCTTGCTACATTTCTCTGAGCCAAGGCTGGTTCCTTTATGTACATCTGAGAAGAGATCAGAGTAGCCTGTGGGCTGGTCTCATTTTCCTGTGCACTAGCTATGGTCCCCAAGGAGACAAGCTGCCATCCAGTCAATTTTTGTAACACACTTCATCTCTTCCTGTGATTACTAGGGCCAAAAGCACTTTGAAAAATATACTGAGGTTTTTCCTCTGTATATATCGATAGCATGAATATTGTCAGCTGAGGAAACAGCAAGATCTCAATCTTAGTCAACATATCTGATTTTACTGTTATTCTTAATAGATACTCACACCGCTTCTTGGACAACACTTCTAGTATGAGATATAGTTCACTTAGCTTGGCATATATATGACTAGAGGACAAATGTTAGTCACGGTCATAAAGTCAGCCATGCCTGACAATGTTAACACTACATCCTTTCCATAACACAGCCAGATGGTATTTGTTATGATGAAACACTAATTCATCCCTTGTCTCTAATGAATGGCCATTTCTTAAGTCATGCAATAACAGCTCCTGAAGGTAGGAGAGAGAGTAACAAAAAGATACCCAAATTGCTCACTTTGCCCCCCAACTATCCTGCACAGCTAATCCAAATACTTTCATATTAGAGAAAACGTTATTATCATGCATCAAGTGCAGAGAGAAACAATGAAGGTGTTTTGGGTAAGGCTCTTCTGGAAGAAAGTAATAAAATCTGGATCTCTTGGGCAGGGAAAGAGTAAGGCACTGGACAAGGTGACTTGATGGAGAAATTGCAGTTGTTCAATAGCAAAAAAAAAAATCCTTTCACTTATCCCAGGGCAAACTTGGCACTTACAACATGTGATAACGTTTCTAAATGGCAGGTGCGGTTAAATGTGGAAGTCATTTCTAACTCTTTTAACAGGTCGGAGTTCTGTTAGACTAGTAACCTTACAACATGCACTATTCCAGTACCATGCAGTTTATGTTCACTAATTTGTGATCTTTAGACAGATAAATAAACAAAATGCCTTTCTTGACAAGGTAGGGTAAAGCCACAAGCAGAACCGCCACATCCATGCTCCCCCTGGGTAACAGTGCACCACAGCAAAAAACACCCTGGAATGTCGGCATCTTGCTGAAGAATTACTTTTCCTCAGTTTTGTGAACATAATGCATGCATTCTGAAGGCTGAGATGTGAAGTCTGCAGAGTACTCCAAACCCATTCGCATTAATCAAATAGATGGTCTCACTCTTCTCTCTGTTTAAAGTTAAACATATGATTAGAAATTACAGTCATGCCTATGGTGCTTAGCAATTTACAGAATCATATCTGCAACAGCAATTTGCGTTCTCCTCATTGCATCCGTGACGTTGAGACATAAAGCAAGAGCATGCCTTTCAAGCTAGACTACAGCACACTAAATAAGGGATGGGAACAGAAACTAGAAAGTTGTGGGTTTAAAATGGGTTAGAATTGAGTCTGGATGCAAACTAGTGAAACAGTTTTCTCAATAACATTTCATCTGTAGTTTATAAAAGATATTTTTAGAAAATCTCATGTTTTAGTAATTTTTCACTGTGAGAGTACTCAGATTTCTCAAACATATGACAGTTAACCTGTAACATATCTTACAAATCATCTCTATAATATTATAAGTATAAACAGAAGTGCTAAGTTGTTTAGGAAAAAATAAATAAATAATAATTAAGAGAAGCAATTCTGGTGCTACCCAGAGCACCAACAGAAAACATGTGAACTAGTGAACTTAAAGAGCATCAATGTTAAATTTGTTAAACAAAAATGTCCAAGGAATCACCGGTCTTGCGCCGCAATGTTGTAATTTGTTGTTGATGCATCTTATCTCTAGTTGCAGCAATAAACTGCAAAAACTGTGGCAGCTTAGCTGTTTTTACCACCAAGAGCTTAAGGAATAGATATATGTTAAAATGACACATTTTATGAGCCAGAAGATTTGTGCGATAATTCCTCATTTTCTCTAAAGCAAAATCAGTTGCCATAGTTTAAATGACTGCTGACTGCTTTACCTTTATCTTCACATGAAAAAAAGTTGGGAGAGCAGTGAGTAAAATATGACCACAGGGAAAACCCTACCTCCTTCCTGAGAAACGGAAGTCTTTCTTGGGCTTCCCATGGGACTAAGAAAGAAATGCACTGTTTGCTCGAAAACAGTGAATTGCACAAAGTAAAATAGTACTTTTTCCAGTAGTATACTTCCAACACTTCAAATGGGGACTCAAGGAAGTTGGTTGGAAATATTTCTGAAGAATCATGAAAAGAAAGCTCCCAGAAATTAGACACAACTTGGATAATACATTTTAAAATAAATAAATTAATTAAAAATATTACATATTTTGCTATGAAACAGAACAGAACTTTGAGTTAGCCACCAAAGAAATAGCAGTCAGCCATGACATCTCCAAATCCAGATTTCTCCAAAGACTGAGGGAGTTTAGATTAAAAACTTTATTTAAAGCTCCCCTTCAGAATCTAATTTTTAGTCCCATTTTAGCTCTTGTTACCATCATTTCAAAAGAAAATATGGAAGGCAAAACTAGGGTATGCTCCTTCATCGCTGTTTCACGTCTGCAAGGGATCAGCACAGCCATGCAACCACTGTATGGACAGTATCTCACCCTGGCTCATTTGTTTGCAGGGAAGACTCTATATTTATTGCTAGATACACCCGCATTCAAGGTTTTCCTTTCACTGTCAGGAAACAGATGACTGTATTGAAACCAGAACACTTCCATTAGCAGGGTATGATATTCCACTGAGAAGAAATCGGGTCATGTACTTGAAGCATGATTTATTCAGATGGTTTGCTGCACTCCAAATGGAGCTCATTTTCTGCCCTGTTCATCAGAAAATGTGTACAATCTTCTGCAGAGGGAAAGCCACAGAAGGTCACAAAGGCATTTTCCACAAAGTGATGAGTTATTTAGCAGGAAACACTCTGAGGCCACAAAAACGTTTTTGCATACTGCTTAATTCCCTTTTGTAGCATGTTTCTGATGGATAAAGGTGTTGGGGTTAGCTTTTCACCCTCTTTCTCCCCAGCCCTGGAGTCTCATTTACAGGAAAGTGAAAAAATATTTTTGAGTTTTCCAGAGTTAATCCACCTTTCAAAAACACTAATGACATGGTACTCATCAGCTGAAGCTGAAACATTGCAGCACTCCAGGACAGAAATCTGACTGACTGATACCCAGACTTTGCAGGGTGACAGATGAACACTTGCGCCCGTTCCTGCTGTCAGCATTGTACCCATTCACAAGATGACACGCTAATTTGGTCTGAGCAGAGGGGAAGGCTTACAGCAGTGTATAGAATTTGACATGTCTTATTCAAGTTGATCTTCTCAAGGGCAATTTCTGCCAGCCAAGACAGATACTTCATAACATACACACACAAAAAAATCTCATGCTGATGGAGCCAGGAAATACTTTAATTTTTCTGGGAAAAAAAATGTTGCTTTTACCTAAAGATTTCATCATATAGGAGAAGGTCTCCTGTTAATGAAAGCACACAGGAAAAAAGACCCAAAGTGATTTCTTAATATCCTAGGATAGCTAAAGGTTTTTGAAATCATATTTGGTGGNATTTGCAAATGAAAATCATCCAAAAGAAACATTTGGAAGAAAGATACTCTGCAAGAAAGTTGGAACATGTTTGCCCTTGTCCCATCTAGGAATGAAAACCAAAATCTGAAATGTGATTACTGAGAAGTAAATTTGTGATTTATGTGTAAATACAAAGGACTTAACAATCAATCACTGATTATTTTTTTAATCTTCTGTTGGATTTAGGCTGGGAATTTTCTGTAAACAGTGTCATTGCTCCAAATTCTGAAATAGGAAGACATGCACCTTATTTAGAAACACTATGAAGTCTTTAGATAAATGTTTTTTCTTTGTAAGTTAACCTCAAATAATAAAATGCAAAACCTGACAAACCTCTATAGTTCCACAGGTACAGAATAGCTGCTGAACTTTTAGCTGCCCTCAGGACTTAAGCAAGTGTACTGTGCAGACTCAACAAGCTCAGTTCACTACTTTGATCTTCATCTTCTTAAATAGAAAGTAAGTTTTCCTGAGACAGGACAAGAACTACTGTTCGCTGCTCTCCAGTTGCCACAGCAATGTGTATTCTAAAATAATGTGATGATAGGTAATTATACTCAAACCCCATGTCAACCAGTTATTTTACTACTTCTCAGCTGCCATGGGACCATTCTTACAGTTAAGATGTTTTTCTCCACACAGGGAGAAATAAGAAAATTAGCTGTTGGGAAGAAGGACAGTTTCTCAGGGCAGCCACTAAAGACTTCACGGGCAACTACTTCCCCCAGGTTGTACCTCCCTGTCCATGAAGCGTGATTCCTGTTTCTGCACACCTGGAGTCCTTTCACAGTCAGACTGCTGGATGCACAGCTCTGGCATCCTCTTCCTCAGGCTCCTCGCCAGACTAGAAAAACAGATGAGTCAATAGTCCATACAGGGAAAACAGTGTGCTCAGCCTGTTCCGGACTCGCCGTTGACAGGAAACAAGTAATTCTTTTCAGTGGGAATAAATCATAATCACTGAGGCTCTGGGCATTTTGGTCTAGGGCCCACACCAAGCCTGAGGCAAGCTCTTTCACGCTTCTATACAATTGTATTTTACATTGAAAATGTTATTATTTGCCTGTGATCAGCAAGTACAGCTAATGATTTTCCCATAAGGAAAGTTGACGTCATGCATGTGTTGGTCATATCACGCAGAGCAAAAAGACCACTTGCTGGTGGTCACATACAATGGGTAAAGCTTAATTAAATTAATGTCCTGGAGTTGGTTCTCCAAAGAACCAATTGCCATCTCTGCTGCGAAGATGGTTTTGAAACACAAATGGAACCTGTAATTGGAGATGAAGTCGTGTGTTCACAAAGTGAAAAGCATGGATATGGAAGGGTATCTCTCAAGGTGCATATCTATAGCACACAGGGGAGCAGGCACCAGAACCAGCAACAACTCACTGCTGGAAGGAGCAGCACAGCCAGTGCAAGGCTGTATCCCAGCTGGAAGCGAGGCCCGGTGTTCCTCTGTACAGCACCGCGTGAAAGAGCCAGCACACCGGCTTGTACTTCGTGTTTCTGTGTAGGATAGAGATACCACACTTTGTAGTTCACAAATGAGTTTGGAAAACAGTTCACAAATGAGTTTGCCAACAAAACAGACCTCACTCTCGGGACATAGCAAATCGATCTGATGAGGGAAAGGAATGAACCAGTAAAAGCCACCAAAACGCAAAAAGCTCAGTCTGCAAGAACCCAAGAAGGAGCCCCAGATGAAACTACATTCATTATAATCCACTGCCAAGGAGACAGCATAAAAGCTGGAATGTGGAAGAAAAAAAAAAAAATTAAATCAGGTAGTTACCGCTAACTAAATAAAGAGCAGCAGTAAACACAATGACTGTGGGCAAGCAAACCTGCAATGAGAAATGAGGATTCTCACAGTGTGTCTATAGCNGCCAGCCAAGACAGATACTTCATAACATACACACACAAAAAAATCTCATGCTGATGGAGCCAGGAAATACTTTAATTTTTCTGGGAAAAAAAATGTTGCTTTTACCTAAAGATTTCATCATATAGGAGAAGGTCTCCTGTTAATGAAAGCACACAGGAAAAAAGACCCAAAGTGATTTCTTAATATCCTAGGATAGCTAAAGGTTTTTGAAATCATATTTGGTGGGGTTTTCATCTGTCTACTCTATTCTATTCTATTCTATTCTATTCTATTCTATTCTATTCTATTCTATTCTATTCTATTCTATTCTATTCTATTCTATTCTATTCTATTCTATTCTATGCCATTACAGCATGTCAGTTGTAGCAATGAGTAATATCATATTTATTTTTATAATTCATCACTTAGTATTTTCTAGTATTGTTAGTGTTTATATTGATGAGAACAGCCATTATCTAGCAGAAGCTGTAATTACTTGTGTTCGTTACAACCAACTGAAGCCACTATGATTTAGAAAAAATGTTTAAAACCCTGATTTAGAAGAAGATATATTTCAATAAATACAAATAATATAGTAATAATAGTAATAGTAATAATAAATAGTAACCATTTTTACACTTAAAATATAATAAAATATTTTATGTATAAA
>VXBO01002528.1:164720-177366 GCA_013400135.1 Rhinoptilus africanus | reverse complement strand
GTTATTATTTGCCTGTGATCAGCAAGTACAGCTAATGATTTTCCCATAAGGAAAGTTGACGTCATGCATGTGTTGGTCATATCACGCAGAGCAAAAAGACCACTTGCTGGTGGTCACATACAATGGGTAAAGCTTAATTAAATTAATGTCCTGGAGTTGGTTCTCCAAAGAACCAATTGCCATCTCTGCTGCGAAGATGGTTTTGAAACACAAATGGAACCTGTAATTGGAGATGAAGTCGTGTGTTCACAAAGTGAAAAGCATGGATATGGAAGGGTATCTCTCAAGGTGCATATCTATAGCACACAGGGGAGCAGGCACCAGAACCAGCAACAACTCACTGCTGGAAGGAGCAGCACAGCCAGTGCAAGGCTGTATCCCAGCTGGAAGCGAGGCCCGGTGTTCCTCTGTACAGCACCGCGTGAAAGAGCCAGCACACCGGCTTGTACTTCGTGTTTCTGTGTAGGATAGAGATACCACACTTTGTAGTTCACAAATGAGTTTGGAAAACAGTTCACAAATGAGTTTGCCAACAAAACAGACCTCACTCTCGGGACATAGCAAATCGATCTGATGAGGGAAAGGAATGAACCAGTAAAAGCCACCAAAACGCAAAAAGCTCAGTCTGCAAGAACCCAAGAAGGAGCCCCAGATGAAACTACATTCATTATAATCCACTGCCAAGGAGACAGCATAAAAGCTGGAATGTGGAAGAAAAAAAAAAAAATTAAATCAGGTAGTTACCGCTAACTAAATAAAGAGCAGCAGTAAACACAATGACTGTGGGCAAGCAAACCTGCAATGAGAAATGAGGATTCTCACAGTGTGTCTATAGCAGGGGCAGGAAAATCTGCCATATATTGATTTTAGATATAACCAGACACAAGACAAGCTGGCACCTCTCTCTGCACAGGCTGGAAAACAGAACAAATACCCGCAATCCCTTGCAAAACTGAATTCCAGCCTGCTACACCTTTGTGATTGTAAACACCTGTGCTAGGAAAAAAAGGGTTACATATTTATGCAGAAGTCACTCTTTCTCATGCATTCAGAGTACATCCCCTGCTGCACAGGCTGCTTATCTGCAGTTCCTTCATTAGGTCTTTAGGTCATTGCCAATTTTATCCAGCTTGCAAGCCAAATACAGCATAATCCAAACAATATCAATAAGTAGTAATAACAGAGGGAAGAAATATGGCCAGATGTTTTTAAAAATCATTCTAGCGACCGTCTGTGGGAAGAAATGTAGTCTGCAAATATGACAGGAAGGTGAAAGGAAACGCTGCTGCTTTGAGCTGATGGCAACTGGTGGATGGGTAGGAGTTCCACCCACAGCAGGGCAGTACAAGCAAGGTAATCCCACAGAATACGTTCAATGTGAAAGAAGAGTGAGAACAGTCACCTCTCTATCAAGCAGAAAACTAATTCAGATCAAGGATCTTGTTTTGAGTGTAGGATTCTCACCAAGTGAACAAAGTGGAGTCAGCTAGAGACTCTTTTCACCTCCTCACATACGAGAGCACCATAGAAGTCGTTGCATGAAGAACCCTTACAGAAGCTTTACAAGGACAAGTTGTCACAGACTCTGGCAGGGTTGGATGAGCAGCCTGCCCACGGTGAGGCCCTGGTGAAGCACAGCTGCGTGCTGACACAGCATCCTGGAGCAGAGGAGCCACTTTCCCCTGCAAATGACTGCATATCGTATACCTGTTTCATCAGAGGGGAAGTGACTCCTTGTTTCTGCTATTAAGAAAGGTTCAGTTCTATTGAGCTAGATAAGCTGGCACTGACAAGACTGCTGGGAACCACCAGTGGTGCTGGAGCCAGAGCTGAGACCCTGAAGGCTCTCTCATGCAATCCTCCTTTGGGAAAAGTAGCAAGCAACAAACAACAGGCCATAAAATCAAACCTTAGCAACTGCTGAGGAGACTTTATGCAAAGCTGAGGAGAGCTGACTGCCTTGTATTTAATACACGCTGGCTTCTGAAGGACCTCAGTGAGATCCTGAAAGTTGTTAAGCTCGTGGTCAAACCCCGGGTGATAAAAAGATCTCAACAATTTACAAGGATAGCCAGGTATCTTTCTAGACTTTGTGCATTCCTACAGAAAACCTTGACAGAGTTCATCTTCCAAAGATACAGAAAGGCCTTCAACAAGCAATTGAGAAAATTAAGAGAGTTGATGTTGCCCTAAAGTCTATACAAACCTGAGCAGCAGTTAGACCTGCTGTTAGAGGCACAATTGTGGTAAATCCAAGAAGCAGGTCATGGCCAGCAGCACACAACGCTTGGCAGTGAAAGGCTCAGGCCAAAAGGAGGCTACTGGCTGAGTTCTTGGGACTGAAGGACATTGTTGGCTCATCCTTGAATAAGAACTCCACAGGAAGCCATTAAAAAAGCATCTAGAAAAATCCACAGAATATTATGTATTGGCATGTACAGCCCTAGGGAAAAAATCACTGATGACAACAAATTCATGAATTGCATTTATTCTCCGTTGTGCAAAATGAGACTAAGAGTTTCACAACTGTAGATTAGCTTCCCATTCCTGTGCAAGCTTCCAGGAAAGCCACCAAACTACCCAACAAGCCAGAAAGCCAAGGCAGCAAGCCACAGTTGTCCACATGACAATGAAGAAAAAAAAAACCCTTAAAACTTATTGTGTAGTACCAACAGATGAAGAAATTCAGTAAAGGCAATAGCTTGTGCAAAGGGCAGCAAGACATTCTCCTGGTACACTGATGAGTGTGCTCCCCACCAGGGTACTGAATTCCGCTCACCGCAAACAAGGGAGTATATTTCTAATCAAATCTGAAAGATCAGCTGAGAGTACTTATCTGTAGGGTGTAAGGAATAGATGGAGATGGGTATTAGAAAGACAGCAGTAACAGCAGACAGAGCATTTCATTCAATCCAAACCAAATTTCAGGGACAGTCAATAGTAAGGATGTTCTCACTTGTCCATCTTGCAAGCAGAGATAATACTGTCTTTTGGCTGTCTAATCCATTTATAATTTATGTTATTTGGAGCATAGAGTTTACTTAATATTCATGCACAGAGAGTCTAGTATGAAATATATATTTGTATTGTGGTAACATGATAAGACAGCAACAAGAAAAAGAAAGAAAATGAAAATTAGTATGTGTTAATATCACAGATAGTATGTCCTCATGTAAGATTAAACTAAAATTCCCTACAAATTAATTAAAATACATTCTTATCAATGCTGTTCAGGGATCAAAAAGGTCTTATTGCCAATGGCTTAGAAAATGATGAGTAGTAAATGTTAGCTGCTCCTGAAGATAATTAGGGGAAAAAGAAAGATTTCACACATTTGACAAACTAAATGTCCTGCACATTAAAAAAAAAAAAAAAAAGTACTGATTTGCTGAGGTGTTAATATATTGCTAGAAAAAAATGAGAAGAGAGGTCTGCTCTTGAAGATATTTAAAAGCATATTCTGACATTCAGATAATAACACTGCACAGCTGAATAGCAGTTGTATATTCTTTGTTACAGGATGCTATGTAACTTCAATAGAAAACTTCTTTTGACATCAGGATTGGACATGAAATTTCAGAACTTGTAACCAGCTACTGAGATCCGTCAGAAGCACAGCTCCAGCTTCAGAGACTTCAAGTCAGAGGTAAAGTATTAAAAAAGAGAACTTAAAAAGTCATGTTTTTATTTTTTAAAATCTTTCTCTCCTTTCATTTTTGTTTTGTGGTTTGCAGAATGAAGCAGGTATTGTATTGTATTGACTTTTATACAGAACAACACTGTTTTCAGGTTTGCACACTAATGACATACTATAATTTTCTATTTTTATCTGCCAAAGTCTTGACAGCGATGGTTTTTTTAATTCTGTACTATCATGTGCATCTTAATAGTAACCACAATATGCCAATTATTTTTCACCAGTATAATGGCCTATAATATCTACTCAGAGTTGCCTCCACAGAGGTAAACTGGCTGTGATCTATGAAGAATGGCCAGGTAAGAGCTTTGAAGAAGCAGTGATTTCTCAGCTGAAGTGGTAAAATCCATCTAAATGTGCAAAAGGGCCTATGGGTCTATGTCACACAGCATGCACCATGCTGCTCCAGACAAGCTGCCTCTGATACCCAGAGCAGCATAGCCTGGTTAGTGCAGTGGCATGGTTGGGCTACTAGGTGACAAGCTCACTCACATATATCTCAATAGTGATATGTTGCACATACGGGCTTTACACCAAGTCTGCGGACACAAGGCTGAGCTGAGGTTTAAGGATCAGGGACTTCCAAGCCACTGTTGATATAAAATGCAAGTCTGCAAAATGTATCCTCCCTGTGCAGTGGATTATAGCCCACTATTTAGAGACACAAAACATGTTTCCAGCTAACAGCCAGAACAATAGCGTCCTTTAAAACAGGTTTGAGACTCCCTCACAAGAAAAATTGGGCACAGGACAGCTAGTAAACCTGTTATGGAGTGTTACAACTGACACAGCAAAAAGAAAACTTGCTAGTGAAAACTAATTGTTCAGCAATCAAGGCACTTTAGCATAAGGCCAGTGTGAAAAAGCAAGAGGGAGACTTCCTTAAGCTGTAGATGTTAATGCGGTGTAGGCAAAACTCCCGTTATTCAACACCTAGGAGGAAGGAGAGATGAAAAACAACATGACAACATTATGGACCGCCTACACACATGGAGAGAACAGGTAAAAAGAGTAAATAGTATAAAACCTTGTAAAGACCGGTAAGAACATACTCTGGCACGTCTGTACCCAAATTTATTTATGTATGCAGATAAAAGTAAACTGGTAGCAAAAACATCCTTTATTTCATAGTGTCTTTTAAGCTGTTTTGCTAGAGGTTTGACCAAGGCTATTTAAAATATTCATAGCCAACATTATACATGCACATGTGCACAGACACTCCGGAAGGACTGTGCTGCTGTCACTACCTTTAGTTTTATCCTTATTCAGGTCACCCTAGACCCTGTGGGACTGCGCTCTTGTTTACTGTCTAGTAGCTCAGACATTATTTTCTCTGGAGATAGCTGTCTAGAAAGAGTCTTTCTACAGAGTGGAAACTCTCTACCAAGAAATCCCCAAGGGAACAGTTTGAAGACCTCCCTACTAGCGGCTGAGAGGATAGAAATGTGTAATAATAGAACACCAGACCTCTCCTAATTGAAAGCATGAATTTGTCTGGTTTCGGTTTATTTGCTCATTTGTTTTGCTTAGACTGTCAAACTGGCGTTCTTACAAAAGCAGTGAACCCAGAAATTTCAGTTCAGAGGTGGGCAGCTTGGTAGAGGGAATTGCACAGGGAGAGCTTTTCTTCTCCTGCCCCTTTGTGGCTTCAGTCTAATTGCTGTATGGGTGGAAGAACAAAGATGCAGCAGAGATATACACAGATATCCACAGTGTGCAGCTGCTCACCCTTAACATCTTGTAAATGGCACTGCAATGAAAAATAAAGCTCTTGCATTGCAGGAGGTAAGATTGCAATGTAAAATAAGGAATGGTATTGGACTTGGTCACAGAAGGAGTATTGAACGGTTACAAGTGGTGTAGTGTAATTAGTGAAGATCAGAGGAAAAGAAAATTTAAAGGAATGACCTTCTAGAGGTGCTGCTATTGTTTGCCTCATTAAATCATAAAAGGTGTCCTAAAATACTAAACAGGCTCTCAAACTGCACTTACAGGCTGATGGAAGGAATAATTTCTCTCCTAACCCCATTTATTGTTGCTATTCACGACCAAAAGAATTCATAATAATTTAAGTATTTATTTAAGATTTGAAAATTTTCAAAAATCTCTCATGCTAAGCAAATTTAGAGTGGGAGAACATGGTGTGATTTTACTTATCAGATGTGAAAAAATCTTACTAAAAGCCCATGCCTCCAGGGGTCTTTTTCTCAGGGTCACTATTGACAGTAGTTATACAGTATCTGGTGGTATTCACACTTTTTTTCTGTGTTAGCATCTAGGATACTTTTTTTTGTTTTAACTGTGGAAAGACACCTACTGCTTCTGCTGGTTCTTTCCCCTTCACAAGGCTTTTCTTGCTGTTACTTATGCTTTCTCCTGCAAGGGAAAATTAGAAAGCATTAATCACTAAATCACACCTTAAAATCATTTATTCCTATACAAATAAAAGCACTCATGAGCATCTGCACAGGATTTTTTTTCTGGAGGTTCTAACAGGCAGCAATTTAACATTCTTCTCTTAAGCGTGCAGTGAAAGGATTCACCTCAGAGGTGAGAAACTTTCAAGTGAAATGTGAGGCATGTACAATGAATGCCAGTGAGCAAGCAGATCGTTAAAATGCTTATGCATTAGTAACATAAATGCATTCAGACTGTAGGACAGGAAAATACAGCAAAAGCAGTTAAACTCAGGTACATGCCAAAACCAAAAATCATGATGTTTTCCACATATTGAACAGTTCTAGGGTGCCAGTCTCAAAGGGATTATACACTATCTGAACACATACTCTTGTACATAGAAGCTCACACATAGCTTTGAGAGTGAAGGCTAAATGTAGGCTTTATGACCATTACAGCAAAAAACGGTACATCAGCTCCAAAGGGTACAAAGGTTGTGCTAGGGGGTATGCAAAAAAAAAGTAAAAGTATCTTATAGATGCAGTAGGAAGTCTTTCGATAAGTCAGCTTCAAGTTATCAGCCTTCTGGCCCCAGCAGCAGCTCCTCCACCTCCACCCCTGGTGTCCCAGTACAGGAACAATGGGCTGCTTTTGCCCCATGTGCTGAAAAAGCAAGCAAGGAAGTACAAGGAGGAAGCTATCATTAGTGGACTTTATGTAACAACTTCATTAGAGCCAGGCTTGGTCCAATATGTGCCTCTCTGATCTCTTTTTGATCAAATAGCCACTGGTGACAATGAAAGGAGTGCTGTGGCAGCTGCTTCATTGGCCAACTGACTGAAGTCTCAGAATTAAAATCATGAAATATTGACTGGAGCTATGAAGGATTTGTATCCTCAGTGGATCAAGGGCAGAAAAGGCATCGTGACACTTCCACTGCCTTCAGTAACACGCATATGATTCACAAACCTGGAGAAGAGAAGGCTCTGGGGAGACCTTAAAGGGTGCCTACAGGTAAGATGGGGAGGGACTCTTTATCATGGAGTGGAGCAATAGGATNAGGGAAGAATGCTAGTTTAAACCAGAATTCTTGTTCCTCTCAATATATATATTAAAAAAATAAAAAATCAAGAAGGGGGATAGAGATGTTACAAGATGAAAAGAAAAGAAAATTTCTTTGAGAAAAGAACTCCCTGACCGTTGAGAGATAAACTGAGAGCCCTGCAGGCTAGCTGAATCAACTGAGCAACTGAGGATGATTTTTCTGTCTGAAATTATAACTACTGTTCAGTTCTGTAAATTGAGAATTTAATTGTTCTTGCTTTTTGTCAGAAGAAACTTGTTGACAACTTAGGTTAATATTGAGAGTATATTTAAGGTACTCCAAGGGACACAAATGCAATTTTTAAAAGAGAAGAACCACTCTTAAAGAAAAAAATTGTGAAGCAGAGGGGACAATTCCCATTAAAGACCACCATAAGGAGCACATTATTGAATGTTAAATACCATTTCTTGTCATCTTACATTAGGAGGCTCTTGGATACATCTTCAAAACTATGAAAAAGGTAATTTATCCAAATCATTTAATTTCTTCAAAAGCATCAGAGGGATCAGTTTTCTTTTGATATCATTATTTATAACATTAATAGAGAATTAAACATCTCATGATTATAAATTTTTTTAGAATATGAAATTTTATCTGTAAGTCTCCAAACATATAAACCATAAGGATTTTTTCAGAGAGTATCTCTGAATTTTACACCACAGAAATTTCAAATTACATGCCATATCTATGTCGTAAAAGTTTGGGGATAAAACAAGATACCTCTGTGCTTCTTTTATTTATGCTCTCTTTAAGAAAATGAATACTAGAATTTGTGCATCCAACATCAGACCCCAACATTTTAATACACATTAAGAACTCAATAAGTGACTGGCAGAGTGACACACACTGCTGTAGTCTAGGACAAGCCACAACAGTGGCAACACCACCAGGATCAAGGGGACAAGAAGATGCACATATACTCTCCNCCCAAACCATTCTGTGATTCTGCTAATGGGTTTTCTGTGCCAGACATTGCCTTCGCATACAACAAATACCAAACAGAAAAGGGAGAGGACAGACACCCAGACAAACCAAGAAAGTAAGACTACAGGTGAAGCAAATAAACCATAACAGCTCCTTACAGAAAATTAGTTTTAAGGGTTTTGGTGATGATCAGGGCATGTGGCAGATAGAGGGACTGCATAAGAGAAAGTGCCAGTCAAAGACTATGGGGAGAAAAAGATGGACAGAAAAATGGAAGAAGCATTAGGAGCATAAAGATCAGGGAAGAGAAGCAAAACAAAAGTAAATGGAGAATTTGTGGAGTACAGGAAAACGCGGTACAATTGAAGTACACCACCAGTGAAGACATCCAAGAATGTGGTCGGGTAAGCCAAGCTGCAGAATCCTTTGATCCTTTAGCAAAGCTGCTGCTTCATGTGGACTGAGGGAGTGAGGCTGACAGTAACATAAAGTGAGGAAATAGCATATTATCACTATTGCTTACACAACGAAGACACGTTTGAATTTTTCAGGCAGTGATGCGGGAGGGGTACACTCTGTTTTGACAGATCCTTCTTGCTTGAGACATAGTGTAAATGGTGGGTACCACTAAAACCTGAAGAAACTAGTAACCTAGAAAGTATCTTCAAACCTTCCTCTGTACAGCAACTCTGGAAAAATAGCTATTAAAACTGTAACCTGTTTTAACTTAAATAGGGTAACTCACTTTAATAGTGTCTCACAAAATAAATGTTTGAATTCTTATTTAAGCTTCTAGGTGACCTTGGAGCATCGGTGTGAATACATGAAGACAGCAGCAGGCTACATGCTGTAGAATGAACCATTTCTTCCAGCAACCTGTGTCAACACGTCTGGTAAAATCATGACCTGCTCTACGAAGCAGCATTATTGCAAGTCATTCATGTCTTTAAATCATGTCTGCGTACGCTGTTTGTTTGCCTTCATGCCAGTAGTGATCATCAGGAAATGCTTCACTGTGGTACCTCAAATCTACAGATTATCTCTAATCCTACCTCATTCCCTTGAGGTCTCTCTCAAAACAAAGAATTATTGTGTGTTTGTGTTGTGTGTCTCTCTCCTTGAGGGTGAAACACCTTATTAATCCCTTTTAAACACGTAAACAGAAAAGGGTGTGAAATGCTGAAGGGTTTCTACATCTGCCATGTCACCAGAAAACTTTTCTTACCCCCAGTAGAATTTTACACTAAATGCATTTTAAAAAAAGAGCCAATACAGTTGCTGAACCTGTTCCTGTACCTATATGCCTGTACTGGTATCTACCCACACAGATATCTATTCTTAAAGGCGTCAGAAAACAGTAGACTTGAGCTTCACCATGGAGTCACAACCAAGCTAGTGAAACTCAACAAGAAAGCCATGCTATGTGCTCTACTGATGGGCAACATTTCAATTCCCATGTTGTAAGCAGAAAAGCTAGACTGCACCCAGGGAACACTTCTTAGTCAACCTTCTTGAAAAGAAATCATCACTAAAATCCCACAGGACAAAGCACAAGAGACTTTGGTGGTGTCCTGCAGCGGTAAAACCAGAGGCAGGGGAAGGTGAAAGTAAAACTAGGCCCAAACCACCTATCATTCATGCACAATCCAAAATGCACACAGCATTCCCTAGCTACTGCAAGTTTCTCAGGCTTTGTGACCTATGCAGTGACCTCATACTACAGAGCCACGCTGCCCCTGCACACTTACCAGTGGAAAGCTTGAGTACAGATTTCACTTATCAGTTTGGCAGCTACAAAAGACAATGATGGGAAACACTGAAAAAAAAAAAATTATCTCTGTAATTGCAGCCAAAACATGCAAGGCAATCAGCCTCTTCCACAGTGTACTGAAATTATCCTTGTTTTGCATGTCCTTTTCAAAGATCTCACTCCTTCCCTACAAATTTAATGAACTATAACTAGCTTAGCTGAAGTATCTCACCTTAGATTTGGATTTATAACCATTAGTAGAGATATGAGAGACTAGAGGTTTTCTCCTGTCAATATTCTTCCAATAGAAAATCCAAAATTTCTTTTCCACTGAAGCAAGGAATAACATAATGTAGTTCAAGGCAGTAGATCTTGCATACATTACCCAGAAATGTGTTAGATTTTAATGGTCTTAAAATCAGACACAATATATACTTACATTGACACCATTTTAATACATTCTGATTAAAATTTTCAGACTTCTGGCCCCAACTTTTCATTCCTTCCAATGCATACATCATTTAACTAAGTTTATCTTGTTGATTTTTTTTAAATGGACAAGGCAAGCAGCATGGAAGGAAAAAAAATTGGGAGAAACTGAACACTTCTTGTTTCAAAACACCTCTTGTTTCAAAAAAGATCTTCAATTTACATAGCTCCTTATCACTCCAAAACACATTTGTGCAACAGCATCATCAGTGATAACAGCAGAGTTCTGGGCAGGGGAGTGTTTGTTCAGTAATAATTCCTGCAGAATCATAGGAGGACAATACATAACAGATTGGGGGTTTTTCTGGGATCTATGGAACTGATGGACAATACTATTCTCGTATTCATGTTCTTGCCAAACAAGAAATGGGTATTTTAAAGATGTATGCAGCAGACACTTAGAGCCAGGTTTTCAAGAGTGCTGAATATCCACCCTGGCAGGAGTCAATAGGACCTGCAGGCACTTGGCCTCCCTAAAAAGCAGAGTTATAAATTTAAATAGATTTCCTTACTGTGCTATTATAACAAGAAAAAGTAGGTCACTATTTCTACCTACGTTGTCAGTGACCTTTTATTATTATGTGTTATTTTCAGTCTTGGCATAACATATGTGTTTTACAAAAAGCTGAATTTACTGCATTTAACACAGAGAACATATATGTATTAGTAGGTTTACATATCTATTGAATATATACACAAAATCATGAAAAAGAACCATAAACGTTAGCAATCTTTGCTACAGTATAAATACGCCTCATGTAATGCTTGATTATCATATACCCAAAGCTTTATGTATTCTCAGGGAATACAGGAAACTGATGGTGAACTAAACATAAATCCTGGACAAAGCTAAACGGGCTGTTTTCAAAATACACTGTTTGTCCCTGTAGGTACAAATTCTGAATAGTGACTAAGATGTGCTACTGTTAGTGAATATACCCTATTTGTCAGAGCACTTGCACTGTGAAGCGTTGCTCTGTATGGAGAGATATCAGTAAAAATGTCATGAACACCTTCATTCAAATGCTGTCTCAATCATGACCGAGGGATCAGAGTAAATGCAATGCATGTTTCTCACAAACATTGTGAAGCCTTGGTGGACTAGACAGGAATCAGCTGCCTGTGCAGACAATAAGCAGCAGAACTGAAGCAAAAACTCCGAAGGTGGAACAAGATGTTAAATCCAATGGTAAATTTTCCGTCTATTTTTGACCAACAGAGAAAAGACTTCATTTAGGAAGACCACAGTTCTGCACCTAGTAGCTACTTGACACTTACCTACCTGTCATGCACTCTGAGTTATGTATTGTAGGTCAGATAAAGCCTTCCATTCCTCTCTGCAGAACTTCTATTTTGCCCTTCTTTTTCTGTTTATTTTTACGATTAAAGGAGAAAAAATCCTTGTACATGCAAGAGCATATTTTTGTGTGAAATCTATCTAATTAATTGCTTTAATAGCTGTGGGCAGACTTGATGAGCACTAGTAGAATAGATAGGAATTAAACCTGGGGTGAAGGGATTATGTTCTGAAGAAATCGATGTTTCGCACACTTTGTAACTATTATTTGCAGAATACGTTTAAACAAGATCGTTCACAATGTGTTCACGCTTAATTCTCAAATACTTCATGAAAATATCCAACTCAGGAGACTGGACAGGTTATAAGTGTCCTTTCCATGCAGGCTACTGTTGTGTATATAGGCCCAGATAGACAGCAACCTTTGCCAAATCCTTCATTATTGCTAGCTCTTTTGAGATCAAAGGAAGGTGAAATCAGTTTTTCATGAATGTTTTTCTTTTCCTTCTTGGCTGCTGTTGATGGTGCTCATGGAATGATGTGTGAAAAGACAGGATGAGAGCCATCCTGACCCCAAAGAACTAGTCTCTCCAGATAAGTTGTTTTGAAATGCAGCATTGCGTTTCTTGAAGATGGGTGGAGAAGAAAGAGGTTATCATAGCGTGCTGTTGGCCCACCCGAGTAACAAACTAAACTAATTTCCACCCAGCTGTACTGGTCAGCAAGTGAGGAATGGAGCTCAGAGCCTTTACATTGTAAAAGCACTGACTGCAGAGGTCACAGTGTACCTGGCAATCCACAAAGAGAAATGAAGACAATTCCTCTACACCTTTACTTTGGCATCACAGAGTGCTAGAGCATGCTTACACAATGACTGTGTACCAGTGTAAGAGTTTCACCCAGAGCATGTGACTTTTTCCTGATGAAGAGTGGGGTTTTTTTGTCTATGTCCTTTATCTCACTGGTCTGAACACATTCTGTCGTAGG
>VXBO01002528.1:141254-162677 GCA_013400135.1 Rhinoptilus africanus | reverse complement strand
GAGGAATCAGAGGGAATGTGTTGAGGATGGTGACTAAGGAGATCAAAGAAATTTAGCAACTACTCTCTTCATGAGTAGCTGCTTTGCAACTGGGTGGAGGGTGGAGGAGGAATACGGTCAAGATTTACAAAACCTTAAAGGCAGCAGAAAAGATGAATGCAGATCTGTTACCAAATCTCACAAACCCCAAACAGGGGACATGCAGTGAAAATGAGAGATCAGCTTAAAATACACCTAAGATATTAGATTTTTATTATTTTGTGTTTTTTCTTACAGAGGATAGTGAGCATCTGGAACTTGCAGACGATTAGCGAGGTGGCCAGTGTCAGAGGGACAAGGCAAATTTTTGGACCACGGGTCCATTGAGGAGATACTGGTGGGAGAGGCGGGAATGTATCTTCTTCTGTCCTTAGTATGGTGACTATGGATGTTGGCAGAATAGAAGAGGCACGGACTGCAGACAATAACTAGGCTTACACTCACTTGCCCTAAAACACACGTCCTACCATCTCCAGAAACAGAGAAGGATGGCCCAGATAGACTATTTGCATAACATAGCAAGATTTTCTCATCTGGCCTTTGATAAACTTTGTTCAGAATGCTTTGTTCTAACTTTTAATACCCTTAAAACTGCTACATAATAACCAACAATAAAAACTTATTCTGCTATCATATATTTTTTTCTTCAAAGCATGAAATTGCCAGAAATAACTGCTGCATGACCTGAAACAGTGACATATTTTCTAAGAATGAAAAAAAATGCAATAGCCCAAAATTAATCTGCTCTATGGTTTTGCAACAATGGAAACCTGCGCCTCATAGAGTAGCACTGGAAAAAGGGATCAGAAGATTGCTACCTCCAAGTGAAACTCAACGTTTTATTCTTTACCAAAGGTAAAACAACAATCCTTACATTTAGAACATTTACTTACTTTAATTATGAGAGGTAGTGGCAATCAAAATTATTGTTTTAATATCACAAGTGACATACAGGGTAGGTATACATGGCCATTCATAAACACTGGAAGATAATTATTCCAGACCACTGATAAAAATTTTATCTGTATTTCGTTCTTCTACAGACACAAATACAATATAGCAGAACTAGTGCCTATCTATCCAGTTCCCTCACCTTTTGCTCCCTTTTGCTCTCTTTCACCTAATAGAATCTATTTAATTAGCAGCACCAACTAGCAGACTGCTGACAACCACGTAGCACATCTCAGATAAATAGCAGAAATCATCTGCCAGGCACTGGCTCATTAAATTACACTTCAGTGGAAAGTCAAATAAAGGCAAATATAATTTGGAAAATAATTTAAAAACCACTTCAAGACATACCCCACAAATATAGAGGAGACATTTTAAAATTGCATATATCCCATTTCTTTTGTCAGTGTCTGTACTGTTAACCTTATACAACAAGGAGATAATGTCATTAATATTCATGTTAATATATGCAACATATAATGCAATTTATTAGTCTGACAGAAATCTGAGCAGCATGACTTATTTCTTATGTATGCTCTGATCTCAGTGCTAATTAAAAACCTTATCTAAACCAATTTAATATCAAACCAAAAATATGTATTTCAATATAGTGAGGGAAATACACTTTCAAATGGTTCTATAACCAATAATTTCCTAACATGCTTTACAACCATTTTTTTTCTGTTACACATCCAATTGCAGAAGTCTTAATTTTTGCAAGATAGTAATAGCATTTATTTATATAGTATTTGTTCAGTTTTATAAGGTGCTCCTGTGTGGATGTAAGTTATAGAAAAACACAGTAATTATACCTCAGTTTATATCATCATGATAGTATTTCCCAGGTAGGATGCGTTGAAGTATTTTGCCCTTCTGAGAGCTTTATTCCTTTACATTTGCACTCTTAATCTGAAATCTAGTATTTTTATGGTTACTATGTTTACATACAATGTAGACGCTAGCTAGATTTCTCCATACTGTCTCAAAATAGTTACAGATCTCACTAGTGCAAGTCTCACACATATCCATCAAATAGATAAGTTTAAAGATTGACTTAAGAATGTGCAGAAGAGCTTTATTCTCCTAGCCCATTTTAATCTCTGTTTAAAAGGTTTTAGACCTCTGGTTTAGACCCATGTTGGGTCTTTCCATGACACATTTTATCTTAAGTGCTCAGATCTTTTTCCTGGTAAGATTGCCTGCTCAGTAGGAACAAAAAACAGATCATAAGTCCATGCACTCCTATTTATGTGCTTCAATTCTTGCCTCTCAGCAGTCAGAACAGGTCCGTTTGTATGCCAAGCCTGCATCTGCTGGTGCTAACTTTGATGTGCTCCAGATCTCAGGCCCCAGAGTAGGTGACTAATGATAATAAATCACCTCAGGGATGACCCAGATCATTGGGCCAGGAAGGCATCACATCTCCATTTGACAATATTACAATAATACACTTCAAATCCTTTCAGGACAAAACAAATGAAACTCCCTGAAAGGAGGTTGTAGCGAGGTGGGGGCTGGTCTCCTTTTTCAAGTGGTAAGTGACAGGACAAGAGGAAACAGCTTCACGTTGTGTTAGGAGANACCCAAATGATTCTGTGATTCTAAATGCTGGGCACAAGACAGCACTGTAGCCCTCAATCATGCTATATGTACTAAAAAGTGATAAAAGTATGGATACAACTTTCTGTGGGCTTCACAGTCTTCTAGGCTCTTTATATAGATATATCCCAGTCCTTTCAACCTGGTTGAATGCTTTCGAGTACATACATGCATCAACAGGAAAAACAATTTAAGTCCAAAACAAACATATTTAGTTGACTATTCCGGCTTTTTTTAAAATTTATTTTTAATATATGTAACAGAAAGAATGCAAGAAACAATGGTAATCTGAACACAGCCTTCTACTTGAATGCTACAGGAAGTGATTTATTTACGGAGTGTTCAGTACTCTGTGACTCTCACACTCAGCTTCCTGTTTATTAAAATCTGAGAATATGCCTGTAAGATTATATTTCAACTCTTCATCTCATTAACTGCATTAACTGTTCCAATGGACTTTGATTTAAATCAGATAGGAAAACTTCTGGTTTGGGTATGCTAAGCGAAGCGGGCAATCCCTGCTTTTTTTTTTTTTTTACAGGCATAAGAGTGTCAGGCAAAAAGCTTTGTGTTAGTTTAACAACTTGCCCCTAATCATTACAAATGTTCAATATTTTTTGAAACAAACATGTAAACCTTCTGAAGATGTGATTTTAAGCAGCTCCTGGCTTTCCACTTAAATCCAGGTGTTACCCTCGCTATACACTTGGCATTCATTATTATTTATCTTGCCATAGTTCTGCCTGCGGACCTACACTTACATGTCCCACTTCTACAGCGGTGATAGGAACAAGGGACCTGAGTGCCCTGTGCCTGCTGAAAGCTCAAATTCCCTGCACATCTCCAGCCAGCCTTCGCTTTTCCCTTTTCCTCCTCTGTTCTTGATTCCTTATGACTCCTCCAGACAATTGCTTTTGTTTTTGTAAATCCCCTGCAATTCCCACAGGATGAGCTCCCTGCCCAGGTTCAGAGTTGGGTCTCAAAGTGCTCTGTTGTCCCACTTTCAAAAAACACTATCCCACATCTGATGCTCACTCCCATGCCATGGGATTTATATACTTCCTCTTTCTTTTAAGCATTATTTCCTCCTGCCCTGATCACTTTTTATCCTGTTGCCAGGACTGTATTCATCCCCCTCTTTCTGACCGTTCTGTATTTTATTCATGTATACGTTCTCTTTGTGCTTGCATTACGTATTTGGTCCCATGCCAAAGGTAGCGTTTTCTCCTGTTGCCTCCAATTTGGCTCCTCCCTGAGTGAGGGCTCCCTTGCCATGGGACACACACTAAAAAGGTGCTTTCTTTTTGTGGTAGTGGCCTGGAGAAAATGAATATTTTGATGTGATCTTTTTCCTGGTTACCAGCAACAACTACATCTTGACCAAAAAAACCTCAACTTCCAGGCTCAATCCTGAGGTGTTTATTATCCAGGGAAAACACAATTATTAGCAGTTTAACAGAAACCTCAAGTTATAATTATACAGAGAAGTCTGGTAATTACGTCTTTGGAGACATAATTGGCCTAAAAATAATGGTGATATTTTAGCTGGAAGAAATGCTAAATTGAAGCAGACAAATTAGTTGTGGTCTTACAGATGATTAGTTTTGAGAGGAGTAAATTTGAGTATGCCATTTTATGCATTGTACCCATAAAGGCACTGTAACACTCTGACTGAATAATTACACAGCAGTCTTAAGCAATAATGGATTGGGAAAATAATCTAAAAACTCAATGTTCTGTAGGAGAAAGAGTGACATCTATTACAAGATGAAATAATTCCTTTTTGTCTTATTTTAACTCACTTAATTTTTACCATACCAAGGATTTTAATTCTGTGCATCCATGTATCTTCTGTTCATTAAAAAAGAGATGAAAAAAGTAATGCCACAACTGAGAAGAGAAACTATTATTAGGAAGCTGTTTAAAACAAGATTTCTCTTTCCTGATATCCAGGACAAAATACTTTAGGCTCTTCTATGGAAACAACTTTTCTTTATCAATCAAAATAAGTTTGATCTTACTTGTATGTTTCCTTAATGCTACTGATCTCTAGAATGAGCAGGTGGAAGGGAAGGTTGAGCATCCATTTCTGATATCTGAGTCAGAGATTCCTATCTGAGTCAAATTCCTACTGCCCAGCCAGGCCACGGTGTCCAGGTTCCCCATCCCACCATAGCTTTGAGACCAGAAAAACTTCAGTATCAGAAATTCCCCAGCCTTCACTAAGTACTTTGTATTCAACCCACAGTTCCCAGGAAAAATATTTTGTCTGGTAACCAGTAGTTCGTTTTATAACCCCACCACAGTTCCCGAGTCCTAAGTGAATTTTCACTGTATTTTACATATTCTCAAGTCCCAAGCGATGCGATTTTGAACTGTCTCGCACTTAAGTAATAGAAATGTTTAAAGAAGAGAGACGAGTAACTGCGTTGTCTCATGAGTTTCATGCTGGGGTAACAGAGGCACAAGACGCTACTGTAACATATAATAAATTTAAATTGCCCTCTGTTGCATTGCCATGCGGCTACAAAAGCTGCAGGGCACTGAACTGTTCAACTGGGCACGCACACATAGAAATTGTGCCACTGAATCAACAGCAGCACAGTTTCACGCTGTGCAACATCTCCAGAAATCTTATTTTCACCCAAGAAAGAAGAGGAATAAATTCTTCGGTATTTGTTCCGAGTTCAGTTCTGCTAGAAATTCTAAGGAAGAGATGTTTTTCCTCATTCCATGAGGCATGGCTCCCTTTTTCTACGCCAGGGAGATTTTGTCTTGTCCTTAGAAGTACCCTCACCATCAAAAATGGGAATACTGTAGTTCTTTCATAGAAAATATGTCAAAAAACAGACATATAATCTCAGCCCAGGCGTAACTTAGAAAAGTTGATCAGTTAATGACAACAACTGAGAGGAAAACCGCAGACAAAAAAAAAAAAAGAGCACAAATGAAATTAAATTAACTGGGTTGATTCTTTTTTTTACAATTTTTATGTCTAAGAGTCACAATACCTACAAGTCTCCAACAGAAGACACGCTGTACAAAAAGTCGATGCTGTCAAAAGAAATAAGTCCTTTAACCAAAACAGAGGTTACAACTTAAGTGAAAAAGAACAAAGAATAGAGGAACAATAAAGCCAAGGAGTACGCTGGCAGATGACAAGAGAAGGGAATTGGCTCTGCCCACCCTTGCATGGACTAGATTTGCAATAAATACACATGATCTCACTCAAGCCCAGAAAAATAGTCTAGCTGTGTTAACCAGCCGCCTTAGCAGGACTTATTATTTCAAGCACAGAACTGAAATAGCGTGGTCAGGTTGCCCCCACACCTGATGTAGATGCTGTAGCAACTTCTCCATCACGCTTCTGTTTCACACCTCTCCTGCAAAGAACTGATAAGATTTCTGCAGGACCATACAGGACACAGGGTCATAGGCAGGTAATAATGCAGCTCTGCAGAGTGCCTCCCAAAATCATTGCTAGCTAGTTCTAGAAATTCAGTCACATTCACACTCAGACTGCATTTTTGGGGAAGTATCAAAGAAAACTTATTATTACTTTTCTTCATTGTGAGCCTCTTCATCTGTTGTGCATCTAATCTCTCTGAGTGACATTTTTAAAATCAGCTTGGCTGCGTTTCACTGATTTAGGATGCATAAGGAAACACAACTTAAGAGCAAAAGATATTTTTTTGTGTGTGTGACTTAATAAGCCTCACAAGTTCAGTAGCTTGAAAAAGTAAAAGGAACTTTCACAACAGGGTATGTTTTGGACTGTATTATAGTATCTAACAGGCAAGTTTCACACTATCAAAGCAGGTACATTATACAAAAAAATTTCCAATTAACAGAAATAGTGCCTGTGTTTTGCAGCTATCTCTAGGAATTACTTGCTCTTAATACCAAATTACTTTACAGATTTATTGGAACAACTGAACACACAATCTAAAATAGAAAATGTTATAACTCCATGTCTTCTCAAAAACTCTCCTATACAAAAACACTAAGGTGCTTTTTTACATTAATTGAGCTTCAGTTCTGCTGGGTGCTACATTAAGTACAACACTAGTTCTTCAGTTTAGCAGTTCTTCAATTTACCACAGAATTACCAGTGTCACTTACATACAGCACTATGAACCAATTTCCGTCATGAAGAGTTTAAAATTCAGGCTCTGATCCTGCGAGTTGACCTGCGCATGCAAACCCTGTTGCTCATAAGAAAATTTTTATTGCGTGAAAATGGAGCACTTTTTCCTTCATTTTTTGTAAGAGATCACTCTCAGCAATGGTTTCATGTAAAACTGTGTGGTAAATTCAGACTGAGCTCACAAATAGTTTGGAGAATGGCAAAAGGCCATTAGAAGTTTGTTTCAGATCTTTCAAATTTTTTTTTCCTTTAATTTCTCTTCAGAAGCCTTTCCTTTATTTTATGAACATGAACTACCATGCCTAAAAGGAAAAGAAAGAGTACCTCCAGCAAGTGGGTTTGGGGTCATCTGTATGGTTCCAAAACATAAGGAGGAGTCGAGACTCTAGCTCTGCTCTGAAAAAATCAAATTTTTTCAGCTTAAGTCAATTACAGTTTTCAGACATGAATGTCTAAAATCACCTAATTTGTACCCATGCTCTGGGTTTGAACCTGCTGGCTTCAGTAGGAGCAGCAGGTATTCATATTTTTAAAGATCATTCACATTCAGGAGTAATGGCTAAATTCATGTTCATTCAAAATGCTGGTGTTTAGTTCAAAAAAGCTTTGTTTTTTATAAGATATGGGAGAAATGAATGGAAGCAAAGCAATTATTTCATTAATTATTTAAAGAGACTGTTGTAACTTCTCATTTTCACGTAAGTAGAACAAATTGCAATATCCTCCAAAATCAAATAGGTTGGTTGCTAAGGCTGCACTGAAAATAGTAGGCTTCTTCAAGTCCAAAAAAAAAAAAAGCTGGCTTGGTAATAAGATCATAACAAATAGCACATTTCTACGAATTTCACATTAAAAAATATTTTGTGTGTTTTTGCAAAAAATTGTCCTCAGTGAGCACAATTTTTATGAAAAGGATCAGAAATAGATGTATTGTTTTCATGCATAAGACTCTTGCAAAAATGCTTTAAAATTAATGGTAAGTAGAAGCCAAATAGAAGAAAGAAATTAAAAGCAAACTCTTTGCGTTGATTCTAATCCTCTCCTATTTTTTTGTTATGAATAGGTGAAATGCTGTATTCTTTCTATAGCTGCTAGTATAAAAATCTATGAAATTGTTACGTTTTGTTCTCTTTTTGCAAAAGCTGTTCCTTTTTTTTTTGCTTTGGATTCCTATGAAATCAGACTGTGAATTATAATAAGAGCAAGATGACAGAGCTCAACATTTTCCAGCTAATTTTATTCTGCTTAAAGCATTTCTGCTGTCAGCAGGAGTAAAATCTACTGCCACAGAAAAGCATGGAAAAGTCAAATGTGCTCTTCTAAAATTGAACACAGCTTGCAGCTTGCATATAAATGAGGCCACACCCGTGAAGGCCTCTCTCTTTTTAAAGTAGGGGTCAAACACCCGTCCTGCGTCCCCACAAAAAAACGGGGTGAAATGAAGTGCCCTTTGTTCATCAAGAAAAAAAAAAAAGGGAAGAATGGAGGAAAGATAGAAAGGGAAAACCCTCTGACTTGATAAATTCTTATGCTCAGCTTTCACAAACAATGCTAGTTGCCCTAGCAACTGTCACCTCACATGGGACTCAGTTCGCCTCCAGGCTCCACAGCGTATTACAGAAACTTACTGGCTTTTGATCTTGAGAAACACTTTATATTCACACAACACAGACACACGTACACACCAGAAGATGAGTACCCAGGCAAGGAGTCCATTTATATTTCTGACTGTACTTTCTAATTTTACTACTTAAGTTCTGAAACCCTATTTGAGAGTTGATTGCACAACTTGTTAACTCTGAATTTGAGATGAAGTTAGTGCTGTGCTGATGCAGAGAAAAATAGCACTAATTGAGATCATTAGGAAAATCAAGAATTCCAAATAAGCTATGGGAATAATACATACAGGCCTCTTCCAGAGCACAAGTATATGAGTGTGACACTTGGTCCAAAAGAATTTGTCCATAAACCCATTTTTTCCCCAAATAGTTCCATTTAATTACTCTGAGCAATAAAGATTTTATGGTATAAAATCAATAGCAGTTTTTCCACTAACTTTTAGAAATCACTACCGTTTATTTACAATTTTGATGTAATTAAAAGTACTGTACAGGATTTTTCACTTATAAGGCAATGACTAAGCTATTGTAAACATAAATTAAGTTATGCAGACATAACTTTACCTCTATTTCCTCCGCTCCTGCCCAGTAAAGCAAAATTTTTAAGATACTTAACTGCATTAAGCAAAACAACTTTGAAAAACCTGCTTTTACCAATATCCTTCCACCCATTTCTACATTTGTCTTAATTTTCATTGATGTATTGAAGTACTTTGAAATCATTAACTTATATTAGCTGAAGTTCTATAGATCCATTCAACATTTTATAGCATATATATTGCTGGCAAGAGAGTATGAAGTATCAGTCTCTCCGTTCATCTAGATATAACCTAATTGCAAAAGCTAATGAAACCAAAAGCAGAGCAACTGAGGAACTTTTGTAAAATTAATTTACAGTGGCACTAAACTTGAAACTTTTGTAAAATCTGCTAACAGTTTGGTACAATATATTACATGTCCAGAATCAACACTGAAATTAAAGTAAATGGTGACAATGGTGAAACCCCCCCATAATAAACTGACAAAACATTGAATACTTAATCTAAATATCAATTTGAATAAATACAAAATATATCTCAGCTTCACTTAGCTTTTTATTCAGATGCTTCACTATTAATGCATTTTTTTCCTCCGTGTATTAAGGATAACATAATTATTTCATTATATTGGAGAAAATCTAGAGTGGGCTGCATTTACTTGCAGTCCAACACTAACCAAAATCCGCTAGCATCTTTGCTACATGCATAACAAGCTCTTCTGACCTGGTCTCATGAACTCTTCCCAAATTATTTCTTCAGTGATTAAATATCAAAGTGAAACCAGCACTAAACTAGAAGAAAGACTACTTGGCAAAATAAGTTACTGTATTCTGCAATGATTTCTCACTCTGAAAATACATGTCTGTGTGCACACACACCTCCAAAGAAAGCCCTCTCTTAACACAACTATTTCCTTTTTCATATAATAAATAGACAGTTCCAGCCTTTGGACACTGGAGCAAAACATCTGAGTGTGTGACCGAAGTGGTGGAGCCACCGCAGCAGCTTGGGGAGCGAGCCAGAAAAGACCTTTGCTCCCGCAGTGCTGCGAGATGCCGTGTAGCCTGCAGTGCCCTCACTGATGCTCCAAGAAGCGTTTGGATGCCAAAATAGCGAGACACTCATGGAGTACATGGCAAAATAGAGCCATTTTTGACACTTGGCCAGCTGGATTTCATTCCTCTGTCTCTTTAACAGTCCCACGCAGTGAGGATGAAGTAATAAAACCACGATGTATCAAAGGCAAAGCTTTTTATTGACATCAAAGCTAAGAGTCAAATGAGGCATCATGAACTGCAGCCTGGCAACGCAGCAGCCAGGTGTAGCATCTGACCATGTTTCACAGAATTTGGGGTTCCTGATTATACTACTGTTGCAGGGACATGGACGGCTGGGTTGACCTCACAGCTTGCTGCTGCCGAAAGATCCCACCTCCCCTTCCCAGCTCCTGGAAGCCTTCATCATTCTGCACTAATTCTGGCTCTCCTTTTAGCTGATTTAAGCCACCAAAATCACAGAAAACATGCTATTTTTATCCCCAGATCTATTTTGTGTCATTATAGCAACATAAAGCAGCTCATCGGTGACTGAGCAGCGTGACAGCTTGCACAAAATGAGCAGTGGGAACATAACAGAAAGGACAGAGAGTTAAAATTTTAATTCATGAGACACACAAACCCAAAATAAATAGCAAACCTCAATTTTCATAGCTTTGGTAGCATAGAACACCACAACTTTTGTGTTACGACAAATTTCTTTCTAAGCAGATGTGTGTTAAAAAAAACCTTTTTGAATTATTACAGTCAGCAAATCTGGCGCTGACTTTCATTTATAGGTATTGAGTCCAAATTTAAATTAGCACAGAATACATTGTGAAGCAATATTTAACACAAGAAATATTCTTTAAAATATAGCTGCCTCCCCACAGTAAGCAGAATGTGAACCTGAAAGTAACTATTACATGAAAATTAGCCAGAAGAGACTGTCTTATATCTCAAACTTAATCCTTAACTCTATGCTGTAATAGTAGTTTTTGTATAATGGAAACAGGAAGTTTTAGAACATGTGTGATGTGGAAGCGTGCTTCTAGCCATTTAGTATGCAAACTGCACTACCACGTACCAAACTCTTGGCTACACCCAGCTTTACACAAACATCAATTGGCATGATGATTCAAAGAAAACTCTTTAAGTAAACCAGGTCATGTGCAGTCCCCTCTTCAGTCTGTGGCTGCAGCTTGGGGCTTGAAAAAGATAGGAAACTTTTAATGAAGTCATATGTCTTGCTCAGGGAAATCTAAACCCTAACTCTGTGCTGCTGTCTAAGGAAGCCCCGGCAACTGCAAGTTTTAAAGTTTTTATTATTGAAAGAAAATTCCTGGTTTAATCAATAAAAACAGAGGTTTCAGTTGAAAAAACAAAACAAAGCAAAACAAAAAACACTTCAAAATCTATGCTTTAATATGCCCAGTGACAGTGAAGTGAAGTAAGAAGGGACAAGGGCATGATGGCTAAAGATGTAGTTCAGCTGGACATGCAGTTCCATCAGAAGTTGTGGACCTGATACAGATATTTCTGAATGATATATTAAAATCAGACTGGACACTATTGTGGTATCTCACAGTCTAAAATCTTTCAGCCTGAGAATTGGGAAATGGCAAATATGTTCTTTAAAGTGCACTTTCTAGACTTTCTCAGAGCAGCGAATGTAATTTCTCACATTGTTATAAAAGCCTTCTCCTTTTTAGGATCATCCAACTGATATCTAGGTTTTACTTATTCTTTAGATACTAGGACAATCCAGAAAACCACACAATATTAGCTTTCCAAAACCCAGCCATAGACTTTGCTTTCAATCAGACACATAAAAAAGCCTATGTTTACACTTATCAGCCAAGTCACATACAACCTTAATGGATAGCTACCAGAAAAGGCATTTGTTTCTAAGATGTACAGCTGAGAGTGGCCAAACTTAAAGTTTCCAATCATAATTACTTTTGGACTGGTAACAGAACAAGATTAATTAAGTACAAGAGAGAAACAATCTAATTGGGAAAGGAAGAAAGAGAAGAATAAAGAAATTCAATCTTCGCTAAGAAAGGTTTCACCAATCCAAGGTTCAAACCAATAGAAAACACATTTCAATCTGCAGGCAGGTCTTTAAAGACAATTGAGAACATTATAAACTACTATAAAACATGGATCTACTTCCAACAGGACTTCTTGAATTAAGGTCCTTCCTGTGGTTCAACACTTGCATGGGTTTCCTTTAAATCAAGCTGAGTCCTCTGTCCTATCTATTACCAAGAAGATGCTGGGGATGACTTGGTCAAGTGAGAGTCAGAAGCCAGTGTGCTACACAGACTACAAGCTTGCTGGCTGCAGACAGATACTTCTGCACTGCCCAGTTCTGCTTTAACAGCTGCTGCCTGATCTGCACACTTCTATGTTCCTAATCAAGAGGTCAAAGGGCCATTGCAAGACAACATAAACCTGGCACCACCTCAGCTTTCGTGGGCAGCCACCCACGCACCTCTGCTCTGAGCACAGTAACTTGTGCGCGGCTGGCACATGGGAACGTGTTTTTTTGGGGAAATCTGAAAATGGGACAACTCCCTTAGTAATCTGGTTTTGCAACCAATTGATTGATTCCACAAGCTAAGGGAAAAAAAAGAAATTCAATCAAATTTCTTTGGGCTGAGCTTTCATGCAATTTTATCACATTTCTAAATTGAAGAGCCTTTTAAATATGCTCTAATTTCAGTTATTTATAAGCCAATCATTCTTCATTGTTTCAATAACCTGCTTTTTGACCCCTCTGGTACAAAGAATTTCTTGTGTGCATGAGACTTTCCCCAACATCTTCATCAGTAAAAACTGATACAAGGAATTCACTGAGTTTCTCTGTCACGGTCTCATCACCCGAGCATCCCTTCAATGCGTTTTCCTCATGTGATCTCAGTGGTTCCTGAGATGACTTTCTGCTTTTGGTGCATTTAGAGGACTTTTAACTACCACCTTTAGTTTCCTCAGCAAAGTGATTTTTCAAACCATCTTACACTCCTGTTTCCATTTGACCAGTCCATCACATATTGTCTGCCTTTTCATTTACATGTGAGCAGGCTTTTCATTTCTTAACATCAACAATTCCCCTGTGACAGCCACCCAAAAGCTTCACGGTTTTATTGGATCACTTTGTAAGTTTCTTGCTTTTTGGACTGCTTCATTTTTACATAATTGAAATATATCCTGGATTTCTACGGATAAATTCTGCACGTGTGGTTTATCTGTCCCGCTCTCTCCTGTTACAATTGTAAACCGTATTGTACTGTGGTTGTTACTACAGAGGTAGCCCTGTATTAAGTCCTGAAGTAAGTCTCCAGTGCTGCCTGAGACCATCTTCCCATAAATCATCCAAGAACAGTTCTTCAAGAAAGCAGTTAATACTAAGTCCAAAAAAATTCTGACTATATTTAACACACATTCTAAAACAGACTTTTTGTTTCAGCTGTATTATTTAGTTATGGTTCATGTTAACTAATGGTGATCACAGAACTAAAAAAGGCAGCATTTTGGTTTTCCAGCTTCAGGATTAAGTTTGCATTCGATAGTGGGCATTTAATCTTTCAGGCAGTTTATAGCATCCTGGTGATGTCATTTTATCAGGATGATTAAGGACAAATTTAGTCTTCCAATCAGAGAAAACATTCAGTTTCAACAGGAGCTTTAATCGGAACAATTACTGGCTACGTTGAATTTCCCCCAGTGAACAACGTCGCCGACCTTCCTCTGCAGGAAATTTAAGCTTCTGTCAATTGGTCAGTCAGGATTACTAGTGTTTCACCCCAGATCAGGATTAAATATGGACTTCCCAGATCAAAGACACAAGAAAACTTCCCATTTGTGCAGGCAGAATACTGCAGATACCTGTTCTTTTGGACTTGTTTTCTTAAGTTGCCTTTAAAAGATACCTTGGGTATATCCAATTACTGTCTGAAGCCACTGCCATCCTTCCTTTGGCTAATCACATATATAATTACTTGGATTTTTTTCTGGCAGGATTTTTATAATTTAGTATTAAGCAATAACTGCTGTCAGTGCTTCCCTGTCAAATAAAAATAAAATGCCACGAGCCCCCATGAAATGATTTCCCCTGTGACAGACAAGTCTCAACTGAGAACATTTTTCAAACACATAAGGCAAGCAAGATTTTTTCCTCTTGAAAATTGCCCACTTGAGACAATCTCTTCATTCCAAAAATGTCTTGCCTTCTGGCCGAAGTTGTCCTAAATTAATCAATGAAAACTCCACAAAATAGGAGATGGGGAAGCAGTCAGATGATTGAAGGTTTGACATCAAAATAGTGTGCTACAGGTTTGTTTTTCTGAAATCCAGGTTTTCTACCATCAAAAACAATGTCTCGTTGACTTGAAGGCTAAAGTATGCAAGTAGAGAAAATGCCATAATTTGTATGCATTGAAAAAAATTATTTTTTTGATGGCAGATCGAAAAGTTACCAGTGGCTGCAATAGCGATTTCAATACTGATTAACTCAGTATTACTAGATTACTCTGCAGTTGGTGATATAAAGCACATACTATATATTTCAAGAATACGTAAGAATAAGGAAGACTTATTTTTCTCCAACTTTTTTTAAAATCTAGATCTAAGGAGACAGAAAAAGAGTCATATCAAGTGCATCACTGACATTCGAAAACTGGAAGGTAGATAAAAATATTCAGTGAGACTCGTGTTTTAATAATGGACTAAACTGAATAGTCAGGTTTTCTCAGACAGTTACTATCTTAGCCACATAATCAAGTACAACATGCATCACCGTGAAAAATAAAGCACAGTGAACCTCAGTGAACTTTTCCTTCGATTTGTTAGGGGCAGTTTAGGTGCCAATATCACCATTCAAGGGCATACCTTATCTCTGGGAACAGCTCTTTGCTTCACCATTGACTCTACTCCTTGAAAGACTTGAGCCTTCCCTGGAACCCCCCACTGAGAGAGGAGGATTTGGTAGAATTTAAGAAAGAATAAATTCAGCCCTTTGTCTTTTTTTTTCATCCCATTACAGTTTTCATTAGTCATTCTGCAAAGTTACCTTACAAGATATAGCATCCTAAAATTCATACCTCTGAGTAGTTGTTACAAATGCCATAATTCACCATGACAATTCCTCACTTTTTATGCTACATTCCTTTCACAGCCAGCCACTTAGCCTTTGAAGATGTTTTTAAGAGGGCTATTTCTAGTTCATGCTTATGGCTGCTGAAACACCCCCGGTACCATCAGATAACCTTGAGACGAAAGCATGTGGAAACTGATCTAGTTGATGATTTCATTCCTTAAGAAGGAAATCTTGAAGGTGCAGGAGCAGGCCTTCCCTGTGGGTCTAGAGCATAAGTCTTACAAGGAGGTGCTGAGGGAGCTGGGGTTGTTTAGCCTGGAGAAGAGGAGGCTGAGTGGAGACCTCATCACCCTCTACAACTACCTGAAAGGAGGGTGTGGCAAGGTGGGGATCAGTCTCTTCTCCCAAGTAAGAAGTGATAGGATGAGAGGAAATGTCCTCTAATTGTGCCAGGGGAGATTCAGATTGGATATTAGGAAAAAATTTTTCACTGGAAGTGTTGTCAAGCATTGGAACAGGCTGCCCAGGGACGTGGCTGAGTCACCATCCCTGGAGGTATTTAAAAGATGTGGCGCTTAGGGACTTGGTTTACTGGTGGGCTTGGCAGTGTTAGGCTAACAGTTGGACTCAATGATCTTAAAGGTCTTTTCCAACTATGATTTCCAACATGATTCTATGATTCTGTGAGAACTGGGTAACCCAGCCTTCTAAAAACCCCTCTAAAATGTTGTTATTTTTTGTGAAACACTTGATCACCTCCAAAACCTGTCTGCCTCACAGACTTTAACAGATTGGAACAGTCTTTACAGATCATCTTCTCCCACCTTTGTTCCTCGGAGTGATTAATGATTTTTTCTGCTGTGTTTGCAGTTCTACTTCAAAGTTATTAAATCAATAGGACTGCCACCATTTACATGAGAGTTTATCTACCATTTTAACTGATACCCCCATCAGCATTTCTTCCCCATACTGGCTTTTTTCCAACTATCTCTTTACCAAAACAAATTCTGAAACAATATCACCTGAACATTGAAATGCTGATAAAAATTAGATAGAACTAAATTCTATAGGAAACATTAATATAGATGGGTAGGTAGAAATCTTGCAGTCAGTTGCTTGGAGCTGTAGCTATTCATAGAATCATAGACTGGTTGGAAGGGACCTTAAAGATCATCCAGTTCCAACTCCCTGCCATGGGCAGGGACACCTCCAGCCTGGCCTTGAACACTTCCAGGGATGAGGCACTTCTGGATATCTTTCAATTTTCCTTCATAAAAATTGGAAGATGTTGCCCCAATTAAAATAAGAAACATTAAGTCGGTGTGTGAAAGCAGAAAAAAAATGTATCTTACATTTAATGCATTCTTCTCCCCATGCCATCTCATTCATCCAGCTTAAAATGTTGGTGCTCTGCCACCCAGTGCTCCAGTGCACTATGACATTATCTCTCCTTCTGTAGTTTTATCCATTTGTAGACTATAGTTCACACTGCGAAGCTCTATGCTGCAATATTTCTGGCCTGAAATAGACTTCTAAAAGCATCTCAGTACCTAACACTTTTCTTCAGCATTTTCTGAGTTTCTGAAAAATAGGTTAATGTAAAGCACTACAGCAATCCGTGGCTTGCTTCATTTTTCATAGGGCTCAAGCTGTTAATGCTGTTCTCAAAGTTCTTGCATATTTTAGCACTCCTGTCTCCTTCATCTTCACAGAAAGAAGGGGTCATCAGGACATTCAGCAAGCAAGCATCTTGCAAAGTGGCAAAATGAAATGAGGCAATAATCTTCACAGACATCATAGTTGGTATTTATACCAGAATACATACATAAGCTTGAAGATTCTTTCTTTTTTATGTAAACCGAAACTTATAATAAAGAAACACAACAGATGAAAGTTTTCTTCTTGCTCAGGCAGTTTCTTGCATGCTGTTTTGTCAAAGAACTATGAAATTGCACCATCTACCTATTGTCACTGTGTAGAGATACAGATTACCACAGAAACACCCAGGATTTTAATTCAGACCATACTTAAACAGCATAAATTTTATTACTTTATTCCCCCAGAACTCTCTTCTAAATTTCATCTAAGCTTCGGAGTATGAAAACATGCACACACAGCCTCAAGCTCCTCCTTTCTACATTCACTACAGCCCAGCTCCAATCACAGCCTTTTGCAAAAATCATCACCCTCCTTAATCATCCAGAAGTATGGAAAATCATTTTCTATAGAGATCTGAGACCAGCATGCCATCTCCTTCCTTGTCTTTGCTTGCTTTGACAGTGAAACTATACACTATTTCACTCTTCCTACTCTCGCAGCACTGCCCTTCTGAGGTTTTCCGTTTACTTCTCCAGCCCTTTCCCCCGTATCTTCTGGTGAGTTCTTTCTGCCCTCCCACTCTTCACAGACATAAAAACACCATGCAAAGCCCTCCTTCTTTGTCCTCCCCCTTTTTTTACTCCAGACCAATTCTTCCACAGGTCAGATCACACATAGGCAAGTTTAGACAACTGTCTCCTAAAAATGTATGGAACGCGGACAGCTAATATCCTGCCCTTCCCTTTTGTTTTCAGTGCAAATCAGCTGATTCTGTTTTTTTTCCTCACAGACTGACAGTTGTCTTTCCTCATCTCTTCTAATGGGGCTTAGACAGATCCTCTGTAGCTTTGCCTCGATGTCATTCCCTACCACCAAACTACTAAAGCTAAGGGTAAGTTAAGGAGGATGCAAGACAGACTAGGTATTGTAACATCAGGATAAAATTCCCTCCCTTGAGCCACCTCACAACCATGCAGAAGATTAGGCTTAGTGCTTACACCACTGGAGCAGCAGCACCGAATCTCAACTACTGCCATCCAGAAGCAGCCAAACGCGGCAACCAAAGGCGACTTCTGAGGGAGCAGCAAGGAAAAAAGGCTGAAGAATTGCTTGAAAATGATTCCTGAGACACAAGAGACTCATTTTTTTTTAATGACTCTATGATGCTTTGTAGGTCAGCTACCACCATCTTCTAACACCCGACACCCTCTCAAGCTGCACCCGTGGTTTAGTCAGAAAAAAAGACCTACAAAAGCAGCTCACAAAAAGATTTATATGCTATAAATATAATATATTTAACAATGATACCTAGTTTTTACAAGATCAGAAGCAAGTACTGCAGAAAACTAGGGATCCCTCTTGCTCCTTTCAAGAAAGGAAGTTTTCCATATTCTATAGGCCTGAATATACAGCTTGATCTTCCCTGAGTGCTTTTATGATGGAATAAAGGGGAAGAAAATATTTCACTAGCAAAGTCACTGGAACAAAAAAACCCATAAACCTGAAGGTTCTCAAGGACTTGGAAAGTTGGAATTAACCCCTGGCTAAAACAATATGGTGTGATACAGGCAAAACAAACAAAAAAAATCAATAATCCAAACATTTTTAAGTGTTCTGAGGATGTGTCTATCAGACACACGGTTTTCCCACTCTTACAGTGTTCAGTGTAATCAGCCATCATAGAAACTGATGTCCCAACTAACAGATCAAGTAATTAAAAACCACTCATGCAAACAGAAAAAAAAGAAACTGTATTTGCCAAATGCTCAGCCAACATCCAAAGAAATGGGCACTTCTACTGCTGTCTGCCAAGCTGTACACTGTGTTTAAAGTTACTAGCCTTATACTAAATCTACATTCTTCAGTTTTTGATCTGCATTTTCCCTGCAACAGCTTAATAACTTAGTTGCATTTCTGTAATTAGTCTTCCTCAACTTTTTCCAGTTTTCTGCTTATATTCTCACTGAAGATCATTTCTTCTACTGTTTCTTTTTAGCATACGTTCCTCTTTAAGATGAAGTTTAACATTAGTAACTGACTTCAGCCAGGCCACCCTCCCAAACATCCAGAACATCAAAATTTGATTATGTTGGGTAATTTCCATTTCAGATTCTTTGGTACCTTTGGAATAGTTAGAAGGAACAGTTCTGTGACCCATTAACAATTCTTTGCTTAGTCTGTGTTACAGGTAGTATTTCCCTTCCTATGCTACAAATATTCACGTGAACTGTAAAACTTGAGGTTAGCTTAGGATTCACCTTTTTTTTTTTCAACCGAAACCTGTGTTTTACAAAAAGAAAAAACATACTTTGAACTCACTTAGATTCCTTCAGACCAGTTTTGTGTTCTAGATAGCTTTTTCATTTCTTCAAAAGTAAATTATACAGCCTGACATCATCTAGCTTTACTGAAACTAATTGGGTGATATTTCTGCAGATTTTGTAGATTTTGGCAGGTTTTTTTTAATGCAGCTTATAGACTTTCTGCTCTTCTCCTGTAATTCTTCTTAAAAATTACGCTTGTTCTCTTATTTGCACACAAAATAATTAAATCATTTATGCTTCAAGTCCTGAACCACTGAGAACCTTTCTCAATGTCCAGACAGCAACATCTGCATTTTCAGCAGTTTAAAAACAGCCTTTCTCCATTCCTCTGTTCTTCCCAGCAGGAACAAAACCCACCACATCCAGCAGAGCAGTTTTAGAAAATGCTAAAAGTTTATCTGTTACTTCTTTTGCAATACTGCCTAGTAGCCCTAGTCTACAGGACTAGAGAGATTATCCCCCAAGAGAACTGAGTACGAGTCAGAGAAGGTAAGGAAACCAGAAGGTCAGTTAGGCACCATCTACAGCTGTAGATAAAACCCGTAACACAGCAGGATAGGACTAGTTACAAGTTCAGACCTGAAACGACGAAAGAAAACTACAGTGAAATAGAGAATGGATTTCATACCCATCTTTTTTTTGGTATATTTCTAAAACCACAATGCCATCAGCATGCCTGGATTTAGGATCTGCCTCAATAACCCAGCTTAGACAGTTGCACTTGATTATAGATCTGCTGCGAATGTTGATTTCAGACCATCTGTTAATGGTCTGTTAAGCAGAAGATTTGTGTTACTACACTGTATCATTTCTACCTTCACTCTTTTAATCCTCCGGAAGACACCTAAAGCTGACAAGGAAACACTATTTTTTTTATGTTTTTTTCTTGCTGTTCTTTTAATTTATGACAAGAACAGCAAGAACTCACTGTGAAAGGTCAGTATTGTTCATATTCAATTTCGTATTAGTAGTCTGAAGAACCATCTCAACTTTGATTTTATAGACTAGTTTAATAAGAGAAATTATAAGCAGCAAAAATAAGACAAGATCAAAAGCCTTCATTTGGCTGAGGTTTTGCTTAATTTAGAGGTAAAATCATGAACTCCTCCTGGATACAAGAGTTCGCAGGAAGAATGTTATAAACCTAACCTGCAGAACACTGGGCCCTGGAATGAGGATATAGTATGAGAGTTGCAAGTGCGTATGAGTTAAGCAGTAATAGTATTACCACGTGTAAGCACTTTCACAAGCAAGTCTCCAAAGAGAGAAAGCACTAACACATTTTTTATGTTTGGACACGGCTAGATAGCCAATAACATCTCTGTTAGTGTAGCTATACAATTATGGCACATGATGACACTAGAAACATGCACAAAATAGTAATAATTGCATGTCCTGTTTCCTGAAACAAAGTAACAAACCTCAGCATCTATTTCACAGAAGCCCAAGACCCCTGCTTTAAAGTTGCTTTTAAGTGATCCCTGGTCTGAAGCTGTATTTTTAAAATGTCCTCTTTCCTACACAGCAAAAGACTTCACAACGATAGGTGCTTACACCACCCTTTTTATTTTTCAGCCAGAAATACAGTTTCATAGGGTATTTCAATAAACAGTGGTGTTTATTCCTTAAACAAAATCCCCATCTCTTTGGCATCTGACCATTTCCTGTTTTTCAAACTAAAGACTATATAGGAAGATTTTACTTTCAAGATCATTGTTCAATACATTAAATTTACACAGGTGTAGTTAACGTTTGAAAATACACATTGGTTTGTTCCAAAGATTCTAATAAACCTAAAAATGATGACCAAACCAGCAAAATGCAGACTATCGGGCTGCCTTCATTTACAACTGTGGAAGCTGACAGAGTGAGAACTCCTCTTCATGTTCCACAGTGCATGCACTAACTGGTGCTTTCTATTCATTCTGCACGGTAAACAAACAAACAAAATCTTAATTCTACCAGAAACAACCAATCTAATAATTTATGTTTCAAAACAATGTGATTTTATTTTTAACTTCCTCTGCAGAGGTCACCAGCCAAAACTAAGTTGAACTCTGATTCAGAAAAAGATTGCACCTAAAAAAACAAGTCTGAAAACTATTTTTAATTTTTAAACATAAGTTACTAAAATGCTTTCAATACATCCAGGTGTACAGCTGTCAGAACTGCATTTGATGTCATGTCTGGATAAAAAATTCTTAAGTAACAAAAGTAAGCCAGTGTATTCAGTCTACTCTGTTGAATAATCC
>VXBO01002528.1:130392-141174 GCA_013400135.1 Rhinoptilus africanus | reverse complement strand
AAGACATCTCTTCAACGCCAACACAGAAATACTTCAAAAAAAAAAAAATAAAATCAGCCTTCCAGATCCCCAGTGTCCAGTGCTTCAAATCAGGTGAATTTCCAAAGCAATACGGGAGTTATTTGACACCTTCCTATGCTACATGTCATACACAATTCGTGAATTAAAATAAAAAACATTATCGATGTAGCAATGCAGACATTCCAGTGCATCTGCAGTGAATCCTTGTTTGTGTGTCAAGACAATGTCAAAAATCGCACAAAAAAAAAATAAAATAGCTTCACTCCCCAAAAGATTTTGTTTTAATAACCCAAATACTTATCCTGACCAAGTTTTACAGAACAGAGGAGGCAAAGCAATGACTTCCATGCAGAAACTATAAAAATAATTTAATAGGATTCAAGTAGTAAAGGTTTGTTTTGTGAGTGAATCTCACCCTCATCACCAGTGCAAGTTTGAAAATCTTTGAACTGGATTGTTTAAATAGCAAGTGATCCAATTTAGCCAAGCTCACTTTCCTCTCTATGATGTAAAAAAATAATACATACATTTTACTGGAGAATACCAAAACAAAAAGTAAAACCAAAAAACCTCCTAAACTTGAATACTTATCCAAGAGCAGTTTCTAACATCAAGCCAAAATTAGCAACAACCAAGCAGACATCATCAATTTTTCAATGTTAAAATGCTGTAAATACTAGATCTAACTGTACAAAAAAACCAAACAAACAAAACCCAAAATCAAAAGCTTTTTTTTTTTTCTGTTAAAAGGTGGCCAAAGAAATATCCATCAGATCCATCAGTTGCAGCCACATCTGTATCAGAAGCTGCTTGCTCAGGAAAGGTTTCTCCCTCCAAGTATTTGTAACACCTTGCATTGCCAAGATGCTATTCAAATAAATTACTTTCTGATAACATTTAGCTGATACAACCACCTACAATGTGGACAGCCAAGTACACAGTACAACAGTGGATTTTCGCAGCAACAGAGAAATAATCGGAAACTGGTTCTAAATTTGAGATCATAATTCATGTGTTATTTCTTGCAAACATACGGTCCCCTCTAAGGGTGAGGTGTTGGAGCTGGTATTGTAGCACTTCTGTGTCAGCAGGTTCCTTAATGCTCATTTTGTCTAAATTGAGGTAGTCCAGGGATTTCGAATGAGCCCTTTTACCTTTTAAAAGGCAAACAGGCAGGGGACCATGAAGTGCCCTGTAAGGTTCATACGATAAAGCCTTAGTGCATTTATCCCCTGAGCTGGGCATCCGTCTCCTCCTCCTTCCATTTACTGCTGGGATTTCATATGGCTGATAGTACCTACTTCTAGTTTTGTACAAACGGGAGGAACGTGTAAGTCCTGAATCAAGCTGCTTGGAGCGCAAGTTTGGCCCAGATTCCCCTTTATTCTCCTCACTTCCTGTACACTTCTGGGCTAATTTTAGCAGCTCCTCTCCAGTCGTGAAGCCAACCAGGTAGTTAGAATCCATGTGAAGGATCTGATAGCCCGCAACTGTCCGTCGCATTGGTGAGCAGGGGGTACTGGAACAGCGGGGCTTCTCTGCTTCCATCTTGCCCGCAGAACTCACCTCCGCAAGAGGCACAGGGAGGGTGGACAGAGTAGTTCTGGACTCTCCATTGATGTCAACTTCCATTTTAAACACAATGCAATCCTCCTAAAAATAAAACAGAGCTTGATCAGAAACAGAGCCTTTATGCAACACAAGGAGTTGAGACGACTGCAGAAATGAGATCTTTTATCACCCAGAAGTCATGACCAGTATTTCTCTATTCAGCCTTGTCTTATGCTCTACAGGGTGTCGCACAGCAGAAGGATTGCCAGCATCTGCCTTTTAAAATTATCTTGGATGTTTTTTAGTAAAAGATACCATAAATATACCCTTGATATTCTTAAACGTTAAAAACATTCTTGAGTAATATTGTACATAAAAAAGAAGCATCTTTCCAGTCTATTTTTTCATTCTGTTAGAGTCCATTTGATTGCTTATAGGCCATCTACATCCATTTGCACATCCACAGCCACTTCTCCCATATTCAGCTGTGTATTTGACAATAATGTCAGCAAACACAGCTTTTAAAAAAATGTGTCTACCAGCTAATACTTTAGTCAGGCATGACCACAGACCAGACCTGATCTATTGAGGGTACTGCAATGCTTCCCTCTTCCAGATGTGATGACAGCTTGCTTTAGCTTCAAAAAAATGGCATCCTGACTGCTCAACAGCCTTCTTTACAGGCTATCAGCAATTCTAGCCCCCTCTCCCGCCCCAAACTTACCATCTTATTCACAATCAACCAAATAAACTCACACTATTTTATCCTAATGTATTTCTAACAAAGGAAACAGTACACTAGCATTTAATGAATATAGCATAACGCTCTTATAAGCATCTCAGGAATACCCAAAATTCTGAATTCTATGGTTTTTATCTATTTTACTATTTCTTTGGAAAAAGACTATTTTGCGCTGACCTTTCTTCCCTCAAAACAGTTTCAAATACGTCATTTGGTGCCTTTGCAGATAGAACTATCTGCCACTAGCTACTACCATCTCTAACATGGAAAGATAAGGTCAACATCACAGCAAGTATACACCAGCAGATGCTAGAACACGAAGAATGCTTAATTATTTTCACTTGTTTGTTTTCAGCACCATTTACACCATTTCAGTGACACAACTACTTCACAAAACAGAAAGGTCACATTTGTTTCCAAATCCATGTCAGCCTTCATTGTCAGCCTCAACTCTGCTCTAAACAGTAGCTAGTGAGTCTCTAGCCAATACAGTCCACAAAAAATTCGGCATAGCTTTGTAATGTTTAAAGGCAATGAGACTCAAAGAAGAAAGGGAAGTTAGTATACAAGTGTCGAGCAGGAACACAATTATGAACTTCATTACAGGGTCCCATAAACCACATTCAGTAATGTTTCACAGAAGAGATTGACTTAAAACATGCTGTTATCTGTTTGCAAATTTTTAAAGCTGCTACTTGCTGCCATTATGAAGCTTAGGAGGTCACAGGCTGAGTAGCAAAGATGCAACAAACAAGGGAACACTTTATTCAAACTTCTGCAACTAGGTACCCCCCAAAATCCCATCAATATCAATCTTTATTAGTCTTAAAATACAAGGGGAAGCTGTGTGCAAATCTCACTTGCAAAAGAAAATAATCTAGCCTCATGCAAAATTTAAGCCTACCTTGTTCGTGTTCGTGGACTGGGAAGAACTGTAAGTAACATTCCCATCTCTGCTTCCCTGCTTAGTCTCAAATCAACCTGTTGTTCCCCATGCTAATAAACTAGTAGTATACAAAATCCCCACTGTTTTGATGAAGAGGATTTTATTTGCCATTGACAGACATCTATTATGGAGAGACTATTATGAATGTTCCTTTAAATGTCCTTTTTCAGTTCCCACAATCATGGTCTACTTACGATTCTCCATTCCCAGTTTTGAGTTTTGCAGAGCACCACTTTTACAGATACACTTCATCCAGTCAGCTTTTAAGCATTTTGAATTTGACATACAGGTAAGATAGCAAAAGCTAAATAAAGAATTAAAATACTGAAGCAAACGAAACATCAAAATTTTTCACTGAAAAAAAATCCACATAAAACTCAAGAACATTGCCCATTATATTTAACTGACTTTGAAATATATTTACGCAGTCAATTAAAACTTTCAGAACAGCAGAAGCAGTTGTTGTTTCCTAATTTAGCACCACATCTAGCAGTGAGACAGTAAAAGAGTACGGTGAGGTTCCGGCCACTGAGTTACAGATATGCATGACAATTCCTTAAGCAGAAACTAATAGTCCCTGCACCATCAAGAACCACGGTTACTAGAGGCATAGCACAGAAAACTTCTGCACCACAACTTTTAGCTACCCTGTAGTTTTAGACAAGAAACCTAAATATTTAACTGTTCCTGCTCTTTTAATTCCCAATTTTTACCCTGCGGTTCAGAAATCTTTCCGGTAATCTCTTAGAAAGACTCAATCCATTTTGCTAAAAAGCTGAAACGATGCTAGAAAAAGTACAAGTATGTGCTAGAAAAAGTATGAACAAAGTAGTCATGCAGCAAGGTTAGAAATGAATCATATTATCTAGTCACATATAAACAGTAACAACAAAAGACCCCACAGCAAACCAAACAATCACTTGCCACAGCAATACGTGTGCCCTCAGGAAAGGAATAGAGAAAGAGGTGTCTTAACGCACTTTTTGAGTTTAAAAAGCCTTGAGAACTTGAAAGCAACATAAAGGCTCTTCTCAGAACATGGCTTTCAAAATTAATTTACTTCTATTTGAAACATGGGTGTGTGCCCTGGTAACAAAGCAATCAATTTTGAAGAGCAACTGCAAGCAGAAGAGAAGGAGGCAGGAGTTCACTGCCAAACAATTACCCCGCACTGGCGAAAAACAGTACGAAGGAAAATCAGAGCAGAGAAGCCTTCAGGTCAGCAATTCCAGCCTAGTACTTCAGCCTGAAACTGCAGAACTTCCATTTCTGTGCTGCAGTGTGAAGAACAGCCCTAAAACCAAGAAATCCGACAGACACTCGAAAGCAACCGTAGCATCTGAAGCTGGTGCCATAAACATGAGAAGTTCAAGGGAACAGCACTGCTAGCTGGTGAGAGGAATGACTGGCCAGCTCCACAGGCAGAGGTCCAAAACTCAGCATGTTTCAGTGTTCAGCTGTTCTTTCCCAAGACTTTCAATGTGAATTAGTCAAGCTGCCATATGGCTTCAACATGCTGTGTCTCCTTATCTGGTAAAAAAAATCAGAGAAACATTATTTAGATGGCTTCTATAAAAGAAAATAATTTGAGAGATTCATAGTATCTGTAAGTGTAGATATCATTACCTACAAACACATACTTAAAACTTTTAGACTGGATTTTGAGGCCATATCTGCCTTTATAAGGCATTAGATGACTACCATTATGTTCGTTGCTGTTTAGTGGCGTAAGCTCATCAGTAAGTCTCAGCATCAACTACAATACTAAAAAGCCAGTACTTCAGTTTAAAAAGATTATTTCTTCAGATCACAGCTGTCTTGTATTCTTGCTTCTTAAAGAGAATGACAACTGAGTGATGCCAACTCAAGACAATTTATAATTAAAGATTTACTACAGAATCAAAAAAGGAGAAGTTGTGATTCTTGTTAAGAGGGTATATCCTTTTCTTATTCTGCTGCTTCACATATTTTAAAAGTATGGAAAATTACTGAAAATAACAGTTACCAAGAGGATTTACTTGACCAATAAATGCCAGAAGTGCTTCCAGAATTCATTCCATTAAGATTTTAGAAGATTTTATTGATCCTCTTTATGTTATAAAGCAGGTTCTGCATATAAATTAATCTGACCTAATCCAGGTAAATATCGAGCAAATTGTCTAACACACAAAGAATATTGAATAGAAATACTAGGTTAACTACTGTAAATTATTGTGTTACCTCAAAGAGTACATTAATATGCTTGGGATAGCTCTTCAAGGATAAAAACATCAAAACATCCACATTTTGCAAACGTAAAGGCTTACCAATTACTGAATCTTTCTTGAAGGTGTTAGATGCCGCTCAAAGATTAGAAAGGGACAAACAAAAAACAGACGTGTATGACACAATGATGTCTAACATCACACCATGCCAATATACACACTGTAAATCATTCATTGTTGGAATGACCTCTCCCATACTCTCTTACTGGACCCAATGACAACTTTTCACTTGTTTGGGTTTTTTTTTCCCCTGATCGTTTGTTATTTTTTCTGTTAAATGTATTACTTAAGGTCTGTCCTGGTTCCGGCAGGGAGAGGGTTAACTCTCCCCGGCCCGGGGCTATAAACATTCCATCCCATGTGAGCCACGCCTGCGCTGAGCTGCCGGGAGGGGGCGGGCAGTCACTGCTTGGAGCGGCGGGGGCGCCCCGGCTGCGGTCGGTGAGCAGCGGTTCCCTAACCGCGTCTGTATACTCCTCTGTCCTTGTTACTGTTGTTAATGGTTTTTTTTTTTGTGCTACCTTTGTTATTCTATTAAAACTGCCGTTGTCTCAGCCCACGAGTTCTGCCCTTTCCTTGTGCTTTCCGTCTGGAAAGCCTGGAGCGAACGGGCGTGGTTCTTTGTTGCCATCTGAAGCCAAAACCACGACAAGGTCTTTCTAAGGAGAGCAATGGAGGTGACTGAAAAAATATCAACCTTAATTACTGAATATTTAAAGAAAATAAAGAAAGATGAAGAGGGGTTTCCCTTGACGCTTCTACGCTTTGTAAAAAGTCTGCGTTGCTTTGAAATCACCACAGAAAGTTGCTTTCAGCAAAAGAACTGTTTGTCTGTAAATTGGTATTTCCATTACTCATCTTCTCTACTAGAATATGAATCTGAGAAGATGCCCTTTTTCTAAGAGAAACACTAAATGTCTGTCCATCCCACTACTGATTTTTTATTTATGTATTTATTTTAAGAATGGATTTTTTTTTTCTAGATGCCAAGCCTGCAGGTAGTATCATTTGTTAAGAAATACAAAGATTTGTCTCATTGGTAAAATGCTTGTAATTGCAATACACAGCTGGCAATAGATGGAAAGATGGCAATAGACTCAGTGATACCAGCTCTGCAAAAGAGTCAAACACATGGGATAGAGACACCATGCCAGTTTTGACACCTGCCCTTCTCTGTGCTGTTATTACTTAATATATACAATGCACTTAAAATATTTTATGTTTGTCAACCAAACATCAGGACTAAGTATGGTGACCCAGCACATGTGAAACACATGGCGAAGCCAGCACACGTTTTTAAGTATTTAAATTGTCTCTGACTGTGATGGGAAAAAATAAGGTCTACATCTTTCTCCTTGCAGTCTGAAAAGAAAAATTCACATACATATAGTACGTGCTCTTGGAAACCCCATTGTGTTTCTCTGCCACTGAATGATGCTGGTGGAATGATGTACCTGTAGAGCAAAGCTTTCCAGAAGTAACTGCTTCCAATCTGCAATTAAAACAAGTGAAATACTTATCTGAAAGGGAATAGTCAAGCTAAAATTCAGCTACGTAAAAGTGTCCACAAAGGTGACACATCTCTTTTTCTCGAGCTGTGGCATGCTTTGAGATGTATGCAGCTCGTAGGTTCTTCCACTGCAAGCTGGTGATACTGCTGCAAGTACTGTCAGAGACACATGGTTGCTTTTAGCCATGCTCTTTACCTTCAGCTGAAAGGACTTAGACTAATGTTGCTTCATCATGCTCTTGAAGGTTCCCTGTAATAGTTGCTTTACATCTTACAGACCGACACCACACTCGTAGAAAGAGGGATAAAAAAAATAAATTAAAAATCACAGAGAACTTTAAAGGTGCCGATAAACTACACATATTCTGCACCAACTCTTGAGAAGAAATTCCAAACCACTCCATGCTCATGAAAAAGAGAATGGAGGTAATGTTTAATTGTTGCACCGCACTAGGCAACACTCAGATGGAGTAAGAAATAAGTTTAGCACAGACTTTTTCTCAAAATTACATGCAAGAAAATGAAATTGGGCATGAAGACTACGCTAAGCCTTAAGAAGACAGATGAATTAATAGAACCCATGCAATAGCTTCAGGATGTGATGCAAAACAACAGTCCACAAAACAACCAGTAAAACCAAGAACTACAGAATAGTGTGGTGGTGGTGGTGGTAGGTTCATGTCAGCAGGTGACATATTAAGCTCTTCAGCAATCCAGTACACTGGACAATAAATACCACATGGTTTATATACAACAAAGAATTACTAAATGTTTTGCAAAAGCAGAGTAAATCAATTTCTAATAATACGGNNCAAAAGCAGATTAAATCAATTTCTAATAATACGGCCCTATTGCAAGGGATAAGCAAGAACTATTTAACCAGTTTGTTAATTCTTGTTATTAATGCAGCTTCAAACAGACTACAATCATGATGCAGGAAACCACCTTTTAAAAATGAAGAGGGTCACAAATGAAATACTGAGGAACTACAACTGGCAACTCCAGCGACTAGCACAAACCAGATCAGCATGACAGAGTGTACAATTTATACAGAAAAAGAGACAGATGGAATTTCAAGAGTCAGTCCAGACTAATGAATTTTGTATAAGCAGACTTAGCAAGCAGGGAAACTTAAAGAAAATGGTGGGAAAGAAGGCCATTTAACTTCTAACACCTCTTTGCCAAGCAATGTTAGATGGAAGTGTCTAACAGAGGGTAACTTTTCTGAAATATTTAGAGCCCGTTAAATAAACAATGTTACTTCCTTGATGGATGGAATCGCAGATCAATGTTTCCCCCTCCCTCCATCAGTAAGCTGATGCTCCTGGCCAGCATAAAGATAGCTGTTTACCAACACTAGTCATCAAAAGATGAAACAGCTAGACACATACAGAAAAGCTGATGCATGTTGTAAACCAAACCTTTTTTATTCTTTAGTTGGTTAGTAAGTTAAAAAGAATGCTTTCTTTACAACTACATTTTATTTCTTTGTTGTTTTTCATTTTAATTCACCAAGCAAAATCTAAGTTTCATTTTCAAAGTTCTCTTCTTTCCAGTTTCAGACTAGCCCACTTGGAAAAAAAAAAACCAACCCGTACCACAACTGGACTTGTAAAAAACAATAATTTGCCTTTTAAAAAAAATAGTGGGGAAAAAAAAAAGCAGGGTTTCTAAAATATTACAGATTTCATTAACAAACACCGATTATGGTCATTAAAAAACCAAAATGATAATGGGAATAAGGGTCTCTATTGCTTTTGTGTCACACAAGAAATGCATGTTTGGTAGTATCCGATATTGCCACGTCTGAAACTACAGCTCTGCAGATATTATTTTCAAACTATCAAACTAAACAATAACAATATTATATTCCGTCTTTGACTAGGAACAGCTATTCAAAGAAAGAGAAGAGTTAAAACTTAGACCTACTCAAAGATATCAGGAAAATATGCTTAATCAATGCAATTTTGTATCTTTGGTTTTCTGAAAAACTTTAAATGGCAAGTTTTTTGTCTTAACTTGATGCAATCTGCAGCAGCTATTTAGGTGTTTGTTGGAAAGGTGTCTCATTCACTTCTATCATCCACAAATGCTAAAGGTCACGTCCTCAAGCTTTCTACAGTTACGTGTATAACGGCTTTAAAGTTTTGTTTTCTGCCTCCTTCTCAAATGCTCCTTCCCATACTTAGATGCTACCTGAAAAAAAGTGTTTAAGTCTAATGCAAGATGGAATATGAATTAATAAAAGCCCAACAGCACAGGTAGGTATAGTAAATTTGTATTAAATTTAACAACTACCGTGAACAGAAAAACTCTGTCCTGGAATACTTAGTTCACCCGACTTCACCATAACAAACTGCATTTGCATATGATTATGCATGCTTGGTGGTAAAGCCTGCAGCATAAGGCTGGTCAAAGAAGAAGAGATTATAAAGAAAGCCATGCTATAATGTTGATGCTGTTATGCAAGAACTTAATATCAATGATAGCACTGAGCCATTGCCTCACTTCCCTCGTTTCAAAGTCACAGTGAGAACCACCCTCCCCCATCTTCATTACTCTAACAAGTCGTCTTCCTCGGGGCAGGGGAAATAAGAAAACAAATCAACTCCACCACATAAAGCAGAATATGGTTTAAAATACACCAACAGCAGCAGGGTGGTGGGAGGAGAAGCTTTCAGTAAGTGAGATAACTGGGAAAGAGTAGGAAGGAGAATCAGTGCTGCACACTTCTACTCCCCGTGGCAAAACAAAGCATCAGTTCTGCAGTCCTCGCTACACCCCTCCTGGAAACACTACAAGTATTCTTACTGTACTCAGGATGAGCCGTGTCAGAATGAGTCGACCAACTACTGACACAAGTGAGCAGCATGTCCTTCACCCCATCACAGACCCTCTGCATCACTCCTACCGAGATCGGTGTAACTACAGGCTTCTACCACCTACTTATTTCCACATGCAGCTACGCAAGCATGTATGCATGTACAGTGATGTACTGCCCGCTCTACACAGCACACTAACAAGCAAAGACATGTTCATAGAAAACACCTACTCACCACATTGTTTGCTGTTTTCTTTCTAAAAGGCACAAACACACTCACACCAGCTAAAACCTCTATGTAAAAGAGCATATAAATGACTTATCTATAAAGAAATTAAGACCTGAGATGATATTCTGATGTATATGTAGGCCACTCAGCATCTCAACTGCTCAGAAACACTCCCCCAATATCTTATGCAAGACAGAATTGGCAAAACACGCCTGCCAATAAACCAAAGCAGCTTAGCAAGCTTCATAGTCTGTAAAGGAACATTTTAGCGCAGGCTGGAGCGCACAAATGCAGCCAATGAGTATCATGGACAGTACAATCAACACTTAAATAGAGCTTTAGGCCCCTGTTTACCCTTCGTTAAGCAAGATTTATTACAGAGAAATACCACGTTACCCATAGAAAGCTAGGCACCAGTGCAGTTTGGTACTATCAGACTGAAGAGTAAGGTCATATTCAGGTTTAGCACTGGCCTAAGAGTACCAAGAACGGTACGGGGCCTGCCCGTGGCAGCAAGCTGCACCTGGAGAGAGCTGTAAAGGGTTATGAACACGGTGCAGGAGCTAACAGATGAACCCGTGGCTTTTCTGCCGTTTACCAGCGCCTGGCACAGAAAGGGCACCTGAGCAGCCTCGCTGCAGGCCCGCCAGGACAACTCCCGGGAACTCCTTCCCCAAGCAGGCACCGGAGCCGACACC
>VXBO01002528.1:96769-129400 GCA_013400135.1 Rhinoptilus africanus | reverse complement strand
GTTTGGACACTGGATACAAACCTTCAGTGGTTTTGCCAACAGCCAGGTAGATCGTTTACTCATTTTATTTTCTACTCAAAGATTGAGCAAAGACGCTATGACTGCACCAAACCTTGCAAACGGTTGCCTAACTTCCCTCCTCTAAATAAAAATAAAAGGTAAGAGAAAGTGTAACTTTGTAGTCCTTTTTTCACCCCTCCCCTCCCCCCGCAGTAATAGTATGCTGGGAGCTGAACCACACAGGTGGTATTTCCAGTCACCCTGGGGTGTTGAGCCAGCTTTTGTCCTTAAAACTGGGTCTTCAAAGACCCGTTCTTAAACAGATATCTGAAGTTTATTACCCTCCTTGGGAATGCATAGATGTCCTCTGTACAAAGGCCATGCTCTGGTCCCAGTGGTCAATAAGGCTGCAGGTCACCTGGTCTTGAATTGCAGAGGAGTGTGTCAGCATTAAAGATGCGCTCAGGCTAGGCCAGATGCACCTGGAATTTGCATTTCTTGGAAATTTGCAGCTAGAGCAAACAACAGAGAAACAAAGAACAAGGGGTTTGTAAGGAATTTTAACTACAGTCTCTTTGAAAGCCCTTAAGAGTCATTGATTTTGCAAGTTCACAGGGGTGTTCTAAGAACTAAACTAGTAGATTTAGTACAGAACATGGAGGATGTCTCTGGTTAAGCAGCAGTGTAAGAAAAGGGGTCTGGAGTGTAATTATGAGTCATTATGATACTCTGTGGTGCTTACAGTACAGAAACTCCTTTAGTTCATGTTGACATCTGGAATACTAGTTTTAGCCTGAGTCGGAAATCTCATCTTCATGTGTTGCCCTGCAGCATAAATGAGGCTATTAAATCCCAGAAGTCAGTATATCACAACTGCCTTTCAACAAACTTCCCCTCCCATGACTTCCCCGCCTTGCTGTCGGCTGAGTTCTCGGTCAGTCTCTGAGATGGACTTCCAAGGCTGATGGGGAGGCAGCAGTGGCAGATGACTTCAGCAGATAACAGGTGCTTGGGGGTGAACAGAATGTGTCCTAGCTAAGCAACTGTTTCACATAAAACGTGCTTTACAGATCAGCGGTGCGTCCTCACCCCCCACCCCTGACCCCGATCGTGTATTTTAACTTTTAATGAACTGTAATATTTAACAACGTTTATCGCACTGACAGAATTGACGTGGTGCAAAATTGTCTTTTAAATTTCTAGGTACCACAAGAAAGGCAGATCCTGAAAACTTCTTCCAAAGATAGTACCCAGGCTCCACACCAAATAATTGAAAATAAACCTAGATCTTCCTAGCACCTTATAATTTTCAAAGTTTGGTGGTTTTCATCCAACAAGCAATATCATTAACATTTCCTGAGACTGACTACCGTATTTCAGTATTTTTTGCAGTGCTGTTAAAGTCATCCAAGATTGTACATGCAGAACAAAGACACTTTGAAGTGCTTGGTCTTTGCTTTCCTCACCTAAGATCTGGGTAACACTTTCTAGTGCTTCAGCACAGAGAAAACCACGCACCATTTTCTCCAACATCCTGACCAGAATGTGAGTTACATACACCTACATGAATTACCATCTACATGATGTCTGTGTTCAACAGTAGGTTCCTGCATCAATGACAGTCAATTACAATGGCAATATAACTCAATTTAAAAGAGTAAACACGATATTAAAGGTAAAATTCCTGAATACACAGAAAAAGGGCTCAATTTCTTTTCTTCTCTGTAAGTTCTTCCTTATTTATCATCCTTAGAGAGCTTTTATCAAAAGGCTTTTTTTTTTCCTTGCTTTTGTGTATTCCAGGCTTGTACATTGGAAACTACTATGGTGATCTGAGCATTAATGAAGTTATTAAATCACAAGGGCTGAAAGCTGAGCAACTGAAAGAATATTTACTCAGTGTGTTTAATTCTTTGTTTTTGTACACATGGATTTAATTCTAAATCCTAATGAGGCAAACATTTTTTATGAAATATTCAGGTTTTTTTCCCTTATTAAGGGTTGCAGCCATTATTCTGAAAATCTGGATTTTGCTGGAAATCCATAACCACGTTCAGGATAAAATACAAAGTATGTATTTCAGGGGGAGGTGGGGAGTGTGTGGGAGAGAACGGAAGAGTAAAACAATTCTGAGCAGAGTGTGGCTTAAGTAGTAGCATAACTTTTACACTGAAAAAAATAATTAAAACTGGAATATTTTTATATTAAAAGACAAAAAAAGAAATATTATCTATTGCTGTACAACTTAGCAACTTTTGCCATCCAAACCAAAAAGCTTAGTCATTTTTTAAACATATCTTAAAAGGCTATTTGGCTAAGTTGAAAGAAACTATAGTGAAAATTTACCTAAAATCTAAACAAAATGTCTTAAGTACACCATTTAATAAAATACAGCCTTTATTTTTTATACAGCAAGTTAAAAAAATAATTTTAGTGAGTGCAAAAAGTATCCCTTGATTTACTTTTGGGCCAAATTCACTTTTTTCCTAATTAACCTGATTTCAGGAGGAATTATGGCTCCTGAAGCAAGGCTGAATTTGCGTCCAGATGGAGGCCTTAGGCACAGGAAAGAATGTGAAAAAAGTGGTGGTTTTAGAGCTTTGTGCGTTTTGCAGATGTTCAGTCAGTACCAATGCTGATTCAGACCATCTCAAAGCAATAAACAGAGCCAACCAACACCAGAAGATGCACTCTGTCCTACACAGCAAGATTTAAAAGTTACTGGGAAAGGCAAGTCGAGTTTTGGACCAGTCTTAGAACAACGGCGCGTTTAGTATGCACATGTATGCGAGAAGGCAGCAGAAAGTTACCTGTTAATGTTGCTTTAGGTCTGTTAAGTGGACCTAAGTTTATAAAAATCTAAGTCTATTAAATAAGCGAGAGAAGTGATGAAGGCATGTTCCTGATCTGACCGGGTTGCTCACAGAGGTGGTGCAGTCTCATCCTTCAAGGTTCTTGAGCCCAAGCTGGATGAAGTCCTAGGTGACCTGGTCTGGTCTCACAGATGACCTTGATTTGAACAAGAGGATGGACTAGAGACCTTATTCTGTGTTCCTATGATCCTTGTTTAATGTTATTGTTTGTGGATTGAATGCACAGCATATGCTGAGGTCAAAATGTATGGGAATTAATAATGGTTTGGAATAGAAACTCATGGCATCCACTTTCATCCATCCTATTATTTTTTTTAAGCAAGTACATATTAGAACTGGTTTTGCATCAATGCAAAGACTTCAAGCTTCTTGTAAGGTCTTTTCCACGCTAGCTTCTACCTCGCTTACAATATGGATGTTCTCTGTATTTAGTGCATCCTCCTTCTCAAAGGCCCACATTTGATGCCACTCACACTCTGGCATCTTTCCAAGGTTTTTCTACAGTATGAATTGCAAACAGAGTTCTTCTCCAAGTACAGATGATTTGTGGGGCTCTCCCATTGTATCATACTTCAGCATATTCCTTGAAATACGCCTTGATGGCACGTGCTTTGAACACTGAGCCAGACTTCCAGCTAGCTATTTCGCAGGGAACTTCAGAGCTGGAAGACTGAGTCTTTGCTATTCTTAATGAAATTGCCTTTGGTTAGACCACAGGACTGTCAAATTTAAAAATGAGTAGTTAGAAAGCTGATGGAGATAATACAGTGTGTGGTCTGGAGAATGCTGGGGTTTATTGCTTTGTTTATAGACAAGATGTTTCATTTCTTTTTTTATTTGGCATCTGTTTTCCACAGTAATACACTCTGGACTGCTTTGTTACTACACCAGCTTTTCTAACTGCAGAGCAGGAGTTGGCTGTTTTTAAGGGCTCAGTGAGGGAGTCATGAAATTAGTATTTGAAAATACTCAATGATGAAATTTGTTCTCTCCACAAAACTAAGCAAAATTAAAACCATTGTTTAAAAAGAAAAACGAACATAAACAACTACTAGAAAAGTACCCTTCTTTTCTTCCACCAGTCCTTACAGAACTGACTTTTTGGAAAAGCTTTTGCAATCTTTTCTTTAGGAAATTACCTATGCGTCTATCAACAATATAATTGCTGTAAACTGATCAAGAAAAAATACAGGAAAAATAAAGGAATGATATTATCCATCTGTGTTAAATGACAGAGAACAGTGTTAAATCCCAACATTCTGCCACTTGAATAGTCTATTGCATTGAAATGACTATTAAAAGTCTTCGTTACATCTCGTCTGCAATCATCCCTTGAACTCTGCTGATTTTGATGCTGTTGGCCAGTGTATGATCATTATTTTCTGTATGCATACCTCCCCAGGCTTGTTTATATGATAGGTTCCTATAAAACTGAACTATGAAAGCATGCCTGCTTTCTCTTAAGTAATTTTACTTGCTAGTATAATTGTGTAGAGGACCTAAATTTATGTCTTTATTATAATAAAGAAACATAAAACATAAAAAAAGATTTAAAAATAATTTTAGGAGTTTCTACAAACATTTTTGTGTTTTAGTCTGTTTGGTAATGATGCTCCATTTTTGAAGGAAATGTTAAATGCTTATTTAAACTATGTTTCAGGGTGGCAGCACTTCAGGAGTTACAGTCATATTCAACCACTGATTTTCTGTGAACTTATTCTTTGACCTCTGTCATATCGGCTTGGAAAAGCATGTACAGTTCAAAAATTTTTAATGTGAGAGAGAGTCCAATTGCACAGAGAAACTGCACCAAAAATAGGTTCCAATCAGCTCAGTACAGCGCACGCTCTACCTTATAGCCAGAGTAGTAACAGGAAACAGAAGAACACATTAAATACAGAGGTTCTGCATTTAATGTGATCATTCTGCAACATGCGGAAGCCCTGCAGAATGTGTGACTACGGTTTACCTTTCTGAGGAGTGACTTCAGTATGAGATAATAAACACCCATTTCTTATAAGTCATGTCCTTCACCACCAAGAGAAATTTTGGCTTATTTGTATATTAATGCCTTATTTGTAAATCATTTTCCATCGAGACTCCTGAGGCAACTGCTCACTGTACTTCACATACATTCTTAAAAGAAAACAAAATGAAGAGAAGTTGACAGCGACCTTGTTTTTATTTAGGAGCACATAAAAAAAAGTTATGCCACAGCTTTGGTTGACTGGAATGATACGCATACTTAAAATTTAATAGGTTTTTTTTTTTGTTTAAAAACGGTAAACAAGTGTACATTCAGTTGTGTGCAAGACCAACAGTGTCAATAACACAATTACACTACAGAAAATGAAATGTTTTAAGTATATAGCTGTGAAACCCTTCATATTTTTGGTATTTAACCAGCATTTTTAGAATTAGTCTGCTGAAGCCATTTCACGTGTAGTAAACACTGAAAACAGATCCTGTGGCAAAGTGAATGTAATTATATTTGCGCTGGCTCTGGAGATGAGTAAGAGCCCTACTTAAAAATATTACTTGGAAGCTACGTCTTCTGCAACTTTAATGTAAAAGGAATTACCTAACTTGTAGCTTATGAATATTATTAATAATCAGCCACTTAAACTTACAATAGTGGACAATATTTTCATACTTTTGGGATAATTATAATAATTCAATAATTTTTTCATGCCACAGATAAAAATCACAAGAACTGCTGAGACTGGATGATTACTTTACATAATCCAAGAACTCAAAGCTCCACTGACTTACTGATGCTTCTCACAGCTCTTACAAAATCTTTTTTTTTTTTTTAATGAGAGCTGTGTCAGCCACCTAGATTGGAAGGACAGAGGTATGAAAATTCCCAGGCCACGATGAATCCTGAGTATTTTGCAACAGTAAGTAGAATTCTGGTCTCTCTCTGCTCTGAAGGGATGATATTAAAGCATAGATGGAATATTTACAATTTCTAGGATAAATTCACTAGCAGACCAGCTGTAACCATTTCTCTTTTTACAAAACCTGCTTTTTAATATCACCTTTTTGTAGAAACAAATTGTAAAGCAAATAAAACTGTCTTTTTAGTAAACAAAAGAAGTTTTTGATAAAAATGTATAAAAGACAGTTTTACCCACTGGATGATATACAGGTACCCGTATACAAGCATGTATACTAAATAACAAAAGAGAAAGTGTATTTGAATGTTACAGGTCTGATGTAAACACAGAATAAAAATAAGAGTCAAAAGTGACAATACATTAACTCAATCCATCATGCCCAATTATTGCAGCATATATGATATAAAATAATTCAAATGCAGAAAACATCTGCTTATCTTCAAAACCAGGCAAAAGAGATTTCTTTGGAAATGTAGTTAAATTAAAAAAAAAGCTTGTAGCCAAGATGTGTGTTACATTTTAGCGCACAAAAAAAACTCACAAGGAATTATAAACTCCTGAAAATAGAAGTTTATAATGACAACAGACAATGCCTTCATTACAGTGACATCAACAGACCCACTGTAACACATACCACTGCATTGGTATTTTCTTTTTGTACAAGTTTACAGTAAATAATTGAAGACACTGAAAAGGTTCATGTGCAGCTTTTCCATTAAAGGTGTGCAGTTCATCAAACTGATAAATAAATATATTTCCTGAAATGTTTTAGAAAGTGAGAAAAGACATTTGACCTAAATATGTAGCGTGCACACTAGTTAACCATGTATAAAATAAAGATTCCGAAGTGCACTATGAACTGCAGATATGAATGGCTTTTGAAAGCTCAGTAATTTAGTTGAATGCACACTAACGAATTATTTGAGAAGTTGCTTCCAGTTTTGTCTGGCCAACTTCATTTCTTCTCAGAAAGAGTTTCAGCACTAACTTCTACATCCAGTGAGGCCTCTTCAAGAGATAGCTTAACATCAGATTTACAAACAGAAGATCCATGGGTAGCTGTTCAAGTAAAGAAAAAAAAAGTATTAGTTTTTATACTTAAGAACATCCATGCTAAAAAGCAAGAAAAATGTAACCTAGCAGGGAAACACACACAAAGCTACACTGCATCTAGTGAAATCAGAAACACAATGGGATTTTGTTCTAGAGACCCTGTAAAACACCACAAACATCCAAGAGCAGACAGCGCAGCTGGCCAACAGTTCAGACTGAATACACTGAGGACTGAATGCGTCGCTGTGTTACTGGCAGATTTCGTCAGAACCTGGTCACAGAGCTCTGTGGTAAATTTTCAGAAAACATCTTAGAAATCCTGCCACTGAAATAAAGAAATTTGCTTGTCTTACTTGGAGATAGCTGGAAAGAATGTCATACTTAAAAAAAAACAACAAAAAAAAACCCCAAACCCAAAACTCTGCGAATTTTCAGGCCACAGAAACTCTTTCAAGCACCGCAGAGGATAAAAGAAAGTAACCTTTAACACAGTTTTATTGCTAAAACTATTTGTGCAATGCTGTTGAGTTCCTGCTGACCTGTAAAATCATCGACAGGGAAAGTTCAGAAATAGTTGCCCTAAGAAATTATGTAGTATATAAGAAAGAATCCTGCTGCTAGAAATAATGTAATCAAGTTAGTCATTCTGCTTCTGACAGCAGTTACTTACATGAGGTTGGTTTCTCTACTGCTAGCCTTTCAGGCAAAGTTTCAAGTGGTGTTGGTTGAATTTTTGCAGGGGTGTATGTATTTAAAGAAATTTTTCTTCCTGACAGTGGAATCGTGTAAGATGGAGAAGCTGAAATGGGGAAAAAAAAAAAACAAACACGAAAAGATACACATCATTAGCAATAAAAATACTCTCACCTGAGCAAAATGTCAAAAACAGTAGCCACAGAACTGTGTGTCTGTGCAGCAATACAGATGCCACAGCTACACAACCTGCCGCTCAGCTACCGATTTTTAACTCTAGTGTCAAAACTTCAAAGCATGAAAGACTGATCTAAAAACCTCCTTTCTACCTCAGAAAGCAACATGATAGCTTCATGCTCCCAAGGCTGCCAAGCTGAACTTCACTAACAGCTGCCTTGCCAGAAGACTGGCAAAAGCATTAGAGCTACTTCTCATAGGTTATGAAGATTGCACTGAATAGGCATTTAGTCCAAAATGCCTATGAAAACACAATATTCTCTACACAACTTCCAAATGTTACAGGAGAGCAGAGGGAGAGGAAAGCACCTATAGCCTCAATTCTATCAGGTTTAATTTCCAACCACTCCTTTGTAGAAAGGTGACAACCAGACCACCACAGATGTATGACATTTTTTTAAAAATATTTTTTCATCTTGTGTACTCTAAATTCTGAACTGATTTTGAAAGACACGAAATTCCTAACCAGGGTAACAAAGCATTTCAAATAGATGAGAACTTTAGAGTACCTGTAAGCCTCCCTGAGTTCTTTTTCAGTAACACCAGTTTTCTTAAATTGCTTATCATCCTTCTCAGAAGCAGGAGGCCTACCCTATCTAATTAGCTGCTGATTAAAAGCTAAACTGTATAAAACTAAAATAACAGGGAAAAAAGGAAAAATCCTGTAACAACAACAACAAAACCGAAAAACCCTAACATCTAGGTAACTTTTGTATCATTACCAGCAAGTACAAATTTTATAATCAAAGCATGAGTCTTAAGACATTTCCTCAAGAATGATGTTTTTCAATCACCTGACACATGAATAATAAGCATCCTAACATGTGGTAAATCTGACCTAACTGAAACCATTTCCAAAGTCGCAGTGGTAGAATCACAATGGTAAGTCATCTTCCCGATGTGTACATGGGTATAACTCAGTTTGCATTTCATTTCAACGTCATTAAATATTAAACATGCAGCACAAAATACTAAAAAACTAAGTAACTGCAAGGCACTCCACAGGTGAAACCCCAAGTAATACTGAGAGAAAGAGGAAGTAACACAGTTTTAAGATGTTAAAGGCTTGTACAAGGCAACACTCCTCTGCTGAGGTTACTGCCAGTACAACAGTACAGTATAAAGCTGGAAATACTGCATGCTCACTAAAAAGCGTTCCTTGTAATTCAACTAACAGTGTGCACAGTACAGAGGAGCTCTTAATGTGAGGAAATAAACCAATTACAATTTCATTCAATACTTATTTTACTACCCTAGTCAGCAGAGACACTACTTCAATGAATTATGCCAGTGTTTGTATTGCAAAAGAATACTGCAAAAATTAAAATTATGGTTTATGTACATATTTGATTTTTTAAAAAGCAGTATTCTTAGTTTACTTGTTAGCTGTAAAATACCAGAAAGATTAATTCGACAATATTTAACAATGTAAAACAAACATAATTACAAACTAAAATCAGTACATGTTTCCTGCAGAGTTTCCCTTGATGGAGCAGCAACAGAGGCAAGAAATTCATCCACCTGCTTCAGAGACAAGGAGTTGTGCAGAGTTTCCAAAGGGCAAATAGAAGGCACCATGGAATATAGTTCAAAACCTGAAAGAAAAAATAGTAAAAAAAAAGTAATTTCCAAACGTAAGACAGGATTTAAGCTATCGCATGTGCAAGTATTGATGGATGATAAAAAATACTTTTTAAAAATCATCACATGCAGACATACTAATCTTGAAATCATGGGCACTAAATATTATAGGAGTTGGAACAAGATGTGCCAGTTTCCAGAGTGAACTAAACCAAAGGTACCATGTAACATACCATGGGATACAAATCCCATGTACACATAAAGTGGTCTTCAAACATTACAGTTGTGCTCTACTCCCAAATCAGTTCACAAAAGATAACTTTCCTTCAAGAATAACTTAGTAAATCACTAAAAAGAAAACAGTCAGAACTTGGTAGTATTTCTCCTACTCGTTCTCATACCTGGCACAAGACTAAATAGGTAACTCATTCATGCAAGTAAAACAGGATAATGTTGTCAACTGTTAGCAGACAAGAGCTAAAAATGCTACAACTTCCAAGAAAGAAATCTGCAGAATTCACATTCTACCATCTTCAGCATTCTGTGAAAACAAACTGTTGCCTTCAGTATCAAAAGAAAACCATTGTTAGCACTTTTGTACCTTGTTTTAACTTTGTAATACAGATCTACACCTACCTTTATGCATTTAAAAAACAGTCCTTGAAAGACTAGAAATTTCATATATTAGAACAGGTAAGTATAGGAACCCAAAATCTAAAATTTTATTTGACTTTGCTTTTCTACATTAGCATTGATTACACACCAACCATGCATATCCATATTGCTAACACACTAAAAAGCATTTAAATATCTCGGCAAAAAAACAATTGCAGTTCTCTAACTTGATGCAAGTGTGATAACTCAATGAACAGCTCTTTGTCCAATTGCATTTCAGAAGAGGAAAATGTGTCCATTAGTGTTTTCAACATACAGCCATAACATTACAACTTTGCAATTCAGTAATGTAAATTTACAGTTGCTACATTTAAGATATTTAAATGAAAAAACAATAGTGAATGAAATAATGTTTAGAATTTCAGTTCAAGGTACATTTATCAGAGATAGCATTATGACTGCGAACTGTTCCCTCCCCTAAAATAATAAGCATCAATATTCCTGTGATACTCAGTGTTCCCCATTTGCTTCCCACACAGAAGTAACCTAACAAAATTTCAACCCTCAAATGTCTGTATTTGTATCTGGATCCATCTTGGCCGTACTCAAATTTGAGGGACAGTTGATTCAAATATACAGTCAACTGAAGTGTACTTACATCAGCTTCACTTATGTTACAGTAAGATGTTGCATTTCATGGAAACTTGGTTTTCATGTACAAAATAAACACCATCACATATTTAATTCCTATTTTCTTATAAAGGCAGTAGCTAAGCTTCAGTGTAAGCACTAAGCTGTTTGGCATACATATTAATATCCTAAATAACTATGCATGCATGCAAAGCGCAAACCCTTTCTTTGTATTACAGTAAAATGCAAGATTTCTCTCTTTACCCTGACAGAAAAGTCACTATCACTTGAATGAGAATTTATTTTTTTTTACTTTTGCAAAGAATGTAGTGGGACAATGTCAGGTTAACTTTTTAGTAATTATTATTGCTATAGCGCAGTGTTACAGAAAACCAGAAAGGAATTTCAAAATACACCCATACCCTTTAAAAAAAGAAAAAAGAAAGTTTTCTTCTTTCAGGAATTTTCCCACCATAGGTTTTTGTTCAGTTTTGACAATTCTGCTTTTAGATAGCCAGATCCCAGCATGTCATTGTAGTATCTTTGCACTTAAAGGATATAACTTAAAAGATACCCTGGAAATCTGTCTGCAGTGTTTTACTCGAATACTTTATGATAACTCTTTTATGACGTTATGAGAGATAAATTTGAATTTTAATGATGAAGAAGCCTGACAGTATCCCTTTAAAAAAGCAATTTCCTGTAAACTAACAGCCTTTGAGCTTTCGCCGTATTTATTTGTAAAGCACTGTCCCCATCAAAAGGCAAGACAAGGAAAGGGTTAACGCAGCATCTCAAAAAGCCCAGCTGTCTTACATTTAAAAGCTATAGAGACATACCACTGGAGCCTAGAAATTCCACAGAGGAAATGGACCAGCACCTTAAGAGGTGCGGGTGTTCTGCACAGAGGCCCAGAAAATAAGGTAAAGCACTGTCAGAAGATACGTGTTTCACCATGTTCCTTGAACTAAAGATGGGGGGGTAGTCTGAAATGAGTTAAGAGGGTGTGGTAACAACATAAAAATCAGAAGAAAGAGTGGAAGGGACAAGGAGAATCAAAATGATAGTCCAGGGGACAGACAAAACAACATCAATATGTTCTTATGTTAGTAGAGAACCCTTGGAAACCTGCAATATACTTAGGTTTCACAGGAGCTCATACAGCATGCATTAATCTTGTAAAAGATGTGTGGTAAAACTGCTGTATTAAATGAATAAGAACAATCAATGCATTCATTAAATGCAATTTAGATCTTTTTTTTTATAGAATGCAGTCACAAAAAGATAGTGCTAAATGGAACAGGAAGTAATCTTATTAGACACTAATACTCAAGTGCAGTTTTTACTTTCTGACCTCGTATGTTTTGGAAATACTATTTTGTTTGAGTCTAAAGATAAAAAAATGGACTCCTAAGTTTCCTATTTGAAACAGAACACTAGAACCGACCTTTCAGATTAGTCTTAATGGTATTAATTCAACCTTACTATAGCAGTTTCCCTTCAAGAAGCATCGCAGTGCAAAAGGTCAGTATGGATTCCAAATGAATATAGCAAAGGACTACTCTGCTTCTCTGCAAAGCCAAACAAAAACTCGGTCTTTCTTTTTTAACCTTGTTTCTAAGGAAATATATTTCAAATCTAACATGAAAAAGCTGATGATTTCCACGGAAGTTTCAATAATATCACCATCACTGTACTCAGCCAGCAGTCATGCATATTTTAAAACTGCAATTAAGAAATCTGGAAAAGCTACATTAAGATCTAGTGGATGCTGAAGATCGAGTCTTGTTTAGAATATGAAAACTACATGAAAAGTATACATTTTGGGACTATTTAATCACGCAGAAAGGTAGGCACGTAATATTTTGCTGAGGAAGAGAAAGACATACCTCTGTCCTGTGCGTTAAACCAGACTTTTTTTTAACTATGGTAGACTGAAGATAAGTTAACTCTCACTTTTGAAGTTCTAGAGGTCAATGTAAGCAACAGGCAGCTCTCTTGCTGTGATTTTTTTAGTGCAATATTTACGTAATTTGCACATCTGATGAACAGAGAAGTATTATAAGGTGAAATAATTTTTGTTTGACGATAAGTATATCAATTTAGCAGGAATGGAACCAAAGCTTCTGCTTTAGTTTTTTAACTTAGCAAGAAGATAGTCATAAACTCCAGTTGTCAATTCAGTGATTTATTTTAGAATTGGGAGGCTCAGGGAAACAGCTCAGCAGGAGAAGGACAAAGAAGAAGCAGCAGCTATGAAGAAGTGTATGCCCAATAAAGATCAGATATAATTCTGGTTTTGTCTTGTACCATCAGTCTGATCACATAAGAAATTGGGGAGAATAATTTATTACAGAGATCCTGACTAACAGTAGCACTTCAATTGTTCAAGGATTTTTCTAAGGAATGAATTTTGATGTTGTATTTATACTAATGAATGGTAAAGAAGGGATTTTCAGATATATCTAATGATTACAAATATATTTGGAGTTGTGCTTGAAGTTAGGAATGACAGACGGCTGGATGATACTGTACACCCCGTATTTGAAATAAAAATAAAAGGGATGAAGCAAGGAACCTTTTGTTTTTGTTTTTAAAATAAAAGCAAAACGTACCATTGGTTGGGTGTCGAGCAAATGAGATAGAAAACCTTTTAACAGCAGAACCGCGTGTGGTGTCTGAGAAAGAGAAAAACAGGTACCTGAAATTTGTAACAGCTACCAAAAGAGGGACATTTTTAAAAACGGAAAGGAAGAAGAAAGAAAAAAAGAAAAGATGAGAAGGTATTAGAACTGAGTGGCATGCAGAAGGGACCAAGGAAAAGGGCTAAAATCTAAATAGAGGTTAAAAAGAAGAAAATTTGGATTGTTGGTAACTACAAGATGTGTAATGAAGTGTATGAAAACAAGCAGAATGAGCTGGTGATTCTAGCATACAAAGTTATATCAGGTTAGAGTTGAACACTGAGTAGTGAATTGCGGGAAAAACAGCACGAATACTGTTTCACCTCAGAGTTATAAAGGTGTGCTTTGGTATCTTTACATTCTGAAAACTAGTGAGGAGTTTCTTCTCTACCCCATATTATCCAAAACTGGAATTCTCCTGCTCCTTTGTAATCCAAACCCCACTGAAAAAACGTTAGGAATCCTAAAATTTTCACCGTCAGTATTTAACTTTTTAATTTATTGTTCCTTTCATATGCTCTGAGTAATTTATTTCATTTCAAGATCAATAGGTAATGATAAAACCTGAAGTTTAAAATGAGAAAAGAATTTCAAATACAAAATTTTAGTTTACTTAAAAAATGCACTTGCTGAAATCTCCTGGCACGCATTACAAGTCTGTGAGCTAGTGTTCAATTCAAGACAGGAACAAGAATTAACTATGCTATTAAGTTACACATAAGCAAGCTATGGGAAATAAAGAAGCAATAGAAACTCGTACAATTAATACTAAGGCAAAGGATTCTAGGATTCCGTTAAAATCAGTAACCTAGGATTTATCTTGAGAAGTTTAATGGGTTTGTGCGTGCATGTGCGAGAGTGTGCACATACCATCTATGAAGCCAGAAGAAGTCAGCTTTTTACGATGAGTACGAGCATAATCCTGTAGGTTAGGTGCACTTGAAGAACCCCCGAGCACTGAGGTGCTAAACAGGCCCGCACAGTGAGACCCTGATGGGAGTTAGAGAAAATACATACAACAACCAGGTGTTCGTCCATTCACATTGGGGATGCATGCAGCATGCAAGCACATGGCTCTTACCACACAAAAGGCAGCTTTTGGCAGTGCCTTGGGCAGGTTCACAATATGCTTGTAATGTCAGAGTGGTACTTGTAGGCTGAAACTATCATAATTTATTGTGCTTCTACTCATGAGACAGCACCCTCTGCTATATGTGCAAAGAGAGGACTGGCTTTAACAAAGTGAGTTCTTGTCCTGTTTTCACTTTTGGTAAAGAAAAGTTACCAGTTAGCATTAATGTAAACACAACCAAAACAACGAAACAAAACCAAAATGATGATGATGTGAAAGTTGTGTGTTTTAAAACCTGTAGTTCTGAAACAAATATAAACTGGAAAAACACTACTCATTGCTTACATCCAAATCACCCTTGGAAAAGACAGGCTGCAATGAAGTACTCATGCATTTCCACAGACTTAATATGGAAATATTTCCCTTCTAACCCTCATAAAACGTTACCCAAATTGTAAATACTCTATTTGTATTTCAGCTACCATCATTAACAATGTCACAAACTGGAAACACCCAGAAGTTCCATCAAGTTTAGCTTGACTTCCTTTCCTGAGAAGACTTTTGTACATCTCCATGCAAGAGACGATAATTGTTACAACTCACACGTTCCTGCCACTATGATGGGAGTTTTAACAAATCACTGAAAACCACAGACAGAAATATAAAAATAACGTTCATAATCATCAACCATAAATGAAATTTACATACAACAATGAACAAAATGGAAAAAAAAGTTGCAATTTTTTTCCTTCAGTTGTTACTACTAGTTGAAAGGAGAAGTGGTTTTCCACTCAGAACTTATCTTTTGCATTTTAAATAAGTAGCAGCAGATTTTTTTTTTTGAAAACCAACTATCTAAGTAGTGATACTTCCTTCCATTACTTTTGACGACCCAGTGAGGGGAAACATTACTAGCACATGTGACCCATCAGAGCCAAAATAAATTGGTGCCTGGTCTGTGGCAAAAGCCTTTCACACCAAATGTAATACCTTAATCTACGCACAGAAATGCATCAACTTCCACAAGCCATATTGTGTCACACATTGGCAAAAGAAAAGTTGTTTAACTTTAGCAAGCACACAATAAAAAACATGACTTTGATAAACAAGAGCACCTGATGTATGCGTTTTACTAAGGGAAAAATATAATAGGGAGAAAAGTATCACAGAAAGATTAGACATACAAAAAATACAGATCTTTACAAAGAAGGAAAAGCTACTCCTAAGTTTATGCATACAGCTTATGCATTTTCTACACATTTCATTTTTCCCATGAAAAGACACGCTTACAGAAAAAATTGCAGTATTGATTTACAGTAGTGCAAGAGTTCATATTTTTGCATATGATTCATATGTATGCCTGTTTCAAAGAAGCAACAGAAAAGCACCACTTGAACTAAAAGAATTTGAAACAACTCCTTGAATTATAGCATGATTCATTCTAATGCTGAAAGGAAGAAGCTGATTTTAGGACAGGGAATGTGTGCAAAAGCCCTGATATTACCAAGAAACTTGAGGTTTGCTCCCCATCCCCCTTCCCTCAGTAAAACACCTTACATTCCGTCAATTGCCCACAGCAGAAAATGTTAATTTTTGAAGAAAAGTGTTTTAACAGTTTCCAGTGCAGGCCATTTCAATCCAAAAGATTCTTGCAAAACCCAAAAACTCAGTCATGAACTACATTATCTTAAAAATCTACTTTATGTTAAAATTAATCCTGTGTACCTGTTGTGAGCCGTACAGAGTGAGTAGTGTGAACAGTGTCAAACAACTTGCTCTTTTCACTTACAGTTTATTTAAAAACTTTAGCTGCAGAAAGATTGTCCAGTTCATAGGCAGACACTCAGCACATATTATTGATAACAAATACTATTGGGTCCTGTTAACATAAAAGCTATTCAAAGAATGTACAACTGTACAGAACAATGGGCAGATGAAAAGCTGCGAACATCAAACAAAACTTCAATTGTAGGCACATACCTAAACCGCTCTGCTTCTGTTCCAGAATAGTTCTCGGTGTTCGTAAGCTACTATTGCTTTCTGATAGGACCTGGATATAAAAAACAGAAACATAAGGGAAAGTAGTAGAGCAGCATGAAACGTCCATTTAACTTGATACAGCAGCCTGTTTCAGACAGACAAGTGTTAATAAGCTGTATGATAAGTGTTAGTAAAAATATGTAAAGGAAACATGAAAGATCATGCAATATCCCCTTCTGAAGGGAGTCCATTTCACATATGAGTTCCTTGCAATGAAGTGGTGCAAAGCAAGCATTCAGAATGAGAAAGGACACAGACCAAGACCGATATGAGAACAGACATTTGAGACATTTTATTTCATTTTACCAAATGCACTCTCCTAAACTGCGCCTGTATTGAAAAAAGGAGCCGGGGGGGGGAAGGAAAGACAGACAAGCTATTCAGGACACCATACAATCACGAATCCATGCACGGGCTCAATCAGTGTAATCTTCAGATGCTCACAGCCTTTACTGATACAAACGTTTCCTATGTAGTTTTAGAATTTTCCACAATAAAAAGAAATCATGAAGTTTTTCAAAGAAAAAGGATACGGTTAACAGAACACCATCCATTGCCATTCATGTAAACAATATCTTGACATACTAAACAATGTTTAGATCTTCACTGATACTACAAAAAAATTTACTGTTTCTTTTTTTTCCCTGCCTTTCCCCCCCAGTATTTAGAAAAATCTTCAAAATATTGTACAAGTCAATGGATGATGTACTGTGTTGGGAGTTTCAGATACCTCCAGATACAGAAGGCGAGAATTATTAGTGCTAGAATTTTTTCCCTGCAATAGTTAATACCAGGCCACTGAAAATATGATATATGCAAAACAAGTTTTGAATAGCAAAATGAAGAACCAAATAAATTATTTTAAATGGTATTGGTTGCAATTATAATTTTTTTTTTTTCAATTTACCTACCACCAAATTAAGCAATGCTGTTTTTAAAGTCTTAAAGGACAACTAAACCAAAGCAGAAATCTGTTTCATTAGGCAGTAGACTGAGTCTTTTTTACTGTTGTAACATTTGCAAATCCTATAAAGAAACCAAATTTTCAGGAAAACGTGTAACACATTCAGTGGAAAAACATGCACTTGCTCTTTTTCCCCCAGACATTCTCGAGAAGTAATTTTTAAGAGATGGAAGAATTTGCTTCAAACGTAATCCATAACAAGGGATTAGATGTCCTTAAAGACAGTTGGCTGTTGCTTGGAATGCATAATAATGTTTAATGAAGTAAAGTTTAAAAACCTGTTGCCATGAGCCAAAAATACTGGATGTGAAAGCCAATGATTTAGGGGAGACAGGGGAAGAAGTGATTTGTTCCCCTGATCTGCGTCTTCGACGCCCAGTACCCACACCACTGGTGTAATGCAGCCAGGTACCAATACACTCTGGGCTAGACACACTCAGGGGGCTCTCTTCCTGGAAGTGAGAAAGGGGGCAAAAAACAGCAAAGCATGCAAAGTTAGATTCAACAGAGCCAAATGAACAGAAAAGAAAAAAACCCAATCTGCTTGCACCCTCTTACATACTGCTTTTAAAACTATTAAACAGCGAATAGGGAAGAGTAATATTACAACATTAGGAAGTCATCAGTTCCACTTGTGTATTTCCATTCAATTGTATTTTTTAATGTAACACTTTAGTCAAATTCCTGGTAGACTAATTATTAGGTATGAGAGAAAAGTAATCATTATCAATAATTCATTCATAATTTGATGAATTTTCCATGTGTTGGAAACAGATTTGTTATCCTTGGCATACTGTTTAATAGTTTTCCCCCTCTAAGTGCATTAAACTTTCCTATTTATTACTTAATAATTTTCAGTTTTAGCCTGTAACTTTATCTAAAAGATTCTCATTTTTAGAATTGCCTTTGAGACTTTATAGCTGACTCACTGCTAGTAGCAGCAACCTGACAGGTAGCAGTTTTCCAGCCTTAAAAAAGCCCTAGAAATTATCTGATGCTAGACACCTATTAAGACTTCACAGGAGGACAGTGTCAGGCTACGAGTCACCCATCCCCTACATCATTACGTATCATTAGCAATCAATGTTTTTAGCAATACAGAATTTGATTTCCAATACTGATGAGCCTTACTTTCTCCTTTTATTGTTAGAACTCTGCTTTTATTTATTTTCATGACTCAATCACAGTTGCAATCCTCTGTAAATATTTCAGACTATAGCCCAGATTAAAACTTCCACATAATCTCACACCTGACAGTGTCCTTTCAAGTTAACGGACGTAGGTGAAGAGAGAATTGCCTCTTACAGAAGGGAAAAAACCAAACAAACAAACAAAAAAGTTCAAGGCAGTTGCAGTTTAAGTTGCAATGACTTCTTTTAAACACTTCAAAATACCATTTGGTTTAAACATTCCAAATACTGGTTTTGCAGATTTCAGTAGGCCAGATGAAACTTCTAATTTTACTTTTTAAAAAAAAGTTTCATAGTGTATGCTTTCCTTAAATCAGCTATTTTCTTTCAGCAAATAAACAAGCACTGAATGCTGAAACACATTCCATCTCAACATATATTATCCGCACAGTCAAAATTTAGCAATTTATGCTATTGATACCTTTTGAAAGTAACTTCTGCATAATTTATGAAAATGGTTAAAAGTTTGAAGTAATAGCCTGTTAGGCTGTGTATACATGAACTCATAACTAGGAGGGGAGTTTGCATGATCATGGTGAAAACAGCTTTTAAAAATCCAAAATATTGATGTTGTGAGCATTTGTTTATGATAAAACTTGGAAATAGAAAATGTAAGACACTCACATTTATTATCTCTGTTAATTTATGCAAGTCATGTGAAGTTATACAGATATCCTCACAAAAGGGAACCATGCAACTTTTTCTCCACACCACTAATAACCAAGTTACTTGCAAATTGGCAATACTTTCATTGCATACAAACAGCCCATTCCCAACACAAACATGGAAGGAAAAGCTTTTGGTGTGAATCTTCATTTCTGATGGTTTTAAGCAACTGAAAATGAGGCAATAAGAAGCTGTTAGTCTGCTCCTAGCATTAATATCACAGAAGTGCCACTGTGCACCATCTGAAGCTTTGCTACTCAACTGTACAAATGGTATCAGTGATACTGCCACGCGTACCCACCACCTCTGTGACATTAAAGCCATATGTTTGAAGCACACCTAGATGTCATGGCCTTCAAGACAGGAGACTAGACTGCCCAAGACATTATCTAAAGAATCCATGAAACACAAACCCCACCCACTTAAAGAAAAAAAGCTTCCAGTTTATTCTCTTACCTTCAAATGCTTGACAAGTGGAGTCACTTTCACCCCACGTGAAAGCATATACAGCAGAAGACATGTCTCTCAACTCCTGTACCTCCCCTACCGCCCCCAAGCCCTCCGTTCCCCCTCAGCATGATCACCCTGAAGGTCTGCTTAATTCCCAATAGCAGCTGTCTTGTGAGGATGAATACAAAAGCAATGTATGTTAGTCTGAAGATGTAGGTTTAGACTGAAAAAGTCTTCTTTTTCAAATATTGGCTTTTCTAAAATGGCTTAAAAAGAAAAAACGAGGTAAGTCTTATTGCAAAATAATAATTAATTAAAAAAAAAAAAAATCCTTCAGACAAATTACTGCCATGGAGGATCTCCCACAGAATAGGAGCAACCCTTTTGTGAGACATAACATCACACTGGTTCCGAGTAATCAAAAGCAAAAATACACTTGGGATTTTTTTTTGTTAAAAGTAAGGCAAAGTTAATTTCTGTGAAAGACATTATCTGGAACATAAACACTTACTTCAACAGAACCAATCTTCCGGGACCTTGGAAGGGGTGACTTTCTGTGTATGTGAATTGGGTCCGATACCATTGGCTTGAACATCACTACTGACCGATCCGTTTCATCTCTTTTTGGAGCATGTGCCTCCTCATCACTGTCATTTCTATGAGAGGTTTTCTTCGAGCCTTCATTCTACAAACAATAATGTAATTCATTTGCAGTTTAGCTGCATACTTTGCAACACACAAACAGAAGTGGCTGTCAAATAATCCTTCTCCATAAACATAAAGCAAGCCGACTTTAAAATGTAAGATGTAAATCACAGATTATTGAACAAATCGCTCAAGACTTTAATAATCTACATGTATTTGCTCCTAACCAGTCACTGCATATGACAGTGTGGTCTTAACTAACCACACTGTTCAGCCAACACATCTTAATACAATTTTCTGTTGACATAGTAACAAAAACCTGTCCCCACAAGTCAACAGAAGAATTCCAGCCAAGCTTTTCTTTCATTCATTTCTCAAAACAGCAGGTGGTAGCTCCACAGACCTGCCCATACATCTCTGAAAATATCAATCCTTCCTCAACAATCTGTGTTCATAAACATACCTTACTTTCTTAAATGCTTCTCTCAGTTGCCGGGGTATCACTGATGTGACACTGATGTTGATACACTTTTCTTAGAATATTTCAGATTTCTAGCAAAAATTCTGGTAAAGCCACAGAAGGTGCAAATTATCTGTGTCCATTACCTCAGTGTCAATTCAAAATGGAATAATACATTGGGACCGCCCACTTCTTCTACCAAAATAAAAATCACTTTTGTATTTTTTACCTAACAATTTCCCAGTGTTTATGTGTGTCTGCATCGAGAAAAATGAACTTTTGCTTTAAAGAAAGGCACAGTTATTACCTCTCTGGAGGCAGGTCTGTATCCATATCCAGCTGGTAAATTTTTATCTTCCTCACAGCCTTTGGCTCCTGGACTAAAGTGCAGCTCAACATGAAAACGTTCTTCCGAAGAAAGTTCCTGAAGGAAAGTGATTAAATAGGTTTACACTTTATTAAAACATAGCTTAGCACTACTTTTTTCTGAAGATATTTATCCATTTTAAATACCTTGTTTGGATCCTCATAAAGCATGATAACAATCTGTGTCATGTAATTGAGTTCATTGACAACATTTAAATAATCCATAGCTCGTTTCCATTGTTCATCTTTTGATTCCTTATGAGATAGGAAAAAAAATAATCAACAAATAAACCCCAAATATTTTCTTTAAAAAGACTGGTGATTTCTCTTTTTCCCCATTTCCACGGATTTTACATCCCCATCACAAGTACAAAGCTCTTCACAGCTAAGGGAAAAATAGAGATACAACCAGAAAAAAAAGAAAAAAGACTTAAAATTACTCATCAAATGAAAAATGGAGATCAGAACTTTTTATATTTTATTTCAGTGCACCTTTCTTGTTCTTTGCCACTGATGATGTATGTCTTGTAGACAGAGGCATCATTTTAAACTTGCCTGATGGGAATTCTTAATTTTGCAATAAACTCATTTTAACTAGTATATTGTGGAAAATGTTTCTAAATATCGCTCTACCAGTCAAACAAGAGTAAATGAAGTTTTCTAGTATATAGAGGAAATATGACCATAGCGTCCCAAGCTATTTAACATGAATATTCACTTTTTCGTGCTTCAGAAAAAATACATTTAGTAATCCACTTAAAAGGAAACTTAAAAGCTTATCAGCTTAAAACTAGGAGCATATCTGCTGTAGCATATGTCACAAAGGTCTAGGATTAAAAATGCTTTTGCCATCAGTGAGTTTACTCATTCATTAGCAGCAACACATATGTCAATACAACCATGCCAAAAATTAGTATATTAATCAAGCTCTATCTTAGAAGCAGCCACGTAGGCTTTGTGGTGCTGCATTTATCCTCTCAAAGAGCTCAGTTAGGTCATTTCTGGATTGGGAGATTTCGTCTCTATTTTAGTCTTTGGTTTCAAAGCCAACCAGATGGAGAATAATGCACCACCTTCAAGGTACTCTATGACAGCATAGGAAAATAAGATGATCCACTGAATAGGAGAAACTGCACTACATGAACATTCTTGAAGTCAGGTAAGGAGGTCTTGACAATATACCAATCATCAAAACCAGTAAGCCAGTCCGAAATTCAAGAGATTCCAGAATGATAACTTGAAGGAAAACATTTGGAAGAATTATAGGTGACAATATAAGAAAAAAAATGGATTACCTACCTAGGATTTTCAAACCTCCTTGAGACTGTAACATATAGTGCTGAACACACCAATGGAACTCATCATTACTTTAAAGGGCATGCTGATTTCCAACAATGTGGACACCAGCAATTTAAAATTTGTCTCTGCATATATAATAGGAAATCAAATGTTTGAAAAAGTGTGATAAATTTCAAAGCCACTTAAGAAAATTAAGCTTTCAGTTGATATAATTTTAGTAAGATTGAGTGCTTTTGGTTCCTCTCAAAATATCAAAGCTTTAACAGAAAAAATGTTCAACTTACATCACATAAGGCACCATAACGAAGGGTGGATAACAGGGAGTGGACGTGACTCTCGCTGGTGAAATAGAGCCGTGTACGAACATGGCGTTCAGGGGACATAACACCCCTGGAATAACTTGAAAGAAAAAAAGACCTTATTAGACCATAATGAGATATGTCCCTATTTTAAAAATAGCTGTCAGTAAATAAATAAATAATTTTTTAAAAATTACTAAGATCTAGTAAGATATTTCCAATACAAAAGCTATGGACTATTGCCATTAAGGCTTATAGAAATCAAGGTTATCATGTAAAAAAAAGGTAAGACTTACAGAGGGTGAAGCTTATTTACAGTATCATCATCTTGAGTTCTCTGAAGGTCAGATCGTATCTTCCTAACTAGAGGAGTGCAGTAACCTTTGGCAATCTCTAGTTTCTCAGCCTTAGAAATACCATATTCCTGTGTAGGAAGAAACTGGCTTTTAAAATTCAGTTAAAGATTAAAATGCCTTCTAATTGAAAGTTTGTATATTAAAGCCATCTATCAGTTTGATCTGTCTGCAAATCGTTTTGTTTAACATTTTTATTACGTTAGATGATTGATGACCCTTCAAGTAACAAGTGGTTTGCCTTTTTGCTGTTTGATTTGACAAATAAAAAGTTTTTCATTCACTAGTTAAACAACAAAAGTGGATTACAGGATGACCATGAGCCAGCAATGTGCCCTTGTGGCCAAGAAGGCCAATGGCATCCTGGGGTGCATCAAGAAGAGTGTGGCCAGCAGGTGGAGGGAGGTCATCCTGCCCCTCTACTCTGCCTTGGTGAGGCCCCACCTGGAGTACCGTGTCCAGTTCTGGGCTCCCCAGCTCAAGAGGGACAAGGAATTGCTGGAGAGGGTGCAGCATAGGGCTACTAAGATGATTAAGGGACTGGAACACCTCTCCTATGAAGATAGACTAAGGGAATTAGGTCTCTTTAGCCTGGAAAAGAGGCGTCTGAGGGGGGACCTAATTAACACTTATAAATACTTGAAGGGTGGGTGTCAGGAGGATGGGGCCAGGCTCTTTTCAGTGGTGCCCAGTGATAGGACAAGGGGTAACGGGCACAAACTTGAGCATAGGAAGTTCCACCTAAACATGAGGAGGAACTTCTTTACCTTGAGGGTGGCAGAGCACTGGAACAAGCTGCCCAGGGAGGTGGTGGAGTCTCCGTCTCTGGAGACATTCAAAACCCGCCTGGACGCGTTCCTGTGTAACCTGCTCTAAGGTGGCCCTGCTCTGGCAGGGGGGTTGGACTAGATGATCTACTAAGGTCCCTTCCAACCGCATGATTCTATGATTCTATGATTCTATGATTCCCTTTCTGGTTATGATGAAGCTCTTTTCTTAAGCAAAACATCTAGGGAATTATTCCCTCTCTTCCCCCCGCCTGCATTTAGATGTCTACGATGCATTTCATCTCACCTGATTTCAAGTAACTTTTTTTTTTTTTTTAAACAGTCAACGAAGAGACATAGGCATATTGCCTACTTAATATGTCTATCTTAGTTTGGGGTAAACCACCCCAAAGAAGATCTCCTATTCACCTCAAATAACACCGAAAATGGTAGTTTAATACAACTGGAAAAGATAATATCTGTTACACTATCTGTGATGTTTAAAAATCCGCTCTTCCAGAAGCTTCATGCTCTGTGCTACAGTTGATATGAAAGTGCTCTCATCATTATGATGGACCTTCTGGTTACTCCAGAGAGCAACATAAGCAATTTTCCTTTGCATTATGTAGGCTTATCAAGTTTTCTTTGTTTTCCTTAGAATCATAGAATCATAGAATCCTAGGGTTGGAAGGGACCTTAGTAGATCATCTAGTCCAACCCCCCTGACAGAGCAGGGCCACCCTAGAGCAGGTTACACAGGAACGCGTCCAGGCGGGTTACGTACTCTTCTCTAACACTCTATTCAAACTTTAAACTTAACAGGCCCACATGATATGACACATGGCTCTTTTGTCCTTCTTCCTGTCAGGGAATCTGAGACATGGGGAGAGGAAGAAGTTCCCTCACCTGCTGCATACAATAAGGATAATGCCTCTCTGCAACAGTGCTCTGTAAACTGCAGGGACACGTTGGGAAAGCTTTAGTCTGTTCCATCCTGTTACCACTAAACAATTTAATGTCCCGCAGCCTACATTTTAGAGATAACCGGAGTTAAACAGCCTGTAGTATATAGAAGTTTCACCTGTCTGCTTCTGGCCTGAAATTCTATGAAACTTATTGCATTTGTTCACAGGGGCTCCACTTAAATCTGTGAAGAATGGCTGAGATGAACCACTTCAATACATTGCAGCAAAGGAAGCAGGCATGTTCACAGCTTAAATTGCTAGAAAAATTCAGTCTGAACACAGCTTAATGAATTATGAATCAAATTTTTCTTGCAAAAAATAATCAGCTTGCTACCAGAAAATAAGAGGTAACATTAAAGGCTTCTGTTGCTGCAAAATACAGGAACCTTCAATAGAAAAGACAGAGCAGACATTTTCATGAAATGTGTAAAAGCATTTATTCTTCAATTTATTCTTTTTAATAACTAAAAAGGCTTACCTGAGGGATCACAATGTCAGCTAAAGCCTTTGAAAGCCTGTATAATTCCATTGTGTTCTCTAATTTTAAGGAGCCATTGTGTTGCACATCGTATTTTATACAGTCGTAAATATCAGGAATTTTGCTAATATCGTATCTTCCATTTTTTGTTTTAAAGTCTTTTTCCAGCTTGGCCCACCTGCGCAGCATCAGTTCTAATGTTTCACTGTGGTACAGCTGAATATCTGGACAGACACATCTCATGTAAGTAAACAAGACCATACAAGTAACAAAAGGGAAATTTTAATTACATGGTAGTAACAGTTGAATACAGAGTGATAAAAGGAATCAAGGAAGTTAACTGCATTACTTCTCAGAAGAGGAAACAGATGTGCATAGGGTTAATTTTGCTGCTGAAAAGCATCACAGCTATGTAGTTACATCAAGATAGTAGAAAGCGTCACTGATCAAATGCACCACTGGCCCTTTAAGCAAAGCTACAGCACCAAGAGTAAAGTGTCATACAGTACAGATCATATACAAACAAAAGCAACCAAATAAAGCTGAAAGAAAATTTTAGCAAGGAGGAAGAGAGACAGGACAACATCTCTGTTTTAGAACAGACCACATATTACATCTGTCTCTCTCACCTGCAGATTGTCAACAGCAAGAGACAAGAGACTGGTAGAAAAGGTGGATTATCCCCATCCCGGGAAAGGAGATTAGACCAAATAGACAAAACCCACTTATACTATGCACAGGTGACATTTGCACTGCTCAACCTTACAACAGAAGCTGTCTGCATACTACACATGGCAGAGAACACTGACAGCAAATATTATTTAGCTATTTAGCTAGTATGAAAAAAGCACTGTGGTCACTTCCAGATCTTGTTTTACTGGTGTCATTGGTCCACATTAATACTGAGCATCATTCTGTGCAATACTAATACACATCATACAGCAAGCAACAGATCTTCATCAAAGATACTTAAATATAAAAACAGACCTATGTAACTTAGCTTTAGTACCATCTGCTTCTCCTATTGCTTCTGTGGACTGTTAAGTTTCAAATAATTAAGACAAGAATTTCTGCAAACAATTGAGGCCTAGCCTGAACTTCTGAATACGACAGAATCCTTACCTGCAATATGACCACATGATCCTCCTGCTTTTTACTTTAAAATTATGCATATGGATTCAGATTGTGAAAATCCCTAACCCATTGTTGATTAAAGTTCAGCTAAAAGTGAGTTTAATGACAAAAAGTTATGTTACAATTCTCTCTCAGGTGGAAAGAAGAGAAACTAAATACAACTACAAAAATGTTTAAGTACCTGCAGACTTTGGATCCTCCATTCTTTGCCTTATCTGAGAAGTCAAGCTCTGGATCAAGGAATAGACCTTGTCACATGTCTTTACAGGATTTTTAATAACCTGCATTGATTTTATCAATGAGATGCTTCCAGATGGAGTAAGCTGCAATTTGAGATAAACACAAAATTATCTAAACAAACTGACTAGATTTGAAAGAACTGCGGAGATAAGATGGAATGTATGAAAGATTCCAAGTATTGCAGAAAAAGCATTCCAGCAGGTTGTATTAATTTTTGAAACCATTTCTCAATTACCTATTCCCTTTGAGGCATTAAGAAAAGAAACTACATTGATAGGTAGTAAGATTTACTAGAGATCCAAAGGCGACAAGAACTTTATACGGTAATGAATTCCATACAGTAAATGTGAGCAATTTCAGGAGTTCCTAAAACTATTATTTTGTTCCAAGACAGGAAAATTGGAAAGACTCCTTCAGAGCTGACTTATTTATAGAAATTGTAGAAACTGCAGATTCTTCCCACCTAGTGTTACTAAAACAATACAGTCAATATCCATGTAAGAGAGGCTTAGCCTCATTTTTTTCCAGAAAAGTCTGCATAGTCCTAAGAAAGCAAACGATGACTTTAAACAATAATTTATATACTCAACACAAACACATATTTGCACTTTCCCAGTTTCCTCAAGTGCACAGGATAATTTGTATATGGAAAACTTCTGCCCTCTACCTAATAGTAAGCAGTTCCTATCTCCCTGTAATGATCAAGTAAATAAAGAAAATCAATGGGAAAGGTGCTCTGGCACCTTTCTCCATACTGTTTCCCCAAATGACAAGTTAAAAAAAAAATAAGTTATTATCACTTTGTAATTCCAAAAGTTAGTTACTTTCAGTGACTGTCTTAGAAGAGTATGCTCTTATGCTCTATTAGTTCCAGACACATTTCAATCCCATTATACCTATATAGGAAAAAAAAGGGGGAAAATAAATAAATCCTTGACGCCTGGTACCCTCTCACTTTTTTTAAGTATGAATCCACTGCTGGCAGTGGTTTGGAAGATACTTGTAATCTGTATGTTTAAATGAACCCACATAGAATATTCATATAGGGTAGTAAAATTGTTTTTCAATAATTTGCACTCAATGCCTTTTAGAAAATAACAGTTTAATCTTAATCTTCTAAACCTCATTTGAGGACTTGTATTCAGTTGTTATACCAGACAGAGTAAGGACAATTGAAAGAAAAAGAAGTTTCTTAACAATACAAACATTGCTTATATTTAAAACCAGGAACACAATCATGTGTGTTCCGTACTAAGTCAGCATAAACTATATTATATGCTCTAATTTGGCATGTTAGTGAGACATTTCCTTTCACTGATTAGAAAGTACTCTACTGGTTTTCAGCATCTTAGTATTCTTAGTTAAAAAAAAAAAGGCCTTACAGCAGATCAAACACTGAAACAACTGCAGTAGGCAGGCAGTACCATACACTGTCAAAGTAAAGATTACAGAAAGTGTAAACAAGATAGTTTAATTTCTAGAATAATTAAAATATTTTTAATGGAACAGTGAAAAAGATTTACGAATGAGGTCCCTATCTACTCCTATTTCAAAGTTTGTAGCTGTTCTGATTATTCAAATTGCAAGACAGCTCAAAATACCTAATATTGCAGTTGGTACAGCTTCCTTTGTATTTCAAACTATTTGCAAGCACACAAAAAATTTTTCAAATTAAATACATAAAACCACTGTTCATTACTTCTACACAAGAACTTGCATGGCTAGTTATTTCATTTCATAGGAAACTAATCATACACTAACCTTATCGTAGTCGTCAGCAGTGAATTCTCTGTCTCTCTGGAGAATTTCATGGAGTCTTGCTTTAACACGATGCTGACAGCTGCTTAAAGAATCACTGTCACTGTCCAACAGACCATTCATATTCGCACTTTTTACCATCTGGACAAGAATAGGAGTCAGCTCTCCCTCTAAGGCCAGTAGTCCCTGAAGTAAATAATACAATTAATCAGGCAAACAGATGAAGATGAGAATATAAAAGTATTTTTAAAAAACCACCCAAAACACTAATTTAAGTTCAAGATTGTATCACTTGCCTATGGATTAGATCAATGGGGACTTTGCAGACAATGCAGATATTTGCATAGAAATAGCCCTCTGGCTATTTCCTGGTGAGCAGGATTGCTACAGTTGGTGAAAAAGTGATCGTGATATGGCATAGAGCATGTTCCCCAGCACCATCTGAAGTGACCCTAGCATCTCAGTGATGCCATAATTGCTCCTCGGAGGCCATAGCTTTTCATGTCTTGGGTGGCAGGGAGTGCATGGTGCCTTCTCCCTGAGGCTGGGAGCAACAGCAGCCAGATTCACGGAGGACAAGCTCTGCTCAAGGCACTGAGTCACCAGATAGTAGCTATGGGAAGAGTTAGCAAACCGAATAGCACCTGAGAGGACAAATGGAAGATAGAGCCTCCGCAGAGATCCTATAGAGGCAAAAGCAAGCACAAACCCTGTGTGGCACAGAAGGGCAATCAAAGGCTACAGTTGAATAAGAGGTGAACAGAGACTTCCAAAGTGTAGATGGTTGGAAACTTTTGTGACTCTTCTGGCAACAGAAGGGCTCTGGGATAAGGAAGGAAATGAGGTGGAGTCTCCTCAAGCCTGCCAACCAATGAGAAAGCAGGACAGATGGCTGAAATACTTCTGCACCAGCACACGCAGCACGGAAATAAACAGGGAAAATATGAAGTCTGAACACCTGCTAAGCTTCAAATTTATTCAGATTAGAGAGATGTGGTGGAGAGTTCACACAAATGGAGTTTGGAATTTTGCCAGGAAGGCAAGGAGGCAGAGTTGGGCTCCACATAAAGGAGCAGCTTGAACACTGGGACCTTTGCTTTCAAAACAGTGACAAGCAAGTTGAGATCTTCCTGTAAGGATCAGAGGACAAGCAAGCACAAGGCAACATCATGGTGTGCCTCTGCAACATATCACTCAATTTAAAAGAGGAAATAGATAAAGCCTTCTTAATACAATTGGAGAAAGCCTCCTGATTGTAGGCCCTGTTCTCCATGGGCACCCTTAACCCCGTGTACCTCATGCATGGGCAATATTGCAGTCCAGATTTCTGGAAAACACCCAGAACATTTCTTTGACACAGGTTACTGATGAACTATTGAGCACAGGCATTCCCCTGGACCTGTTACTCAGAAGTGTCAGGAATGTGGATGTCAGTGGCAGCCTTGGTAATTGAAACATGATATCATGACAGTTCCTTGGAGAAGTGAACAAGACACATAATTGCATTAAAGCCCTGGGCTTCAAACAAGCAGATTTTAACTTGTTCATGGAATCCTATGGAGGACTGTCCTGAAAGACAAAGGTGCCCGGGACAACTGGATGATCTTCAAAGACAATCTCCTCAAACCCTAAAAGCAGTCCACTGACATATGGAAAGTCATGCAGAAGGTCAGCATGGATGAAAAAGGAACACACAGAAGGTGGAAGCAGGGATCGGCTACTTGGCAGGAACAGAGACACAACCTGAAAATGGTGGGTAAAATTAAAAAACTGAACAGGCTGTGGAATCTCCATTCCCAGAGATATTCAGAACTTGACTAGATATGATTCCGCGCAACCTCATCCAAACTGACTCTGTGCTATGTAGAGTTAGACCAGATGATCTACGAAGGCCCCTTGAAACCTAAACCTCTTTTATCACTGTATTATTACTGAAACTCATTCACTTAAGTAGTATTCATGTAACAACACACTCTCTGTGTCCTCGCACACAATTAAAAGATCTGTATCACTGAAATGAGGAAAGAAGTGAATGAATTATTAACAAGCAGAAGTATTATGCATGCAAAGGGCTACTTGGAAAGAACAAAACGTAGAAAGCTCTGAATTCTTTGTTTTATATTAGTAATTCCTATAAATTCAGGTTTGTCATTAAAAAAATGAAGTTCATGTCTTTTAAACATCACCACAAAACTTTTATAATTTCACATCAACAAATACACGCAAAAAATATTTCAACAAAATAACAAAATGCAGTACTGCTACCATGCCTTACTTATTAGGTATCCATTTTGACAGGCCTGAAGTAAAAAGGCTCCTGTAACAACTTTAAGAAACTACTTCTATTAATTCCAAAAAAAAAGCATGAATGTACAGTCTGTACAAATTCCACTAAAATATATGCAAAGCAGTTTATTAACTCCACATTTCTAATAGTTCCAAACCCTCTAATTTCCTCTATAAAGTTACAAATTTATGAATGAAAGATGGTTTCAATGACAAGTGTTGCCTTTTGAACCCCAAATCTTCTGGTCCAAATCACTGAAGTGACTAACAATTGCAATTTTTGCTCATGTAAAATGAATACATTAATCTCAAATCAGTTCTAATGTCTGTGCTTTAGCCAACATACATGCACAATCTTTCTCAGAAATCTAAAAAAAACCTGAGGAAAGTAAGCCCTAAACCAATAAGAAAGGTGCAAACTAAAAATGTTGTGAATCACATCCTTGGCTGCATGAAAAGAAGCGTGGCCAGCAGGTTGAGGGAGGTGATTTTCCTTCCCTCCTCTCCCCTCTGGTGAGACCCCACCTGGAATACTGTGTTCAGCTCTCCGGCCCCCAGCATAAGAAAGATGTGGACCTGCTCCAGGGGGTCCAGAGGAGGGCCATGAAGATGATCAGACAGATGGAACACCTTTCCTTTGAGGATAGGCTGAGAGAGTTGCAGTTGTTTAGCCCAAAGAGAAGGGAGATATTACGCAGTCTTCCAGTACCTAAAGGCGACTCTTTATCAGGGAGTGTAGTCATAGGACAAGTGGTAACAGTTTTAAACTGAAAAAGGGCAGATTTAGATTAGATATTAGGAAGAAATTTTTCACTATGAGGGTGGCGAGACATTGGAACAGGTTGCCCAGAGAAGCTGTGGAGGCCCAAAGTGTTCAAGGCCAGGCTGGATGGGGCTTTGAGCAGCCTGGTCTAGTGGGAGGTGTCCCTGCCCAGGGCAGGGGAGTTGGAGCTAGGTGATCTTTAGGTCCCTTCCAACTCAAACTATTCTGTGATTTTGGAGGTTGTTACTGGACAGGACTAAGGTACATTGTTAGGGCTGTATAATTAAAACCTGTCTGCATCTGCTCAAAGAACTTCAAATGCTTGGCACATTAATTGTGTATTTTTTCACTGTAAACTAAATACTCTTTGAAAATACATTTATTTTAAGACACAGACTCATTATACACTGTGGACTCTAAGAAACCATATATCTCTCCTCCAGTCTTCTCAAAAGAAAAAACAAGCTTGAGAAGATCAGCATTTTTAAAATTGAAAATACAATTTCACTTTGTACCTTTGCAAAAGCTGCTGCAGTCATCTGAACTCGTCCCTCATCAGAAGCGTAGATTTTGAGATCATGTCGGTAAGTGCTATGCAATCTAAGCAAACCACATCCAGGAAATCCAGCATAATCTCCTACCAAACAAACAATTTTCTCAAACTCTCAGTTTCCACTTGATTATCTTCAAAAGGGATTTATGCCATTCAATATTATTTTTATTTTTTTTATTAATTTTTTTTTTACCTTGTCCACCTGGATACATACACCTGAAAGCCCTTCCAAGCTCCTCTGCTTGAACCCTGCCTGCAGGGGTCAATTCTCCTCCCCATTTTAAAACCAGAAGCAGGGATGGCTCATTTCTTCTATTATCTAATTGTACACAAAGAAAGGAGTTTAGTGGTCAAGTACATGCTAAATCTTTTTTCTTTTTTTATTTTTGCAAATGAACAAAAATATTTGTACTATGCAAGGCTTCAGTAAAGGATCTCTTTAACATTATGAATCTTTAACAATATTCTAACATTAAGAAAATACTGAACTGGAGAACTAAACGGGCACTTAAACAGAGAAATATGAAGTAGTTAAATTACAGAGAAAACATAAGTGAAAAACATAAGTGGGCCCCTCACTACAAGAAGGACAATGAGGTGTTGGAGCGTGTCCAGAG
>VXBO01002528.1:72882-92594 GCA_013400135.1 Rhinoptilus africanus | reverse complement strand
CATGTTAGGTTCACTGATGTCATGCAAACATCTTCCTATTTCTGACTTTGTATCTCCAACTTGATTTTACCCTTCCTAACAGAGATCCATAGCAGTATCAGTATTGAAGGTCAAGTTCACATGTGCACTAACTCAACCTTCAAGATCTACTGCATAAGCAATGATGGGCCTACAAATTCCCTATTCTGACAGTGGTTTCCCCTCGCACATAGTTTTCAAGGGTGGTAGGCAAGAAATCACATAATATCAATAAAACCATTTTTGACCAAATTTAAATTTGACAGGATAGTTTTGACATTGATATAATATTGACATTATTAGTACAGGATACCATAAGCTATTTCAACAGATTTCTTTTTTAGATCTGAAAGGTCACTTTGACAGAGGTTCACACCCTACAGACTCCAGAATGCCATCATAGCTACACACAGGCAATGAGACAAGACTGAAAGACAGCCTTGCACTAAGACAGGTGAAAGGAGGGTAAGAGACTGAATGAAGTTTTGAACAAAGGCAACTGAAAACTATACAAAAAAGGAAACTCTCAAACACTTCAAATAAGGGCGTAGTCACGCCAGCACCAAATTAACACTTAATTGAGCCCAATGTAAATACTAGGTAATAAAAGTTACAAAAAACTTAACTATTGAACTTGCATTTCTATACCTTCAAAACCATTAGCAAGATCTGTGAACACATTATGCATCAACCAGATACACTGTGGACCAGCAAAGCACAACAGCAAGATGTAAATTCAGGAAACTTATGCAACATAAGCAATGCATCCAGAACTTTTCAATGCATTAAAAGAATTCTTCTTCTAAATTAGAAAAAATTATGGATGTGGAAGTTTAACTTCACACCCTCCTTGGAGTTCTGCAGCAATTATCACTGCTGGCTCTGTGTAGTAAAACCCAATGGAAGTTTCATGTAATAAACAATTGATTAACACTAAATGTTTGATCAGATAGGAAAGTAATCAGCTTACTTTAAAGGCAAGGCATACTTTCCAAGCAATTAACTTCTCTCTTGCATTCAGGATGACTGGATACCTCACTTCTTTTCCTTCACTATCTCTTTCTACCTTGCCATCCAGAGCTGGAGACTTCCGGGCTTCAGCATGAGCATAGTCAGGACCTACTGTGTACACCTTTATTGAAAAACAGGAACTCTTGATTCAGTGCCATTAGATCATATTACATATATGCATACATTTTGCTAAATTTATCTAAAATGCAGTAACGACTTCCAAAGATACTATCCGCTTTCATCATTGAAAAGGTCACTCTAGTGTACCTTCCTCAACTCCTCAAGGGCATTCTCTGCCCTCAGAGAACACCCATCATTTACTGACAACCTAGGATAAAGCAAGAGGAGAAAGCAGCTGGAGCACAGGTAAAGAAAAATAGCAATTATAAAACTTGATGAATAAAAATTAATTTCTTAATTATGGTGGTACAGCGGTAAAGAATAATGTTTTCTTCTCCAAAACATCTGCATAACTTGGAGAGCAGATTAATTTGAGAATTATCTGATTATGGAATTGTGTCTGCAGGACTGAGTGATTCTCTTATTAAAAAATATTTTCATATTTTAGGCAGGACTAAACAAAGCAACTATCTGCCCAGTTTCAGCATGACAAGACAGGGACTTGAGAGAACTATTGTGGTATCTACTGTAACGCAGTTTCAGATTCTGATTCAGTAATCCACACATTGGGATCACTGAAAGGATTGGGGCATTTGCTAGAAGAGGCTTGTCAGCAGCTCTCAAAAATGGGCTACTGTCACTTTAATTAAAAAATAAACTCTGAGCTTTGATAAAGAGATATTCAACTAAAGCAGATGATTGCAAATATTGACAATTTAGTCAATTCAGGCAAGAGGGTGAGTTGGGTGAAACTGCTTAAAATAAAGCTGTTAGGTACAGTGTTGTTACTTGAAAGAAATCCACTATTTATTTTGGGTGGTAAAAGTCCACAGCTGCCTCTTGATGACTACACCACAAGTAGTCAAAATAGTCCCCATCCCTCAAGTAATGTGCAAGAAACTTTTATTTTTGGCAGCAGTATGTAAAGCTCTTGCACAGATGTCTGTAAACTCAGATGAACCTATTTCAAAGAGCTGCACAGTATAACCATCCTAAGAGTATAGCTCATGAAAACATAGCAACTTAGAGAATACGGAATTTGTCTGAGAACATAAAACAATCATTCCCCTCATGTATCACCAAATGGAAGAAGCTGACTGCAACTGATGAAAGGGTTCTTTGGCCTAAAACTAGATTATATCTCACACTCTCTAAACTTCCACTTTTTAGCTAAATACAGTGATCTCTCATGCATATTGTAAAACATTTCATGTTTTGTGATAGGCTTAAAATAGCCAGAACTAACACCAAGGTAAAGAAAGCAATCTCCATACGTGGCTGGCTTAACATCTATTCTGTTATTGCGCTATTTTAGCATTCTTTTATGATACCTAATCTTTACATCTGTTAAGAAAATAAATAGTGAAAATAATTACAGATGAAGTGAATGCATTACTTTCTGCAACTTTATGTAACTTTAGTAAGTAACTTTTGTTTATTAATTAGAATACCACGATAGTTGGTAAAATCTATTTCAATTACAGATTTCTTTGTAACCTTCAGACAAAATATCTAGGCAGCATCTGTTTACACAGGAAAATGTATGCTGTTCTGGCACTAATACAATACAAAGAAGAAAGACGAAGTTGGGTAATAAGCCCCCAGTACTTGATTCTAACAACATAAGCAAAGCTGCTCTACATTACAAGCACTATGCTTAGCTAGAATAAGAATTATGTTCTTTTCTTATGAACTGTACCAAAACTTCATTAAAATTAAGCCTTCAGACAAAGATACACTTTGACCTTTAAAACTGACAAGCTCTTAGAGCACTTGATTGTTTAAAATATAAATAAGAACGCTGACTTGTCATACCTTCACATCAGTGCCATCTGTAGGCATGAATTCCTCATAAATATAGGAGCCTGTTTTCCTCACACTGCTTTCAGGGGAATAAACACTGCTTCTGCTGCCAATCTGAAAGGAATATTTTTCTATTAATAAACCCACAGGCTACTGACTGAGAAGCTTTAAAACTCCTTAAAAAAACACAGTTGTACTGAGAAAACACTTCATGTAGCAGAGGAAACAAGTAGGTTTTGATCATTCCCATAAGATTTTTATAAGATTCTTGAAGTGCACTGATAGCGTATGCTTCTTTTATCTGTAAGAATCTGCAGTGCCTGACAATCTACTGCAAGGAACAAGGGTCTTCATTCAATTTACATGTTCTCCTGAAATTAATTTCTCCAATCTGCCACTACTCCTACACAAGCAGGACATGACAGAACCAGTCCCAGATAACAGATGGGTAGGCTAGAATTACTCTGCAGTTCTGTTAGGCATCTACAACTTTGGCACAATACCCTCACCTTTCGAAAGAGCCTCTGGCTTCCACCCCCAGCAGATGTTGGATAATAAATGTAAACATTGTGGTCCTCAGCACTAACTGGCTTCTCTACAAAAGGCTTCTGGAAAATTTCTCCATTCACTTCCACATGATCTTCTCCTTCAATCAAGTTGCATTCTGAAGAAACAGTGCGAACAACAGAGATGTTATAATGTATTCATGGAATGAAATCATTAAGAGATTCGGGGTAATTTTGCAGGTTGAAATAAAAAGATTACGTTACCTTCTTGGTTCACTGATTTGTTACTGACTGCACAAAGAGTTAACAATGATCATGTGCTGAACATGTCTGCTGCAGCACATCTGTATTATGTTACTTTAATAGAATTCTGCTGACTCCTTCAGTGTCAGACAGGAAACTGCCTTCTAGAGATGCAAAAGCCTGCATGGGTGGTATGTTTTTGGAAATGTTTTGAAGGCAGGGGGTAGGGCTATTTGCCTTTTTTCTCAGTGCCTTTCTCTGAACCATCAGGGGGACGGCAAATGGACAGTGAACATGGTGTAGTGCCAGATGCCACAGTACTCCTAATAGGCTGGGAACTGTCTCATGTTGTTGACCAATGCACCTTGCACAAAGGATTAGGTGCTCTGGAACCAGGCATCAGGAATCTCTTCACTACTGGTAGGCTGCATGCAGCAGCTTTGTTTTGACTCTCGTAGCATAAATGACTCCTTTTCCCCCTAGATTACACAGATTTTTTAACCTAAAATTCCCTACCTCTTTAGAGCTATTCTACAGTAAAACTTCGGTTTTCTTTATTTTTATTACACTTGTGTCATTGCAACCTCCTATTGTTGCTTTAAGTTTTCATTTTAGTAGCAAAATAAGTTTGGTTTTAGGTACAGAAAAAATTAATTCCAATTTATATTCAGAGTATATCATCTGCACTAGATATCTATGGTATCTATCTGGACTAGACATCCCTAACATGGTTGCTTGTACTCTAGAAGGGAAACTATTCAAGACCCTGACCTGTTTCTGTCAACATTACTTTCCTAAGTAATGTAACGTACGGGTAACGTACATGTGGGTAATGCAACATCATGAATGCTGCTCTCTTTGGTGACACATCAGAATCTCAATTTAATTTTGGAGGTCCTTATATTCTGGCAGTTCTATGATGGGTGTAAGAGGATTGTGACCCCCAGCTTCAGAATCATGCTTTTCAGATGCATACTTGTACTGCCTTTGGCTGCGATGGAGTTAATTTTCTTCACAGCAACTGGTATGGTGCTATGTTTAGAATTTGAAACAGTCTCGATGTTTTAGTTACTGCTGAACACTGCTTACAGAGCCCCAGTGCCTTTTCTGTTTCACATACTGCCCCCATAGCCAGTAGGGTTAATCCACAACCATACTTTAAATACAGGAGGAGAAATCAACTTCTACATAAATGACTTAATTGTCTAGCAAGTGAAATTTAGCTTTCCGCTATGTATGTACTGCTCTCCAGTGGAAACACAAAGATGTCGATGGTTGATATTTTAGTCATCAGTTTTTACCTTGAGGATTGTTTGGATCACGGTTCAGAACTGCATAGCGAGGAAGTAAAATGCCTTCAGCTTTAAGAATACCATATACTTCTCTCCTAGAAAAAAAGAACAAAAGTTGCACAGTAATACAGCAAATCCTGTCAGTATTTGTATTTTACAGTCCATGAGCAAGAGAGGAGAAAAATACACACAATTTTTTTTTAAATCCCACAGGATAAGCTGACACATATAGTACTCTACTTATTAATGTAATGCTTTAAAGGTCACTGACACAGGTGTACCTTTGCAGTGATTTCACCAGTATTGGTAAAACTGTAATTCACTACGTCAGTCCTGTCCTCTCCACTGCAGCAGTGCAACAGCAATTTACATAGAACAACTCTCTTGTTAAAGAAGATTATTAGCATGAAGAGTTGAAAAAGTTTATACAGGACAGTAACTGAAAGTATGCAAACCAGCAAGTCAGCTCACTGTTTAGAAGGCTCCAATGATTATGTATTTTGCTGACTATTGTTTCATTAGTATTTGCTATGCATGATTGCAGCTCCAGAAGACAATTCACTTTGAATAACCGCACAATCTTTGAATACCAACAATTTCTGTTAAGTATCCACTTATCAGAAAAAAAGACCTGAAGTCACATGAATTCTGCAGTCAGAGGAGATCATACAGTTGCTATACATACACTATACAAATTTTCAGAGTTCAAACTTTTTTATTTGCTAAGGTTTAGACAAACGTATCACCAAATTTCTACCTTGGTCAATCTTTAGACGTGTCAATATAACAGCAGTAAACGAAAAAACACACCTGAAAACATATCCCAGAAAACTGCACATATTAACAAAGCATAACATTCACTGTAATTTTATTTAGACTACTGTACAATACATTGGAATTGTTGCTACGCAGTAACAAGATTCTCACAGTCTCCAATGTAAAAGTAGTTTGTTTACAGGTAATTAGTGTTACTTACCTGTCTTGTATGTGATACTGCATATTCAAGTCATTGATTATGAATGGATTCCTGAGTTTTGCATAGGCAACTGCTTTGTCCAGTGGAAATCCTAAAATATTTATTAAGGCAAATAAATTAAAACTGCAAGACACAACACCAGTAAATAGTTTGCAACCTTGATATTCAAGCTTTAGAGTACAACTAGAGATACGGCTTAAGTGGGAGGGTGCTCCCTCAACTATAAGCACACATAACATCAGCTTAAGACTATCAGGAAACTACAGCCTAATTTCAGTATAGACTGCCAAAAGTAGTGGTCCTGTCTCCAATTCCCTCCTCCTCACTTCACATGCCCTCCACTTCCATAGGGCCACAACTAGGGCTTTTATTGCCCCTGCCTGAAAACAGTATTTTTAACTTCAGCCTATTCATCTTTGGTTCACTGCCAGGCCCACAAAAAACCCTTTGTATTAGCAGAGATACATGAACAGGAGACCCGACCTCCACTGAGAAAGTAGCATGCCTTCACAGCTATTGGACCAAGTAAGTATTAGATCACCACTTCCATTGGCTCCACAAATGTTTACCAGTGGAATAGCTATTTTAAATATCATGTCAGACAGAACTTTCTCAAGCAAGGAAAACAGTATAATTTAAAAAGCTTGTATTTTAAATGTCAGTTGTATTATTTTTGATTAGACAAATGAATTGCTTACTAGGAAAACCCAATAAAACTGCAAGACAAAAAAAATAAGAAGATCCTCAAACTGGTGAAAGTATTTAGATGTCAAAAATATTTATGGTATTATTAGAAGATTTACCTTTAGAATGAAAAGAAATGAGACAGTCACATAAAGGCCAGTTTTCTACCGGCTCATTCAAAATAACATCCTCTTCAAATATTACCACAGTTATGTACTTAAACATGGAGAGGCGTTCAAGAATTTCTTTCATCGGTTTGGACTTAGATTTCTTAGCCATAGAACAAATACCAACTGCGATCTGTCTTTCTGGTGGCTGAAGAGGTGGAGAAGAAAGCAATTAAGTTTTCTCAGAACACAATAGGGTTTTAGCAGCACAGTATTACAAAAAATATGTTCTGCTAAAATTCACATACTACGTTTAATTTAGTGTTTAATCAGGTAAATTGCTAGCAGGTAACAAAACGCAGCATGACAGCATGCCATGCTGCATCCTTATGAAACATGCTTCAAAAAATTAAACGATTCAATAGCTCTATGCTACTTTTTGTGAGTATCTTATCAGGAACAAACACACAGAATCAAAATCTAAGTCAGAAATGTCAAATCTGAGTTAAATCATACTTATGGCTTACTCCGAAATTAACTAGCAATTTGGTTTTAAACTATTTAATTTTTCTACATTTACTCAGTAGTGACAAGGCTTCTCATCTTATTACCTAATATTACAACTGAACTGTGAAAAGGAAAACTAGTAAACCACAAAATACTACTCGATATTTCTGAGCTATTTTGTGCGTAGACAGTTTCACTTTTCTCCTGTATACTGTGTATTTTCTGTCATGTTACAAGTGTTTAAAATTTTCTTTCCCTAGTGGTACTCCTAAGCGCAACAGACAACCCACTCCTCTGTTTAAAAAGAAACCAAAAAATCCCTAGAACAATCCTTTATTTCAACTTACTATTCCTCTAAAACATAGCAAAATAACATACATTGCTAACATACACCTACTGAACTGAGCTGACTGAGCTGCTAATTTTGTATCACTCTTCCGCATTTCCAAGTTACTCTTAATCACAGTGTTTTATTAACACTTCCTTGCATTTAAATTTTTCAGACATGCTTGAAATAAGTGAAAATTTAATCTCACTATTCCCTAAAGTGAAATGTTACAGACTAAAAGAACAGCAAAATACAGCATAAAAAAAACGAAAAAACATGATGACTCATGCATAATAAAATTTTTAAGAGTTTATCTTAAAAAAACTACAAATTGGTAAGCATAGTGCTAAAATAAAATTCAGAACACTGCAAGGATAATAAACTAAGGTATAACTAAAGATTAATTTAGCATGCACTTTCTATACACCAAGAAGAATGAAAAAACGTAGGATCTTAATGAAAACAACAGTAAAATGAATAAAGAAATGTTGATTAAGTTCAAAATGAAAATTAAAAAGTTAACTCTGCAGCAGTTGACAACACACACAAAAGAAAAATTCTCAATCGTTTTTTGCTACAATTTATCCAACTAAATAAAACGAAGGCTTATGCCATGAAGTTCATAACCAGAATCTAAATCAAGTCTGCAAGGCTGGCACATTAACCTCAGCTGCGCTGAAACTCTGTATTAAGGTCAAGCACACCTACTTCAAAGTTCAAGGTATACTTACTTTTCAAGTGTGCTGCATTTCCAGACATAACTGACAGATCATTATCTGAATATGAACAATTACCCAATTCAGAACACCATTTCAGTATCAGACTTTTGTGATCTACTGCCATTTCAAAGTAAAATAATGCTAAAGAACATACAGAATAGTATACACATGCCCTTACAGTACATACAGAGTCATACTCTTCCTCTTCTTCTTCCCCATGCTCATAGAAGTGTTCATAATCTGTAGATCTGGCTGAATCCAATAATTCTTCTCCATCTTCTCCACCCACGAAGAATCTAGGAGGATCATTCCCTGTTGCGCTAACAGACATGGCTACAAGATCTATAGAGATCTATGTAGAAACTGCAGCCGTTTTGGCAGCTGAGACACCGGGCATGTTTCCTGCTGACTCGGGAACACGAAAGTCCCCTGCTCTTTGATGTTGCTTGTGCGGTGTTGCCACTGTGCTGACTTTGTCTGCCAGGCACTGTTTAACGGGTATCATCTGCTCATTATTGGTTTGAGTTGCTGCTCCAAGAAACTCGTGATAGGCTACTGCTTCCCTGAGATGACACAACAACTTTTAACCTAAAAGACATACCCCCACAAAAAAAAAAAAAACAAAGTGAAAAAAAAAAACATTTGATAAAGGCACATAAAAATAAACCCTTCTTATTTAGAAAAAGTGTTTGGACATTTACAGACCTCTGAGCAAATCATCAGAAATAAAACCATGCACACTACATAAAGCCTACACTTTTAGATGTATGTTTACAACAGGGGGAATAATTTCAAGATATTTCTAACCTACTGATACAGATGTTTTAAAAATAGGCAACTCACAAAAGTAAAATGCATTTTTTCCCTAGGTTAAGAAAGGTAAAGCGCTCAGTATATCTTTTATATAAAAAATAAAACAACAAAAATCTTCTCCAATATTGGTGATATTTAACTCATCATCACTGTCATCAGCTGTTTTTTCCCCAAATTTGCCTGATCAAATGGCAATGGCAAACAGAAAAAAAGGCTAATGAAAACTATAAAGCCTCCATTAGGACTATTCTTAAATAGAAAACTATTCTTTCAAAAACTGAGTGAATCTTCAGTATATGTGCCACCTTGATGTTTGCTTATTTATTTCCAAAGCAGCACTGCTTTATTTTCACACTGAAAAATTAATATTTACAGAGATTACACTAGCACTGCCTTCTGTCAAAAGTACTTCTAAGCAATAATGTACCAGTGAAATGAACATATATTGTACCCTTTTAAACAGTTATGTGAAAATAAAATCTTGGCCAAATAACAGGAACAGAGACTCAGAGCTTAGTCATCTGTTGTTTTAACTAGGTAACTGCTCTTGCTTCAAGTTCCGCATGGCTTTATACCATTAATTACAATCCACCATTACTACTTAGAAAATCAATAAACAGTTACTTGTTTAGAAGTGCATCTAATCAAATGCTTTAGGTTGTTTATTAGTCAGATCATTACGTAAGTGCCATTCAAAAATGGTGTCTCAGCAGAACTGAATTTGTCTTTAACTATCTGTCAAAACGACTTTGGCTGCTCTGTGAACAAAGTGAAGCAATAGTAAATTCCCAATGGTGAGCAACCATTCAGCTTCCTGTGAAAAAGGGTAGTAAACAGAGCAAAAGTTACCCAGAAACAAATCTGTCCTGTGGCAGGGAGCAATAGGTTAAGCGTGGGTAAACAATACAGCTGTTTCAGACCCAGAGGCTGCAGTCTGAACAACAGACACGTAAGGATGCTGGAGTGACAGCAGGGATTGAAAAGATTCATTTCTTAAACTTATTTGTTATGTTATCTGCTCTCCTTCAATTCCGCTAATGAAAAATTACTTTCCCTTAGAATGTGAAACCGTAGCCATTTCTCCTTCAAGCAACAAGAACAAAATTAAATGTCAAAAACCTAATTCTTCTTGGTCCCATAAGAGTTAGAAATTAGGTATTGAGATAAATCAATCTTGTTTATGAAAGAGTGAAGAAAGTGAGCTTTCCAAATCCTATTTCTATCATGCTTCAGAAGGGCAGAGGTTATTGCCAACACACACTGGCGACTGATACAGAATTCTGAAAAACCAAAAAAGATTCCCAAAACCTGGTAAAGCCTGAAAATGAAGTTTAACAGTTCCTCTTGCATCAGCTTCCCCTCCCACTACCCAAATTACGTTCGTTGGAAATGGCTTCTTATAACTTATGCTTTTCTCATAAAGAAGGAAAAGCAACCACATGAAGAAGATAAGCAGGATGTCATCAAAAGAGGGTTTTTAAGATTTCTTTCCCCTACCCACCCCTGTAGTGCACTGGAGGAGAGCAGTAGAAGCTGTGAAGTTTGTGTGCAATTAATAACTCATTATAATTTCACAAGGACCTCTGGCACTTCCTGAGTGTCTTTAACCCAAAGGGATTACTTCTCAAAGTAAGCAGAAATCATATAAATAAAAATTGCAGGGAAAGCACAACATACGTGTCCACAAATTACACACAGATACAACCTGACAAGCTTAATACCCTAACAAACCTAGTGTTTTTCTGCCTTCCTAACTCAAGGATCTGGAGAGTGCTGGTGTTATTCATGGCAAGTAGACCTGCCAAGTGGAGGGAGCTCCACTTGCAGAAAACAAGACTTTCAACAGCCACACGGTCTGCCTGAAGTTAACAGATTATCTTCTGCAAGACTTAGGATGTTGTTCACCTGTCTGAAGATGGATGAACTAGATTGCCACTCCATGCTATTGTCCCTGGGCCCCAAAGCTTCCAGACAGTTTGTAAAAATAAGGCCAAAGACACAGGATCAAGGAAAGATACTGACAATTTTCAGGCTTGTAAACTACTGCAGGGACTCACTGAATTGCATATCAATTGCCATTCTGACTGCTGACGGACACCAACTTATATCCCAAGTCAGCAGATGCTGTAAGCTACTGTCATTAGCATAAATTCCAGTCAGGATATAACGAATAAACTATTTATTTTTTAGAATAAGTGCTTTCAGAGATGAGAATTAAAATTCTTTCCCTCCAAATGCTTTGGTTACCATAAAAATTGAAGAATCCCCTTCTTTCTTGTGGTGTGTCAAACAAAGAGAGTCCGATAAAAGAGACATGGAAAGAGAAATATGAGAGTAAGTGACTAAGCAACTATAGTGAACAATTTAAGTCTCCTAAAAGCATCTACAGTTATCTGACATCAAAAATGCAGTAAGACCATGCTTGGATAAAAACGTGGTTCTCAAGCTGTACACCAAGGAAAAATAATAAATTGCACAGCAAGAAGATGGAGCTGCCTTCCCACTCCAGAAGTACTGCCAACGCTGATGGAAGAAACTTTTAACACACTGTATCCTATGCAGAATACCATCTTGCTGACCCTGGAATGGGGAAGAGTCTTCCCGGTACTATTTTTCTCTAGCGAGCAGCAGCATCACTATCGTGGCTGAGACGCCCGATGTTAGATCCTCTAGCACTTGATGTATGAGCATAAGCCTCATCAGACAGTGAAGATTAAATGCACACCTCAACCATTGAGGACTGCAATGTAAGCATGACAAAATACAAACTTTGTGTTGGAATACACACTGGCCCACTTCTAAAGAGATAGCATCATGAATATACATGCAACTATCTCCTACCGTGCCATGACTTTTCCAGGTAAAATTAATTAGATTATGCTCCCTTCAAACCTCAGCTGTTACACACGGCTTCCATTTTACAGCTTACAAATAAAAAAAAAAAATTTCCACTGATTTTGAAAAAACCAAACACAACGATTTAACTCATAGTGTTGTTTCTTAAAAAAACTTCCAATCAAATGTATGGCCTGTTCCTTCCACATGTCCTAAAACTTCCTATTCATAACCATCACATGATATATGATATGGCCAAAAAAAAAAGGAAAAAAAAAAGAAAAAAAAATTGTTTAAAGAACACATTATATCTGCTAATTTTACATTCCCACCTTAAAATAAACTCATCTCAGTTTTTCCCTCAGAAGTTAAGACAGCATTAAGACAGTGCACCACAAAGGAGAAGTAAAAATCCTTAAATTTAACTGATATCATTATCACTTACTAGTGGAAGGTATACCAATCAACATTCTAAATACATAAAATGACACATAGACAAACTCAACTTGGTAGCCTGCTCAGCACTCCAAGTCCAGTGTTCGCTCCAGTGGCTCGCTGCAGATTTTTTTCCTAACAGCACACTTCTACACTTCCACAAGTATATTCTAAAAGAGTAAGCCAAAACATAGTCCTCACTAAGTGTTAACAGATATTCCCACAAACAGTTTTCCTGTCCCCATTCCACATTTTTCAGTGGCTCAGGAATCCAGCCCTGGTGTTTCCCATATTTACTTAGACCATTAAGATTAGCATTCCAGTAACTGTCAGCAACAAATCAGCTCAACACAGAAGCAGTGGTCTGACCAGTTCACAGTAAAATGGGCTCAAAGTTTTAACATCCTTGTTCCAAATACTAATGAAAACGTATACAACTCCTGTATAAATAGAAACATTTCACCAGGTTTTCTTCTGTGTCGCTACAGCTATCAGAAGAACAAATATACACTGCCTCTACTGCACTCTAATGGAAACTAATGGAACAAAACTAGAGTAAAAATGCTTCTCATCTGTTGTCTCAAGAACAAAAACCCAACACATCGTACATTAAATAGCTATAAAACATTTCAAAATCATGAACGACTCCAGAAAACATCTTTTGGAAATGCCATTATAACAAAATAACTACAAAACACTTTGTGACGCTTACATTGTGGAATTTAACTAACAGCTAACTGTGCAGGAAGTGTAAGTGGTGCTCATCTGTTACATGATTTTGTACCTATACATACATAACAATAACAAAAAAGCTCACTCCCCTGCATCCTCCCTCCGTATTGCTTGTTTCGAAGTTTCAGTTCTTACTACTGTAGGCATATTCAAACTGCTTTGGTTATCATCTTCCTCCAACTCAAATTAAGTAGTTAAAACCCAAATGATTTTAATAGCAATTTCTCAGGTAATCTCAGTGAGATGACAAAAAGCTTTCAACATATTCCTGCTAGAATTGCTATAGCATTAAGAGTACATTTAACAGCAAAAATATTTGCCTCACTCCAGCTGAGGCATTTTGTTTTATAATTCCAATTCTGCAACATGATGTATCGTGTAACGAACCACCAAAGACAGTTTGTTGGGTTGCTGGTGGAGCAGAAAGTATGGGGAGGGCGCAAGGGGGAAGCAGAAGGGAGATGGGAAGAACGAACCAGAGGAGTCTGAGAGAGCTGAGAGCAGCAACTGTGATCCCCAGTGCTCTGCAGGGATGTGTAACACCTTTATATGGATGATTCAAGGAAACTTGGTAACACTTCAGATTTAAACATAAGACTCTAAACTACTAACAAGGCCCGTGCTCAAGAACAGCATTTCCTCAGGTCTGACAGATGACCAGGAAGAGAAAGAAAACAGGACAGGCAGAAGGCAAAAAAAGTGGGAAAGGATGTCAAGACACAGAAGCTGCTGAAGACAACACTGTGAGCACACCACTCACAATTTCTTTATTGCTGTGCCTTACACAGCAAAAGATGCGTATGCTCTCTGAATTGAATATTCAGTGTCTACTGTGTCAGGTAGTCAGTAACACAAAGCATTACAATTTACACACAGATGTTGTTCTGTTCTACCACACATTCTGTGAGGTGGCAAGTAGCAGCTGTCAGCCCGTTACTGAGATGGACTAAATCTAAAAAAGGTGTACAGCACCTCTATCCCAATATCGCTAAACCACAAAGAGTATTATCGTTTTAGACTGAGAATACTTAGTGCACAAGAACAAAAATCAAACGAAACCCATGTTTTCAATAATTACTGGAATTTACAAGGTCCAGTGTTATAACAGGCTGATTAAGAAACATGGAAGTGAGAAAAGCCTTTAGCTCTCCTAATCAAATACAAACTTCAACAGCCTTAAGCAAGCACTTTATCACCATCTTCTGCAACTCGGCTCTGTGAAGGAGGAAGGAATTTTGCTGAGGTACAACAGAACAGACAAGAAATAAGCAAAAAAAGTAGCAAAGGAAAAAGATGCAATTATAAAGGCTACACTACACAGTATTACAGGAATTAAGTCACTTGCTATGATCTTGTATTAAACATCAAGTGCTAGGCTTCAAAATACACTAACACCTTTCTCCATCATAAGTAACCTACACATCAACACAAGCTTTTCCAAAGTTTCTTTTTCATTCTGTAAGTCTTTTCACAGGAAATCAGATGCAAGATTCAGTCTGTTCTCCCCCCCCAAATGAAGAAAAGTAATCTTCTGTATCAAAAGAAGGCAGGGCAGACCACTACACCTTCCCCTCTCCGCTGGCAGACAGTATGGCATGGGGAAAGAGTGGTAGGAACCCACACAAGGATTCAATACAATAAAACCAGCCCTTCTCTCTCCCTGTACTCCATTCAAAAGCTGCTGACTTTATCCACTACAACCAGGAGCCCGCAACCTGCTCACCCTTCTCCCAGACTCTGACAAGACTTCATTGCAACTTGCTCCACTGCACTCCAGCACAGGGACAGACACACCTTTACTACCTTCCTCGCCCCACACCAAGAACCCTGCAGCTTTTTGTCCCATCTAGACTCGCAGTCCAGTGTGTCACCACCACCAGCTCTACCAGCTAGGCCCAACCTCCTCTATTACAGGCAATGGGGTAGAGCATCTCCAAAATCTGTGATGACGTGACAAGAACCTCCCAAAAGAGAAGATGAAGAGTAACCTTTATTTGCTGCTTTTAGCCAGACACTTGGTTGTACCTACAAGCCAAGCACAGCTCTCAGGCTGTTGGATGAGGAGCCATAATCTATGCTAAATGACAACTGTGAACATGCTAACTTCCTTCTGTTTGCATAAACACTGCAAATATTTTGTACAGTGTTCCAAAAGCATTACTATCTAGTACTTTTTGCATTACTCTACCAGAAAAAATATAGCAGCTCTCATTCCAAAAGAGACTACTCACCCTTCAGTTTCACTCTACTGAGACCTGAAGAAATGTTCTGATGAATGAATAGGAGCTGTAAGTCTTCCTTGACAGGTAAGTGCTTGTATTTGGTTTACATGACAAGGTTTTGGTAGCAGGGGGGCTGCAGGGGTGGCTTCTGTGAGAAGACACCAGAAGTTGTCCCCATGTTGGACAGAGCCAGTTTCACCCAGCTCCAAGACTGACCTGCTGCTGCCCAAAGCTGAGCTCATCAGTGATGCTGCTGGTGCCTCTGTGAGAATATATTTAAGAAAGGGTTAAAAACACTGCACATCAGCTGAGAGAGAAGAGTGAGAAAACGTCAGAGAAACAACCCTGCAGGCATCAAGGTAAGGGAAGATGGAGGGGGAGGACATGGTCCAGGCACCAGAGATTACCCTGCAGCCCATGGAGAAGATCACGGTGAAGCAGGCTGTCCCCTTGCAGCCCATGGAGGACCCCACACTGAAGCAGGTGGATGCGCCCTGAAGGAAGCTGCAGCCTGTGGAGAGCCCACACTGGAGCTCCTGGCAGAAGCTGCAGCCCGTGGTGAGGACCCCATGGAGGGGCAGGACGTGTGACCCTACAGGGGACCCACACTGAAGGAGTCCGTNTGGCTTCTGTGAGAAGACACCAGAAGTTGTCCCCATGTTGGACAGAGCCAGTTTCACCCAGCTCCAAGACTGACCTGCTGCTGCCCAAAGCTGAGCTCATCAGTGATGCTGCTGGTGCCTCTGTGAGAATATATTTAAGAAAGGGTTAAAAACACTGCACATCAGCTGAGAGAGAAGAGTGAGAAAACGTCAGAGAAACAACCCTGCAGGCATCAAGGTAAGGGAAGATGGAGGGGGAGGACATGGTCCAGGCACCAGAGATTACCCTGCAGCCCATGGAGAAGATCACGGTGAAGCAGGCTGTCCCCTTGCAGCCCATGGAGGACCCCACACTGAAGCAGGTGGATGCGCCCTGAAGGAAGCTGCAGCCTGTGGAGAGCCCACACTGGAGCTCCTGGCAGAAGCTGCAGCCCGTGGTGAGGACCCCATGGAGGGGCAGGACGTGTGACCCTACAGGGGACCCACACTGAAGGAGTCCGTTCCTGAGGGACTGCACCCCGTGGAAAGGACCCACAATGGAGCAGCTCTGAAGCTCATGTAGTGATACCATGCAGGATACCATTCTTGTGATGGGGGTAGCGGAGAGCGAGGTGCTGATCTCTTCTCCCTGACACCCAGTGACAAGATGGATGGGAATGATTCAAAGCGGCCCTAGGGGAAGTTCAGACTTGATATTAGGAAATATTTCTTTACCAACAGGGTGGTCAAACACTGGAACGGGCTTCTTAGAGGTGGTCGACACCCCATGCTGTCAGAGTTTTAGATGCATTTGGACAACACCTTTAATAACATGCTCTAACTCGGTGAGTCTGGCAGTGGTCAGACAGTTGGACCATTGTAGCCACCTTCCAACTGAAATATTCCTATTTCATTCCATTCCATTCTGCAGTCTGTGGGAAGGACCCATGCTGGAGCAGTTCATGAAGGACTGTTTCCTGGAGCAGGGAAAGAGTGTGAGGAGAAAGGAGTGACAGAGACAAAGCATTATGAACTAACCACAGTCACCATGCCCCTGCACTGCCTGGGGAGGAGCAAGGGAATATGGTAGAAGAGTTGGGAGTGAAGTTGAGCCTGGGAAGAAAGGAGGGTTGGGGGAAAGGTGTTTATAGAATTTTTTCTTATTTCTCATCATTCTACTCTGTTTAATCGGCATTAAATTAATTTCCCAAAATCAAGTCTGTTTTGCCCATGACAGTAGTTGGTGAATGATCTCCTCGTCCTTATCTTAACTGATGAGGTTTTGGAAGAGGAGTGACACAGTGGCTTGGTAGGCACCTGGTGGTCAGCCAAGGTTAACCCACCACATTGTTCCAAATGTGTTTCTTGGGCAAAAAACTATTGCAGTGTTACCTGCACTCCATCTTTGGCAGTAAAGTATACGTACAGGTGCTTTTACCCACACTTTTTTCAGCTTGGTGGTTAGGACATTTTTCTGATAAACAGAAAACAGGGACTTGAAAACCACTAAGGAGGGAACAGAAACAGTATTTGTCCTGTTCCATTCAACTGTTCTAACCATTAGGCAACCACAATCCAATTTCACTTTCCCCATATAACACTAGTTTTCTTTACAGGTGGCCACTGGGTTTGTTTTTACAGGAGAGGGCTCACTGCGCTGGATGCCAAGCAGAAGGCAGGTATCTAATGTGCAGAATCTTAACCAGTCACACACCTATGCTCTCAAGCAACAGGAATCCCAAAATATCCACCTTACTGGCGTTTCCTACCAAAACAAATCTTGTCATTGTCACTTACAGGGGCACTTACATTTCCTGAAATGCTATGTAGCTAAGCTGGCCAACTCACTGAAGTCATCTAAATCTTCTCATGGGGACCGAAATTATTCTCGAAGAACTGTGCCACCAAAATGTTTGCGCCTAATCTAAAACCTCAGTCTAACCCTCCATATTACAGTAGCTTAGTCCAGGGGACTAAAAATTTCAAGAGTCATAACATGCTATGTGAACCAGGATTCTGTTAAGATGCCAGCTTTGCAGCAAGGAAAGACATGCCTTTTAGATTGTTGATGAATGAGATTTCTTGTCCTAAAGCACAACTGTTACAGTTTCCAGATAGTAATTACTTGGCTGATTTCCCCACATTTGCTTTCTTTCCTAATAATTATACAGTTAGTTGTGCAAAATATTTCCAGTCATGTAGAATTACCAAGCTGAAAGCGAAATAACTTTTCAATGCATCTTTCCTATACCAAATTCTTGCCTTGCAGAACTTGTTTTTCTCCAATATCTCACCAGCAGAAATGTAACTTTTCTGCACATGTAATGATAGCCACTAAAACTCTGAGGTTTAGCCCCAAAGACTGCACTACCACAGGGCATCTTTCAACTCTTTAGCCATAAACTACAAAATGAACCATTACCATCCCTCAACAGAAGTGTCAAAACAGCCTTAAAAGTCTAGAAAAATCTGTCTGGTAAATATCAATGTCTTCTCTTCAAGATAGAAAGGCAGTATTTTTTTTAACTGGCAAACACTACTAGAAACTGACATCTGGCATGTGTTACAAGTGTCTCCTGCACAGCCACAGAACAGATAACCTTCACATTCATTAACCTTCAAGTTCCTTTCTAAATCAAACCTTGTCAAACACATCACATAAAAACATTTGTATTTGCCACAAGCCTGAATGTTTCACAAAAGCCTGGCTTCTGAACTTTTAGAGATCCCAGTCAAACATGTCAAAACAGCTTCTCCATATTCTTACAACTTGTTACTTCAACTTTGTAGAGATGCGAAAGTTTCTGCAAAGATGCGGAAGTTTTTGCAAAAAAATTCTGTGCCAAAGTTCAGTAGGCTTAGCCTCTGGAGGCTTGATTTCTTCTAACTACAACTGCCAGGAGTATCAAACTCTTCCACAGAAAAAATTCAGCCAAGACAAGCCAACCAGTACAAAAATTCGTATTTCTCACATATTGAACCATAAAAGAGGCATAGTGTGTAAGTCAAATCCTCATGACATAAAACAGTTCTACATGCAAGTCTTCACCAAACAAAAGGAAGACCCTATGAGAATTTTGATACCCCAGGCCAAAAGAAGTCTGGCTTGCTGCTGGAGCAGGAAAAGTGATGTAGAAGGGATGCAGAAAAGATGTAAACAGAGCAGCTTAAACAGATGAAGGGAAATAACACTTAGAAAGAAAGATGCAACATGATGCAGAAGTACTGTAACAAACAACTGCAGAGCAGCTTTTCAGCTTAAAGCACTAGACAGAAGTGGTTCAGATCAGAAAGGAAACCACTTATTTCACCGTGGTTGTGATACTGATCTCCCTCAGTCTTCCTGCTTGTGTGAGGAGAGTGGCTAACTACAAGATCAACAATAAAAATGCCAAAACCCCAGCATATTGGAAGTTTAGCAATATTCAGTAAAGTCCCCAGGTTCAGGAAAAGACCACTAGAACAAAGAGAAATGTTACACAGGCCACCCTATCTACACATCCCTCCCATCTCGGGTTATCTCATTGACAGGTGATTTTCTGGTTACTACATGTAACTGATTCTCAGCTCTGGGACGGCTGCTGCTTTTCTTTCCTAACTTGATCCCAATGTAGACCGCAATCCCTCCTTGGCCCAACTGATTTTACACGGAATTTACAATTTTTTGGCGATGTTAACAGGCTGCCCCAAATCCGGTGGTTTAAGAGATGTCCCATCACCCTCCCGCCCCCGTTGAGGCACACTGCCTTTCACCCCGTGTGCTTCTTTGTGCTGAAAGGC
>VXBO01002528.1:28821-72310 GCA_013400135.1 Rhinoptilus africanus | reverse complement strand
CTGCGCGGGCAGGGGCGTTGCAGCGGGGCGCTGGCGGCCGGCGCGTTGCATGCTGGGGGCTGTAGTCTTGGCGGCGGGCGCGAACGGGGCTTGGGCGCGGCCTTGGGGCGGCGGCGTGGCCGCGCGGGAGGATGCTGAGGGCGGGCGGGATGCCGTGCCCGGGGGAAAGGCGTCGGGGCGGTGCGGCTGGCGCTGCCGCCGGCTGTGAGCCCCGCTCCGTTTAGCATGCCTGCCTTCTGGGCTCCGCTGGGCCCCGGCGCCCTGTGGGGGCCGGGCTCGCTCGCCTCTCCTGCCGCCGAGTGGCGGTCGCAGTGAACGGGGAGGGGGGGTTTGCGAGGCGGCGGTCAGGGGTTAGGGCAGCAGTTTAATTTAGTTGCCTGCGAGGTGGCGGCGTTGCCGTCTGCAGTGATATTCCATCCTGAGCGAGGCCTGCCTGTGGCCTAGTGGTGCCAAAGGCCTGTTGGGTGGTGTCAAGACTGAAGGTGGAGATACCTAAGGAATGAAGGGGTTCTGAAACATAAGGGGGCTCCGTCAAAAATGGCTCAGGCTTGCAAAATCTAGCGGGGAGAGGGGGTGCAAGTGGGTGCGTTTGTCTCATTTACAGGTTCCTGGAAGCGCTTTGGTTAGGAAAGATGCGTTCGAGGCTCTATGGGGAATTCCTATTTCTGGTAGGAATGGGAGATAGAGGTAGGGGAAGTACTCCAAAGCTGGACTGAAAAAAAAACAGTTTTGCAGTTAGGATTTGATTGTGTGTGGAGGGGGAATAGCATTAGAAAGCATGAAGTGTTAGCAGGTATGACTGTTCTGCCGAAGACAGTGAAGCAGAAAGAGCCATCGTTATATGGGAGTTTCATTCTCTTTGATGAAATACTTTCCTTGACTGTAAAGCAGTGTATTCTTTTCCAGCTTCAAGGGTATTGAGAAGTGATTACTGTTTGCAAAAGCCTTTGATTGTTACAAACTACCAGATACATTATGAGTATTAAAAGAGAGAGCATATCAATTATCTGAAGTAGTATGGTTTATTCTAAATAACAAATGCAGAAGCCTTTATAATTTGTTATTTTCGGGGGGTTGGGGATTTTTGGTTGATTTTTTTTTTTTTTAAGATTAAGCCAAATAAAGTAAATTAGGAAATGGGGGGAAAAATAAAACGAGTAGGGACATAGGAAACTAAATAGTCATGAAGGAAGCTTGTTTAATGTTGTCCTCTTAAGCAGCAATCCAGCAGACTATTGAAGCACTTAAAGGTTTGATGGATTAGGATCCTACTAAACACATTAAATATATATGGATACTATCTAAGGCGTTCTCTCCTCATTTGCTTATGTACGCTTTTCTAAACTTTTATAGTAGAAACTGCCATTGCAGGAATGAGGATATAATTTCTGTTTAGCGGAAGTATGACCTGTGGCCCTGCTTGGATGTATCTTACTGTTGTGCAACTTCATTTTGTTGGAATTGCTAACCATGTACTACATGAAGAAAATTCATTGTTTTAGGCAAGATTTACATGAGAAAAAGTACTGGAAGAATAAAGATTGTCCTGGAACCTCTTTTCTTGCCGTGTGGGAAAGTCTGCGTCAAGCCAAAATGGTTCATTGCTCCAGTGGTTAAGTGATAAACCATACCTGGGTAGTTTTGACTTCTAGCCATGCTTGTGTAACTGCAGGATGGCCTTTGGAAGAGCCCTGAATGAAGCTTGAACGCGTGTCCCTGGCAGATAAGACATATTAACTTTCTTCACCAGTACACTTTTACTGTCAGAACTGCCGGTTTATCAACTCATTTAAAACAACAGAACATGAATTTTAGCATGGTAGCCTCACCTTCTTTTTTGTTGTTAGCCAATTTACTGACTCAGTGGGTTGCTTTGGCTTGCGGTATCAGATGTAAATTTACATGAAACTGCTGGGCCAGCCAAGACCACTAGGAACAACACTCTGTTGTGGCTCCACTCCTTCCCTGTTCTGAAACACCCTCTTTCCTCACAGGCAGGATTGTAGTGGTAAAAAGTTTAATTGTGCTAGTTCTGTTAGCTATGAGAACTTTACTTTAAAACGCTGATGTTGTATGACAAGAGACTTGGCTGGTTTTGAAAGCCAGCTCTAGACTGTGCAAAATTAAGTATTCAGTGGGGCAAAGGTCTTGTCGCTGTTTGAATGTGGAGTTCCTGGCATGCATTTAGCACTGATAACACAGCAATGTTTAGCCTAACTCTATATGTAGAATATAATTTTCTGTAAATATCATACAGCATTTTATTTTCTGGGAGGGACGGTGTAAACAAAAGGAGGCATAATCACTCTTTAGAGCTCTTTGCCCCTTTCACACTCCCAGTATAGTAAAGGTAGGTGAGAATCTGTAAGTAGAACAGCAAACGTCCTGACTTACACATTTGGCTTTCAAATGGCATCCGGGCTCAATGAGATAACACGGATTCCAGAGTGACTGGATGCTGTCACTTCCCCGTAATTATATGCTACTTAGCAGATATAGCAGACAAACTGATTTCTCTTTTTAGCAGGCTATGTGTTGTCACATTGTCTAGTCTTGAGACACTGGCAGGATAAGGGAGAAACTTGTGTAATGCTGTAGATAACCAGCATTCATTAAGAAATTACGACATGGCAGACCCTAAGCCTGATCATGCTCATGTAGACATTGATTAGGGCAGGATCAAGCTGCCATTACGTCAACATCTTCATTGCTGCTGGGCAGATTTGGAAAAAAAAAAAAAATCACTGAAGTTGTATAGAGCCTGCATGAATATTTCTGCTTGTCATTAGTTCCTCATTATTTTGATGCTATTCTTGCTAGACGCAAACTTTTGCTGTACCAATGATTCATTTTACTAATGACATTTTAGTTTATTAGTGTGATCAGGGCAGGCAACCCATGTCAGGGAACAAATTGTTACCTTACATGCGGAGTCTGGTTTGGGACTTCAGAATCTAAATGTCAGATGAATTAATGAAAAACATAAATTTCTGTCACCTTCTCTCTGGGGAGTTGATTCTGTGATTCTGTGAGTTGTTTTCTCCTATTTGTCTATGTGGGCTTTTTCCGACTAAGGTGGGTCTTTGGACACATCTAATCTCCAGCACATCTGCATCTGAGAGCTATCCAAAAGTTTCAGAATTAGAAAAGCAATTTCTTTCTCTCCAGCCTCATTTTTTCACCTGCCCAGTGAATATGGTGGAAGTCCCCATTGTTTGGAAGTTTCAGAATATAGGTTGACAAAACCAACTTTACGTAGAACAAAATTAGCGTGTCAAGCAGCGTTCCCTATTGCTTAAGTTGATAACATGGGGGTATCAAGAGCAGTGCAGTGGATGGTGTAACATCCTCTTAGATGCCAGATTATCAGGATACTGCTGAACTACAAAGAGAACAGTACAAGACGTGCCTCTCTGACAGTTGCTCCATCTAACAAATACTGTGCGTTTATTCAGGTTAGCAATGGTCCGTAGTGGAAAAAACGGTGGGCTCCACCTGAAGCAGATTGCATACTACAAGCGAACAGGGGAGTATCATCCCACAACGTTATCGAGTGAAAGAAGTGGAATCAGGAGAGCAGCCAAAAAATTTGTTTTCAAAGGTAAAAAGAGTCTCTCAAACTACTCTGCAAATAGATTTTTAGGTGAAGATTTGCTGATACAAAAAAAGAAAAATCTTGCTCTGCAGCATAATGTGATTGTAATATACGTTCTTTATGAAACAAACACTCTGCTTAACCTTGTTAATATGTAACAGGATGTTTACAGAAACGGAAACTCAGTCTGCTTTAGTCCTTTCCAGGAGGGATTTATACATCTATCTAAAAGCCAAACCTTGTTCTAGATACTGCGGAAATACAAAGCCATTGCAATCCATAATTCAAAGGACTACAGAAAGGGGAAATTCTGACCTGCAGCTGTACATAAGGAATGCTCGGTCAGGTCCGGAGGACGCTGTGTGTGGCTGGGCAGAAGTGCAAGGATGGCTTTGCCATCTGTCACCTTAGAGCCTCCCGGCCCTTCCCAGCTTTACTGCATCCCTGCGAGGAGGTATGTCAGCCTCTGTAGTCTGCTGTTTTCAGTCCCATCAAACCTGCCAAGTCTATGTAGAGAGAAGGCAGGGAGGAGTTAAAGCTGCAAATAGCAATGTCAGGCTGCTGGCAGGCAGACAGTAAGTCTTGTAACATGTCCTACCTCCCCTTCCCACCCCCGGCATTAGCTTGTGTTTCAGTCAGACTTCCTGTGGGAACATTCTTTGCATTCTGACTTGCCCTCATAATGCCTCATGTCCAGATTAATAAACATAGGTGACCACTTGGCTCTTTGGAGGACGTAATTAAAGTGTTTGTAAACAAAAAGCTACATTTACTCAGAACTGAATTTAAGTTGATTTTATAAATTCTGCACTGAATCATGCCCAATGGCTTAGTAAACTTAAACAAAAGACAAAGCACTTGCATATAATTTGCTGTTACTTTTCTTTCAGAAAATAAATTGTTCTATGTTGGAAAAGACAGAAAACAAATGCGGCTGGTAATTGTTTCAGATGAAGAGAAGAAAAAGGTGCTTGAGAAATGCCATGAAAATGCTGCTGGCACTCATCATGGCATATCAAGGACACTGACTTTAGTGGAATCTAATTACTACTGGACCTCTGTAACAAATGACGTCAAGCAGTGGGTACGGTCTCATAGCTACAGGATATTTTTTTTTTAATGTAGTCTGTTTCAAACATTTTGTAATCATATAACTGATAATAGCAAGCATTCTGCTTCATGGGGAGGAAATGTAAGCTTACAATCAAACTGTAAATGGTCTTCTTGGGAAAGCATAGCGTTTACTTTTACTACTGACCACGTGGCTTGCATATTGCTGTGTGCTACCCAGCGGTGGGGAGCCATACTGCCTTTAAGCATGCAGGGCGCATCTGGTCTTTGAGAGGGATTTCTCTTGCAAGGACTCCTACAAATCTTTGTTAGGTTGCAACATATCATCCCAAGGATATGTGGCTAGAGTGGCTGCTGGAGGATAAGAACATGAAAATGGTGCGTCTGCCTTACAATTAGGTGTGTTCAGGAAATAGTTAAACAAATCACTCCTTGGGAAAGTTCCTTCTCCTTCTCCCAAAGGTACATGGAGATGATCCCCAGGGAGAATGCGATCCTTGAGGAAACTGTATGTAAATGTCCTTTATGGCCAAATTACTGTTGCTATCAGCTTGCTGCATCACCTGAATACTTTGGGTTCAAGCGCAGCTGTAACATAAACTGAAAATGAGTCTTTGCTTTCAATTTAGACTTGGACAAAGGGGCTCTGTCCTGTAGATAAAGCCATTCTATGTTATTCATAGAAGATTATGTATACTGGCAAAGTTTTTCAGCCATATCATACACAGTAGAAACAAAAGGAGAATGACTGGGACTTTCTTTTGATCCCAGTGGCTTCATACTCTAGTATTTACAGATAGTAATGGGTATTAAAATTTGTTCTGTAGACGTGAAAGAGCACAGTGCTTTCACGATGAGCAGAGTTTAGCTATTAATTCCTGCACATACCGTTCTCCATTCTTTGGGTTTGTTATGTTTTTTTGATGGGGCTGAAAATTCTTAAGCATAAGAAATGATAAGAAAGATGATAAAATGAATTTGTTTTGCATTGCCTGGTCTGCCCTAATTTCCAGAGGAATAGTGGAGACTTATGATCCTGCTGATTGTCATAAACCTTAACCAGTGCTTTTTATTGATATCATCTTCCTTGATTTTTGCACTAGGTGTATGCTTGCCAGCATTGCCAAGTGGCAAAGAATACAACCACCACCACACCCAAAACACGCCCTATTAAAGCCGAGGACCCATGGGCAGCAGTCACTATAGACCTAATGGGACCTTTTAATATTACCAATAGAAGTCACAAGTACATCATAATTATGACGGATTTGTTTACAAGATGGACTGTTATCTTGCCACTGCATGACACTTCAGCAGCTGAAATTGCTAAAGCAATCATAAATGTGTTTTTCTTATATGGGCCACCTCAAAAAATGCCTATAGATCAAGGGAAGGAGCTTGTTTATCAGGTAAGTACTTACAATGGCTGGTTTCTTTCCCCCAGAAAAAAAACCATTTTACTGCTAAATTTGAATTTTAGACTATTCTTGAAAAAGACTGTAAATATTTTTTTCTTTAATTAAAAGAAAAAAATAGGTTAGCACATACAGAAAATGACAAACCAATTATATGCAATTGTAACATTATGCAACATTTCCCAGGGGTTTATTATTTGGATAAAGAACAAAGCAAAATCATTTCCTGTCAGTGATATTGCAGGTTTTGTTGCTCAGTTGAACTAGCACAAGCTTTCACACTCACAACGTGCTGTATTACATTCCTCCATATTGTCTAATATAGCAGATAGGTAAGGGTATTTTTGACATTGGCCTATGGTGATTATGAAGAACTTTTCACACTTTGATCCTCTTAGAGATGATGAAATCATGAGACTATGATATGGAGGAAATGACAAATTGAGTTAGTGACAGAAATGCGTTTAGAAACCATCAGTTAGTGTTTCCTAAGCCATACTGATTCCTGTAGCTCTCACTCTCAACCCTGGACTTCTTTGGTGGGAAATGTATGCAAGACTTTCAGTCACCATCATCTCAACAAGAGATGGGAAACTATGTTTGTTTAATGGAACTGTGTGATACAGAAAAGGGAAACCTTCAGTAATTGTGTTCTTTTTCTTTTGAAGATAAATGAAGAACTGTTTGCACTGTTTGGAATGAAACAAATTGTATTGTCTTATCCTCAGACAGATGATGTAAATGAAAGAACATGCAAGACAATTAAGGCTTTCCTTGACAAATACTGCACAGACCATCCAAATGATTGGGATGAGCATTTGTCTGCTATTGCCTATGCTTTCAATTTGACAAATTTGGTATGTGAAGGTTCTTCCTCTTTTGACTTAAGTCCCCCAAAATATCTACAAAGCTGTATGCTAAATTTGCTTGCTTTTTGCTCCCCATTTAAATAGGAGCCAGATCAAAACACCCCATATTTCCAAATGTTTAATCGCAACCCACATGTTGAGCCAATGAATATATGTGTAGAAGGAGGATACAGTATGTTTGCCAAAATATTTGAAACAGCCAAAAAAGCTAGTCAAGCACTGGAAGAAGAGAAAACCTCAGATTGCCAGGTAAATGTTATATATTCAGATTTTACTAGTAACAAGACTGAAGATAAGAAAGACATAAAGGCTTGAAGTATAAAGTATAACTACCCTTTTAAAGCAATGTGGGGGTTTGTGAGGTTTTTTATTTGCTTGTTGGTTTTATTTTTCCTTTGCCTGTGATTCCTAGATTCTAGTGTAACAATTCTTATATGTATTTGGAGGAAGTAACCTTAGAAGAGACTTGTTGCCCAGAGATTCATACCTGACTTAGAGGGCTACATATCTGTGGCAACTGAAAACCGTTGTCTGTGGACCGTTGATTTGTGAAGATACCAGTTTCTTCAGAACTGTCCAGCCCTACATATTATGAATTACACATACGGAAAACCACTTGATGTTATGCTTATGCATTATTAACCAATGTTATGAAAATGCATGATTACTTTTGGAAAAATAAAATGTAATTCATGTGCATCTTTCTGCAGGTGGAGAAAAACACTTCAGATGAACAAAAAATCAGAAATAAAATCACTGTCAAAAAGAAGTCAAAGCAATTAAATACTCTTCGACTTAAAGTTGGTCATGAAGTCCTCAGGCAAAGAAAAAACTGGTGGAAAGATGGTCGTTTCCAGTCAGAATGGGTTGGTCCCTGTATTATAGATTATATCACAGATAATGGCTGTGCAATATTAAGAGATGCCACAGGATCCAGGTTGAAAAGGCCCATCAAGATGTCACACCTCAAGCCATACATAAGATCCAGTGAAAAAGGTGTGTATATATATTTGTGTGTGTGTGTGTATTTTTGTCTACCTATCTATCTAGCTATAATTTTGTGGGGTTTTTGCTCTTTTTTTTTATTTTTTACTTTTTAACTTTCCTGTCATGTCTTGGCGTTAGATTAGGTTAACAGAGTGAACAAGTATCATTCACTCGCGAGTGTGAATTAAACTAATTCTGTGTAATAATGTAATAATTGCAGTTTTCGGTAGGGAGAACAGCGAGTGTGAGTGGCTTCAACCCTATGCGCAGCATGGAACAGAGCTAATGAATCATGTTTAAAGTCTGTTTAAAAATAGCTTCCATTAGAGCTGCTTCTAATATGTGTTTTGGCCCTGTTGATGGTGGCTGGTGAAGACATGCTAGAAGCACAGTCAGGCTGAACTGTATTCAAAGGGCATTTTGTGAATGTGTTTCTGTTTTGATGTGGACAGGATTCACATTTATTTTGCCTGTGCAATGGAAACCTTTTTTTTTTTTTGTTACTTAGCCTGACTAGTGCAGATGGTACATATTTAGGCTTTTTTCTTTAACAACAAAATAGTGTCCTCTAAAGCCTTAAAATAGAAAGACTACATCAGAGAACTGATTAAATGAACAGTTTATTTTAAATTGTGCTACTGAAGAAGTAAATGTGTTTCTTTCACCAGAGCAAATAAAATTGTCGTGCTCTGCAGTAACAATGCTAGAAATTCCCAAAGACTTGGGTAATCAACCACCATGCTTGCTCTTACACATTCAGTGCGTCCTTTTGCAATGCTGCCATGTTAATCAAACAGTAGCAGCTGTTTCTTTTCTGTTGATGCTGTCTCTGAGTTACCGCAGGCATTTTGAGGAAAATGAATACTCACTGTTTGAAATGCTTCTGCCATAGAACAAGCTGCTTTTCAGTTCGGGATTCTTGAAAAGTAAAACAATTCCCACCCTGTTGGCATGTATGGTCAAGATTTGGTTCTTGAAAATGTGTAAACTGCATTGAGATGGTAATTTCTTCCCTCACCACTTAAAACTGAGGGATTTGCAAAGCTGAAACTAGTTCTGGAATTTCACATGAAAAGCTGATATTTATGCCAGTTGTCAGTTACAGATTTCATAACCAAGATAACGATTTCATGTCATGTCTCCAGGACGTTGCTTTTACTGTTGGACGATCACTCTGTGGCTTCCAGTTCCTCATTAAATTGCTGATCCATAAGGAAGAAGTCACATGCATGTCAAGCATGCGGATGATCTCCAGCTATTACAATGACTTTGGTAAATTGTGTCACAGTATAAAAAGTTAACTGTCCTTGTCTTTGTAGGATCAGAACCTAATATGTTTACCACTAAATACTGCAGAAGCAGTATATAAACACGGAGTTTCTTCCCTTTCCCAGGAAGTCACTAAAGATTAGTTGCCCAACACCAGCAAAAAATTCAATGGGTTATGAACACTTACAAATCTTAAAATTATAGACCAATATTCATACATACTTACATTGTGCAGAGAGGTAAACTAGGCTTTGCCAAAATAATTGCCTGCCTTTATCAAACAGCCTAAAAGCAATGAAAAAAGGGTATTATTTCAGTTGGATAAGAGCAGTGAAACCGGGCAGTGAATGGCATAGTGAATGACCTTTTCATCTGTTAAGAAACATGTGTGTCTTTGTAACAAAGGACTTATCTCTATTAGGTGGACTTTTTTTGTCTGCAACTTACTTATTATTCCTGCTACTGTGGTGTAAGGCTGGTGGCATAACCTTGGGTGGGAATAAAGCATTTGCATTGTTCTCTGTGAAATAATTCACAGAGAACACTGCAAAAAAAAAAAAAAGGACATCTTAAGTGAGGATATTTGTAGCCTTGCCTACCAACTTTGTAAGTGTTACTAAGTGTTTTGCTTACCTTGCTCCAAAAATCTGAAGTGTCTTGTGTGTATCACACTTTAGATATGTGAATTTGGGAGTTTTAAAGAGGTAAGACAAAGCCTGAAAACAGAGTGCTTACTTTTTATGTGAGGAAAAAAACTTTTGCAGGTAAGAATGTGCAATCAGAAGCAAGGTATTTTTTCTTAACCTTTTATAACACTCTTGGTCTAAAGATAAATCCTGAGTTAGTGCATTGATAGAGCCCTTGTACAGACATCACAGGTTCACAGTTGGGGTGTACTTGGGTTGCTTGCTACTTGGGTGTCTCTACAGCCAGGCAGAGGTTCCAGGACACCTTATGCATACATACTTTTATGTGTCTGAAGCAACGTTTTGTTTTCCTTGTTTGAGTGTACTTTGGTTTAAATATTAAACTCAAGAGAATGCCTCTGGGTCCAGTGCTCAGATGATTTAGGAGTTCAAATAGGCAGGTCTAGGACACATCTGTTGAGAAATACGTCCAGAAAAGTGCAGTTTCACCTCCACAGTAGCTCCCACAAAGGTTCCTCTTTGGATCTACATCTTGTAAAGGAATTTGTAACCCCCTGTATAGAGATACTTATTTGTTGAATACCTCTTCTCATTTAACAGAACTCTTAATTTCCCATTAGGGTCCTCGTGTGAGCAAGAATCGTATAATCATAAAATTGTCTAGATTGGAAGGGACCTTTCAGATCATAGAGTCTAACCATAAACCTAACACTGACAAAAACCATCACTAAACCGTATTGCTAAGCACTATGTCTACTTGTCTTTTAAATACCTCCAGGAATGATTCCACTATTTCCCTGGGCAGCCTGTTCCAATGCTTGATAACCCTTTCAGTGCAAAAATTTTTTCCTAATATCTAATCTAAACCTCCCCTGGCTCAACTTGAGGCCATTTCCTCTTGTCCTATTTCTTGTTACCTGGGAGAAGAGACTGACACACACCTCACTACAACCTTGTTTTCAGGTAGTTGTAGAGAGCAATAAGGTCTCCCCTCAGCCTCCTGACCAAGCAGGTGATCTTGTCATAGAAGGGAGGTTAGGTTCGTCAAGCAGGACCTGCCTTTCATGAACCCATGATGACTAGGCCTGATAGCCATATTGTCCTTCATGTGCTGCACAGTGGCACTCGGGATGATCTCTTCCATGGCCTTCCCTGGTAGCGAGGTCAGCGTGACAGGCTTGTAATTCCCCAGATCCTCCTTCTGGCCCTTCTTGTGGATGGGCGTCATGTTTGCTAGACACCAGTCAACTGGGACCTCCCTGATTATCCAGGACTGCTGGTAAATGATGGAAAGTGGCTTGGTGAGCACTTCAGTACCCTTGGGTGGATCCCATCTGGTCTCATAGACTTGTGTGTGCCCAGGTGCTGTAGCAGGTCTGTCACCATCTCCCTTTGGATGATGGGGGCTTCGTTCTGCTTCCCACCACTGTCTACTAGCTCAGGGGTCTGGCTGCGCAGGGAATAAGCGATTCTACTACTAAAGACTAAGGCAAAAAAGGTATTAAGTACCTTAGTCTTTTCCTCATCCTTTGTCACCATGTTACCGCCCCCATCTAATAAGGAATGGAGATTCTCCTTAGTCCTCCTTTTATTACTAGTGTATTTATAGAAACTTTTTTATTGTTCTTAATATCTAAAGCTTGGTTAAGTTCCAGTTGGGCTTTGACACTCCTAATTTTCTCTCTACATAGCCTTATAACATCTTTGCAGTCTTCCTGAGTCGCCTGCCCCTTCTTACAAAAGACATAAGCTCTCATTTTTTCCCTTAGTTGCAACCATATCTCCCTATTTAGCCAGGCTGGTCTTCTTCCCTGACAGCTTGTTTTTTGGCACATGGGGACAGCCTGTGCATTTAATACATTCTTCTTGAGAAACGTCCAGCCTTCCTGGACTCCTTTCCCCTTAAGGACTGTCTCCCAAGGGATTCTGTGAAGCAGTCGCCCGAAAAGACCAAAGTCTGCCCTCCGGAAGTCAAAGGTAGCAGTTCTGCTGACACCTCCCTTTGCTTCTCCAAGAATTTAAAACTCTATTCTTTCATGACAGCTATGCCCAAGGCAGCCTCCAACTGTCTCTTCACAAACAGCAGGTCCAGCAGGGCTCCATCCCTAGTCGGGTCCTTCACCAGCTCTGTCAGGAAGTTATCCTCATCACACTCCATGAACNCTTCTGGCCCTTCTTGTGGATGGGCGTCATGTTTGCTAGACACCAGTCAACTGGGACCTCCCTGATTATCCAGGACTGCTGGTAAATGATGGAAAGTGGCTTGGTGAGCACTTCAGTACCCTTGGGTGGATCCCATCTGGTCTCATAGACTTGTGTGTGCCCAGGTGCTGTAGCAGGTCTGTCACCATCTCCCTTTGGATGATGGGGGCTTCGTTCTGCTTCCCACCACTGTCTACTAGCTCAGGGGTCTGGCTGCGCAGGGAATAAGCGATTCTACTACTAAAGACTAAGGCAAAAAAGGTATTAAGTACCTTAGTCTTTTCCTCATCCTTTGTCACCATGTTACCGCCCCCATCTAATAAGGAATGGAGATTCTCCTTAGTCCTCCTTTTATTACTAGTGTATTTATAGAAACTTTTTTATTGTTCTTAATATCTAAAGCTTGGTTAAGTTCCAGTTGGGCTTTGACACTCCTAATTTTCTCTCTACATAGCCTTATAACATCTTTGCAGTCTTCCTGAGTCGCCTGCCCCTTCTTACAAAAGACATAAGCTCTCATTTTTTCCCTTAGTTGCAACCATATCTCCCTATTTAGCCAGGCTGGTCTTCTTCCCTGACAGCTTGTTTTTTGGCACATGGGGACAGCCTGTGCATTTAATACATTCTTCTTGAGAAACGTCCAGCCTTCCTGGACTCCTTTCCCCTTAAGGACTGTCTCCCAAGGGATTCTGTGAAGCAGTCGCCCGAAAAGACCAAAGTCTGCCCTCCGGAAGTCAAAGGTAGCAGTTCTGCTGACACCTCCCTTTGCTTCTCCAAGAATTTAAAACTCTATTCTTTCATGACAGCTATGCCCAAGGCAGCCTCCAACTGTCTCTTCACAAACAGCAGGTCCAGCAGGGCTCCATCCCTAGTCGGGTCCTTCACCAGCTCTGTCAGGAAGTTATCCTCATCACACTCCATGAACCTCCTAGACTGTTCCCTCTCTGCTGTATTGTATTCCCAGCAGATATCTGGTAGGGTGAAGTCTCCCATGAGGACAAGAGCTAGTGATCTTCAGACTTTTCCCAGCTGCTTGTAGAATATTTCATCTACCTCTACATCCTGGTTGGGTGGTCTATAACAGACTCCCACCATGATACCTGCCCTGAACTCACAGATAGGCCTTAAATTCATCTTCCAAAACAGAAGTATTAACATCATGTTGACAATCACACTTCTAATTTGTCTGATCAGACTGTTTTCATTTTATTTGAGCTCATTTGGAGAAGTCAAACATTCTAACCAGTGCAGAGAGAATATCAGATAGAAGAGAAGCTCAATAGTACCATACAATGGCAATCACCATTGTTGTCTTTAAATTCTGTAAAACTGTTTTGTTTCTCTTTTTTTACATCTTCAAAAAGCCTGTTGTGCATTAAGATTTCCCAGAAAGAGCTTGGAGTAGCCACACTTCTGTCTGTGTGTGCACAAAATGAAAGAATCTGTGTGTCCATTCATTTAAGGTATTAGTTCACTATGTGACTATGACACACATCAAGCTAATCAGTGACCTAGCAAAGAAAAACTCTTAATGTAGAGCATTACAAGTATTATCTTGTGTATGTAATGAGATGCAGCCAAATATTTGATGCTCAGTGAAAGCAGGAAATTGACATTATCACACTGCTGTCACTCAAACATTCTTGTCCTCTTACGGAAATTATTTTGAAAAGTAAGTTAGCACCTAACTAACATGTTAAGTATGGCTGAGGATCTTTATGGCTACTTTTCTTTTACAGATAACCACTACTTCTTACAAGGTGCAGTAGTTGTTGACCATGACTATATCAGCTTATCTGAAAGATCCCATAATCCAAGCCAACAAGACTCTGTTGCTGAAGAAGAAATAAATGCCTACACAAGCAATGTCATATCTGCTGTAGAAATGCCACCTGCAGCTTGCAAAGACCAAGAATCGACAGATGGTAAACCTCAGTCTGAGCTGACAGAAGATCACTGCATTGAATCAAACACTGCAAAGCTGGAGCAATGGCCTTCACCTTGTTGGACACTTCAGACCAAGATAGAGGATACTTAAGCACAGTCTCATGTCACATTTCATTGCCGAACAGTTTGGAACTTTTGTGGCAGATTGAAAAGAATATAATAGCTCTGCATTCCTTATCCGAATCTACTTTACTACTAAAAGTACCGCAGGTGTCCACTGACGACTTTGTGCAGGCATTAAGAAGGAATTGCTCTGTTACCAAAAACATGTACAACTTAGTAAAAGCACATGTTCTACTGCTGTATGATGTCAAGAACATTGTAGGTGCCCAGTGGTTAGTTTATGTGGGTACTGAGAAGCACTCAGTCGGTGACCAAAAGTGCAGGCCCATCCTAGTTAAAAGCATGTGTTCTTATCATAGATTTGAATTTCAGATTTTGTTGGTAGGACTGCAGTGTGGCTGTACCTTATTATTATCCTCACAGGACACAATGCATCATTTCACTGCAATGACCTTTACATTAACCCTTAGATGAATCATTCTTACCGTGCAGAGATACTGTAGGATGAATATAATCTAAGCAACTTGATGTGAGTTTTGCCTCCAGAGCAGCTCATGTCCTTTTCCTGTTACAGTAAGTTTCCTATGCTTTCTGAGAAGCTGCAAACTCTGACTTTTACAGTTTTTAATTTCTAGTCAGTGCTCAAAAAAGAGCACTTGAAGATGAGCAAGGTTTGTGTTGCCACTGACAAACATGCAGAAGCTGAGAAACCTGTCTTTCTGTTAGCTGCTCTTACCCAAAAGCCGCAGTTTCCCCTGAGGACAGCTGACATTTATAGTCATCAGTCTACTGCATCAAGGAAGTAAAGAAAGTGGGCTTGGTGAAATACATTTCTCCTTTTTTTTTTTTTTAAAAAAAAAAAAGCTAGGAAATCCTGTCAAACTAGTTACAGCAGGAAAAAAACCACCCATGTGTAAGTATGACATAAGCAGTAATTGTGATCAGTGGCCTTTTTAAATTTTTAAATTTAAATTTTTTCCCCTAGTAATGAGCACTGTGGTTATACGGTATTTCTTCCCTGGAATAGTAGTTTAAAGATGATAATCTGTTTGAGTGCTGTGTGCCGTGGGCGCTGGAGGTTCATCTCATGCTAATGATTTGGAGGCCTAAATTGTTCCTGTGCTAATCCTTCCAGGGGCCCAGGCTCTTGAAGCCAACCCCTCCTCCCTGTGTACCTTTGTTTCTTCTACTACGGTTATTTACTGAAGTAACATCTGAAGTAACATCTTCTGCTAGAATAGATTGTTATAGTGTTGGATACGTTGTGTGCGCACATGCAATACATATATAGAGAGAGAGTTTGTAAAAAAAAAAAAAGGGAGGGTGTAAAATCGGGGAATAAAGGGAGCTGTCTGCAAGATTTCTTTCTGCTTTGTTAGGGGCAAAAGGAAACCAGTCTTTTTTTTTTTTTTTTTTTCTTCACTTGATCAGTGTCTTATTTTGCACAATACTGCAGAGCTGTTTCTGGGGAAGCTCAGGCGCCACCATTCCTGTGTACTTATTATAGCTACATTGGAGAGAAAGAAAATGCTACAGTGACAGGGGAATCAGGAAATATTTAGTGTACTGTAATGCTGATCATTCAGGCTTCCCAGTAATTTTGGTCTACTGTATTAAGAAGGAGGCATTAGTGCCTCTTCAGTGCACCCAAATGGGGCCATCTCTGCATGTGGGAGGTTCATTGAAATAAAATACAGGGGTTTCAAGCTAATGACGGGAAAAACAATCAATGGAAACAGTGGAAGAAACTCACCAGGAAACCTGAGCTGTTGGAAGCAGCAGACTGCGCCTGGGGAAGCTCAGGGAAACCCCTCCTGCCCTTGCCGGAGCAAAGTGTTGTTCAGGGCATGCTCGTGACCACAGCGAGTTGTGACCTGCTAACTTGTGATTGTATTTTAACCAACTTAGGGAAACACAGAAAGGTTCTCAAGTGCTCTTTTTCACTGGCATGCAGGTTTGATTTATGCTAGGACAATAGCAAAAGACTACTTCATAGCAGAATTCTTAGAAACCTGTTTTCGAGTAGAGTTTGTGCCCCCTCGTGGCAAGTTGTTTAGAGGGGAGGAGTAAAAGGAAGTACATCATGAAAGAAAAAGTGCAAATTCCCTCATACCTCCCAGCACAGAACTATGAATGTTTACCCTTCAGGTTTGCTAGTAGCGCTAACTACCAGCTCCCAGCTTGATGAAAAACACCATAAAAAACATCTGCTAGTGAAAGGGCTGTACAAACACTCAGAGTGTTTTACTGCGGAATGAAAACCTTTCATCTCTTGTTGGAATACTTCCTGAACTTTTGTATGTTTGCCTATTCTGTGTTAAGGTGTTCTTGCTTTCCAGCTATGGACGTTTTACAGTTTTTTCCTCCTTCTCCCTAGAACTGAATGTTCCCTGCTGAAGGGCACCAATGAGTCATGGTTTGCTTTTCACAGCAAGCAGTTAACAATCTTCTGGAAATGACACCTTTGAGAAACAGATAAGTTTCCTTGACTCTTTTGCCTGGGTGCGACATCCATATCAATGACCTTTTGCAGCAGACATTATTACTCTACTGACCTGGAGTAAAAATCTTTGCATAGTAACCTTGGTATTTTTAAAAAAAATATGCAATGGAATATTTTTTCGATCTAGAGTGGTGTAGGGGCTTTCAGTTAATGTATTGGACTAGCTAAAAATAAGACACGGGAGCTGTAGAGTCTCACCAAGTGGTGGAAGCTCATCAAAGCACATCAGCTGTCATCGTCTCTTGGCCTGAGTACGCTGCCCACCTGTGAGTTCAACAGAAGGAAATGCCATGTTAGGAGTCACCAAGAGCAGACACTCTTTTAAATTAGAAGGCTAAAATTGACACCGACACCGCCCCCCGGATTTAGCAGTGTCTTCAGGAAATGGGTATTGCACCCTTCTACACATACTAGAAGAGCTGTTGGCCTACTGTTTAAATCTTGGTAATCAGACCATGTAGGCACTTGGAATGGAGAGCAGTACACAAGAAGCTTTAACTTGAAAAGGAAGGCTCTTCAAGATAGAACTATTCAGGAAGTTCGTGATTCAGGAGCTATTCATCCTGAGAGATGTGTTCCCCAGTCAGTTCTCCTTTCGTCCCCTCTGCTTGGACACAAAGACCACGTTTGCAGGTACAAGTGGACTCGGGTTGAGCTGCCTGCGTGTGTGTCCTGTTGCAGCAGGCGTTGCTGCAGGCTCTGAGGAGGGTAGCCTCACACGTTTGTCATCCCAGGGGCCTCCTGGCTGCACCCTGGCGCTGTGCAACGCATCACGGCTGTGAAGGGATCTGCGGGAGCCTGGCTGCCCTGCTAGCAGGAATCCGCAAGACAGGTTGTAGAAATACGGCATTCCCCGGCTGCCCAGCAGCGCTGCCCTGACGCGAGTGCAATGGTCCGCAGGTCACTGGGATACAGCTTTCCATGGTTTACCAGTCGTTTACTTGCCTGGTCCTTTTCTGGGTGCTTGACAGCAATCTCTGAGCTTTCAGCAGCAGAGCTGGAATATTCAGAGCTGCAGCTGGTGGCCAGCAGCGGTGCCTTGAATAGATAAATTGATATCTCAGTGGGTTAAAAGGGAAAGGAATGAATCAGATTTCACAAATTTGGCACATAAAATAAGTTGATGGTTTTTTGACAATTTATGCCTTCAATCTCTCTATGCCTCACTCCCCCCTTCTGTACCAAGTGCCTCGCACTGTGTCAGTTCTGGCCAGACATACTGAAAAAAAATATCCATTGCTCTTCACAAAGCTGGCAGGCATAGTGATGAAAGCCCAAACAGAAAAGTCCACAAGAAAACAAGTTCTATATTTACTGCAGAACGTAAGTGAAATGCATAATACATATAATAATATAATATATATAATATAATACACGGGGTTCCCCACCAGATTGATTTTTTTGAATGTCTGATCTAGTCGGAGACATCTTCCATCACTCCCACAGATTAAATACCTGGGAGGAGGAAAGCAGACTAAATAGGAAGAGGACAGGATTTAGCATATGATTATGTTGTGTACTGGAAGATGTTATATTTTTTTTATTGTTTTTTTTAGACTCTTGATTATTTGTGAGCATACACGCTTGAAAGCCCAGCCATCGCCTGCCTCCCCGCGGAGGCGGTCGCAGGGTGGCAGCCTGTCCCTGCAGGAGGGGACGAGCAGGAACCGCTGCACCATGGCCTGCTTTCTCACAGCCGTTCTTTCCCAAGCAGCGTTCTCTGCAAAATTACTGCAAAAAAAAAAAAACAAAACACCCTAAAACCCCAAAACTTTCTGTACTCCTGAAACCTTGGTTGCTGTGAGCAGCAACTAAGTGCCTGGAAAAAGTCAGTCCCTCCAGTTCCTGATGGTGAGCGACTGGAGACACAGGTCGGGGAAACACGGCAGAATAGTGTGAGACAGTCCTTTTTAATGTATCCCTTTTAATGCAAGTAATTTTCTCACGAGCTGCAGTTTTAGGATGTGCTGTGGCTGAAGTAAGCAGTAACAAACATGGGGGTGGGGGAGGTATCAAAGCATTGAGGAACGCAGTGGCCAGGGCAGGGCTCTGATCTTAACTACATGGTAAGTAGCACCGACTTCATCCTGTTACGGCTGGGTGTGGGGTTGCCTTATCCCCATTCCCACAAAACTCTTAAATTCTAATTAAAAAGAAAAGGCCAGAAGATTTAAGTCTCTCATACGTTTCAGTTCGAAAAATAAACGTGGTTAGTAATTAATAATAATTTCCCTAGTTTGCTGAACTGTTACCACTATTTGCGAGGAACAAATCGCTCCACTGCATCTTTAAAATGGTACTTTTTGCACAGTTCTCTAGAAGAAAAAAAAAAAATCCCTCCACATCATCTGTGTATTTTTTTAAAAAAAACGTGTACAACGAAATCAGGCAGAGCTTCACTCGCAGGATGTCGTGCTTCGCATGCGACTAATTAATAAGAAACACCAGCAGGAAGGCGCTAAAGAAAGGAGCAGTTCAGTAAACGCGCCTTCGTGACCTGCAGTATTTAGAAAATTCGAGTGCGGCTTCCAAGGTAACTCCCGCGCAGCTCTCCCTTGTACCCCTCCAAATTACCTTCGTGTAACAAACCCAGACGGCTGCTCCTTTAGGTTTTCCAGCCACCATGTCCAGAAACAGCAAGAAGTTTGCAGGTTTTGCTTGGATAAGTAGCTGCCACTGGGGATTTAAAATCCTCCTTTACACTGTTAGCTCCCTTCTTTCTGCTGCCGGTAACTTTTAGCTATGCAGATGAATCTAAATTTTTGACAGAATATTGGAGAGGTTTGAGGAGCAGTTCTAGTGTAAATTTTGCTAACAAGTTTTGCTAAGTCACAATAGAAAAAAAAAGATTTTCAAATTTAAGATTTACAAAAACAGGTAAAGGCAAATCAGGGTGCTAAACTTCTAGGGTTTACTAGCATCTATTTTACATAGAAAATACAGTGGCCTAATTTCATCTCTTAATTTTAATTGACCTGGACATTTAGTTCTGTTTGGTTTAATTGTTGGTGTCTGTTTTTTTTTTTTTTATAGTACATGACACGAATCCACACAGACTATGCATTACATCGTAACATAACCTCTGAAATTTAAAAGTAAACACAGCCTTTGAGATTTCAAATAAGTCCTAACATGCAATTATATAAGAAAGTTGCTTTTGAATGGCTCAGCAGTGACCTGCTCCCCACAGCTTGTATTGCTAATACACACATAGTCTTTCAAACAAGTTCCCATGTGTGTGTTCAAATGGCAGGATACAAATCAACCAAGTCCCTTGTCTGTACCATGACCCACGCTTAATCCTAATCCTCTGTAGCACGACAGACATTACTGACCTAAAAGTTCTGATAAAACATAAATAAATCTAGCCTTGGCAAGCAAGTAAGCAGCTGTTGCAGTTTACTGCACTGAGCTATAAATCCTCATTAACTACTACAGTGCACTGCTTAATTAGAAAACTCTACTTAATCAAGATGCTTCCCGAGGAATCAATTTACACCTAATGATACTTGTGGCAAGGACAGCTGCTTAATTGGGACGGTAATTTCTTCTAACTGGGACCCCTTCAGGTGGCTTGGGTGACAACCTGCGCGCTGCAGTTCAGCGCGTCCCTGCGACGGCCGGAGCCTGCCCTCTCAGCCAGCTCCCCCGGCTGCTTGCCAGCGGAGAGCGGCCACCTTCCCACCACGCCGAAGGGCTTCCAGTGTGCCAGGCTACTCAAAACAGGGAGATGCTCCCTAGGGTACTACCGCAGCTGCTACCTACCTACTTCACCAGCCCCACTTCAGTGAAAGTATTCAGCCCCTGCAATAAGGAAAGTCAGCGTCACGTCTTTGAAGCCTGAACACGTGCAATTCTTAACTGGGGCAATTGCTGAAAGCAAATCAAACACATGCACTCCAAATCCACTAGCTGAGACTGAATGACCAGTATTCAACATTTAATACATAAATGGCAATACTAGCGCATAGAACATGCTGGGATCGAATATGATCTGCTGGCTTATTAAAACGAGAGCTATGATTACAGAAAGCTTGTGTCTACCACTTTACATGAATTTTCTGTTGCAGTATGAAGTCTCTGGTACATTGCTTTCATAAGACACAGCTTTAATAAGAGATAAAGAACATTCGGTGCCTTCAAACAGGTTCAGATTTTTGGCCGTTTTACCTGTATGAAATTAGAGCACCCAACTTCAGGCGCTGAAGTTTGCTTGCGGCTGGGGAGCAGTTGGTTGCTTGTCAATGCAGTTATCAAAGAATCACAGAATGGTTTGGGTTGGAAGGGACCTTAAAGATCATCTAGTTCCACCCCCCCTGCCCTGGGCAGGGACACCTCCCTCTAGACCAGGCTGCTCAAAGCTCCATCCAGCCTGGCCTTGAACACTTCCAGGGATGGGGCATCCACAGCTTCTCTGGGCAACCTGTTCCAGTGTCTCACCACCCTCACAGGAAAGAATTTCTGCCTAATATCAAACCTAAATCTACCCTCTTTCAGTTTAAAACCATTACCTCGTCCTATCACCTCACTCTCTGATAAGAAGTCCCTCCCCATCTCTCCTGTAGCCCCCCTTCAGGTACTGGAGGCCGCTATAAGGTCTCCCCGGAGCCTTCTCTTCTCCAGGCTGAACAATCCCAGCTCCCTCAGCCTGTCCTCACAGCAGAGGCGCCCCAGCCCTCTCACCATTCCTGTGGCCCTCCGCTGGACCTGCTCCAACAGGTCTGTCTGGCAGTGGAGACCCAGAGCTGGACACTGTACTCCAGAGGGCATGTCCAGAGGAGAGCAGAGCAGAGCAGAGGGGTGAGAATCACCTTTTGCAGCCCAGGTTTACTGTAGAGACCTGCCTCTGAATTCCAGAGAGCAGAGAGTATGACTGACGCTGAATTAATCTGTTTTAGCTCGTACTTGCAATTAAACAGTGTTCGGCTACTCCTCCCCTCCACAAAGCATTTTTTAAATTGGAGATAAGGATCAAATAAAGGAAAGGGGGAAGGAGGCAGCTGCACGTTATCTTCATTGACCCAGTGCCATGGAAGCAGAGAACACCCAACATCAGACGGACATAATGTGAGCTCTCCAAATGATGTAAAAATACACCCTTACTGTCCGCTTTTGAGAAAAGCCTGTCATCTTTTAGAACTGATGCCACGTACACCACCTGTAATAGCGCTGCCACCACAGCTTTAATCGCTCTCGTTGGAAACTTCCTGTAAACTACTGTCAGATCTTTGCAGACAGCTTTAGAAGATCCTTCCCAAAGACTTTTATTTGTTTTTATTCATATACCAGGGATCGAGGCCACAGCGAAAAATAGCTCTGCCTTCCTTTCAAAAGCAAGACAGAAACAGGACACTTTCCTTGTTGCATAAGGAAAACAGAAATTAGCAGGAGAGGAAGCAACTTAGAGTATGCACTAAATTCATATCACATGAAATTGAGCCTGTACTCCAGCATTTTAGAAAGCTATCCTGGAGACTTTGCTGTACTTGAGAAAAAAAAAAACCCAAAACCACCTGTCAAGGATTTTAAGTTTTTGCTCCAGAAAAAGGAGATTTAGAAAATCATGCTGGGGGAGGAAATCTTATCTTTTGCTCCACTATTACTACCTTTATTCCCTCAAAAAACACCTTGCAAAACCTTCTGCCACAAGAAACCAAAAGCTTATTTTTCGAGCTCAACACCAGCAATAGCCTATTACACCACCCGCAATGACGATAATGAAAGCTGTTCCATAAAACCCTGCAGCAATTACGTCTGTGTACACTCTGCTCAGGATACAGGCTTTAAAAGGAGATTAATCACCCTCTGATCCTCAAACTAGGCTGATAACTCATGATGACGTCACACCGTGATTCACACTTCAGATGACTCATACAGCCAGCATAATTATCTGGCAGGTCTTCTGCAAGTCTCCCCTTCAGTAAGTGAGCACATCATGGAGGACTTGAGGACTTGTGCTGTGTGAATGAAAACAGAAGCCTGGAGAAACAAGAAAATCAGTGCTACAGATCAGGTAGTATTAGATGCCTAGCCTGACTCATTTGCGTATTTAATTTGAGACACAGGTTTCCTCTTAGCTGTGACCATGTTTTATTTAAATTAAACACCCTGCAGATTTATTTTACAAGTAAAATCCCTCTTTAAATGTTTAGGCTTGACTTTGTACATGTATGTAAATCATTATTCTTTAAAAAGCAAACCCCTTGTGACATATCAAAATATTTTTCCAGCCTCAATACAAAATAGTACTTTTTCTCTGCTGGTAGAAGACATTGAGATTTTTACTGTATTAAGTGATCTGTGTAACTTTTACAGAAGTTGTATACAAAAAACTGAAAAGTATGCAAAAATTCCAAAGTACACTCCGACAGCTGATGCTCTGCAAATACTTTATTACACAAATTACATTCAGCTTCTGAAAATAGTGTTCTAACAGTGATACCATCTAAAAATAAAGACATCCCAGAAACACATCAAGTTAGGAAGAAGAAAAAAAAATTAAATAGAGACTTTTTTCTTTCCTTCAATGCAATATAATGTTAGTGATTTTAAAAAAATAGAAGAAGATTTAGCAGCTTCATTTTCTTGTGGCACTGTATTTTCTCTGTACTGCAATAGGTTAAGGACATTGAAGAGGAAAGGCACAAAACAGAAATTGGCAAATGAATACTTATGGGAAAAATATTTTGATGAAGCAGATAGTAAGACTTATTTACAAGATCCCCAAGTTAAGAAGAGCAAATACTACTGCTTTGAATCAGTGCTGCAATTAAAAGACTGTTTGCTTTAATAAGATGGTCACATAAAAAACAACAGCACTGATATGGAACTTCATACACTCCTCCACTTAAAAAACAGAATTAAAACCAAACAAAAATTAAAGGAACCAGTGTACAGCCCCACACAGACTAGTACAGTTTACAATTAAATACACAAAATCTTAAACGTGCTTAAGGGAAAAGGAATCTGACATTCTGGGTTGAATCATATAATGGGAGAACTCAAAGGCTGGTTTCAGGATGATGAAGGTGCTGGTGGGGGTGGAGGTGCTGCACACTCTTCCTCTGAGTCTGTGCCATCATCTTCATCTTTTTCTTGGTCGCTTCCTTCAGTGCTCAGTCGGTCAAACCCTTTTCGGCTGTAGCCTTTGTGACTTGCAAAGAAGTTCCCAAGGTTAAGGCCACCACCGCCTTTCCCTGTGGAAAGGAAAGGCTTGTCATAAGGTTTACTGCACAGGAAAGGGGAGGGAGGGCTAAAAATCTGCCTACCCATTCAACAGTATATTGCAGATCATTTTAAGTGTCCTTCCAGAAACTGTTTTTAAAGATCAGCCCACGAGCCACAAAAGCTAAGTATAGAGATTATGAAAGGAAGGAAATTAATCTTTTGAAGTATAAGCTTCAAACTATTTTTTTCAGCATCCATTGTTTGATTAAGTCTTTACGAAGGCTGTTTGTGTTCCCACCAGTTTGCCCTTACTCTCGAAGTGCTTCATTTCGTTCACCAGATCACAGATAACTCATTATAACAGCTACTGCTCTCCCACTGGTAGTGACACATCCTCTTCAGCAGGCAGGTAATGATGGATGAAAGGTGTCATAAAAGACATTTCCACAAAACACCTGAGGTTTGCCCCCAGTCCTTCCTCTCATAAAGTTCCCTCAACTCTGCTATTCAACTAGAAGTGAACACGGAAAAAAAACCCTCTAGTTACTTTATTCTTAAAAGATTTTCAATGACTCAGACTTACCTCTAAGTCTGCCTAAAATTCTGCCTGAACTTGAATCAAGTTTGTGTTCCCCATCAGCTGAAAAATAAGGTAGGTTTCAAAAATAAGCTAAAATAACAAACTACGATTAATTAATTATCTGTATTTTTCTGGTACAAAGCACAGACACTGAACAAATTGATCAGAAGCTTTATGAAGCAAAACTGATACTTTGCTGATTAAGGTGAAATTATGATTACTACCAAAATTATCATACCATGGATATTCAGTTTATACCAAATCAGTCATTACGAAGAGTCACATGTTATTTCAGAGAATTTAATTCCCTCAGTTACTCACTTATGTTACTGTGAAGAGTTTTACATGAAGGACAAGAACCTTATAATCTATAATGAGCCTAACTACATTCCAGCACACTGCAAAATACAGCTTGATATTTGGAATGGTATAGTTTCCCTTCAGAGAAACTTTCTGGAAGACAGCGATCTGTGAATTTCTTCATGTATTTTGGAGGAACTTTCTCTCCCCCTCACAAACTGTATCTTCCTCCCTGGTAACTCTTTCCATCCTTCATCTGAAGAAAAATTAAATGCCATGACCAAACTATCTTCTCCTATATACTACTCAGTTTCCATAAATCCGTGCAAGAAGTTTACTTTTACCAATGTAAATTCAAGCACCGCATGAATCCAAATGGAATGCAAAGATGCTATTACAGATCATACCCATTAACGGCAGTGCTGCAGCCGTTTAGAGTGTTACCACATTTCATGTGCTAAAGATATTTTAATGCAAAGAGGCAGGAAGCTGCACGCTGAAATCTTCAAATAAAACACATCCAATTCAGTTGCACAGCAGCACAAGAGAGCTGAATTATCTACTCTGTCATAGTATGTCCTAGCCAGTGTCAGAACTACATTAGTCTATTCCATGTACATTTTATTCTCTCGATGAGACTAACTCGATAAAACTATTTATACAATACAAAATAACAAGTGTAGCGATCAGACTCCTACTGCAATCTACCAGTTTCTCAAAAATAATGTTATTATATAGTATGAATTAAGAACAAATTTACAGAGCGTTGTAAGTACCAATTAAAGCTCTTAGAGCAATGGATGGAGGTGCATTATGGAAACATGTCTGACTCACAAAATGTGTAAGGAGATACTGAACAATAATACATAATTTCTTGTAAAAGTTATCTGTTTGCATTTTGCTTGTATGTTTATAATACCCATAGTCTTGTTCTCAACAGTTTTAAGATCCTAAACTGAAAATCAAACTATGCTCAGAGCATTAAAATTTATGTATTCTAGACAGTAACATGACTATTATGTTATTATAACTGTTCATTTATGAGATAACAAGTTTTGGCTTGACACCAACTAAAGTTTTAGATGCATGTTCTGAAAAGGTGGTGGCTTGAGATGTAATATTAAAGGCACAGGGGGATGCAGTTGCTGTGTGCACGCTGAATCTTAGTTTGCGTGCAGCGTTGCAGTAACTGTTCAGAAGGGTAAAGGGACATTGAGCCTTGCTCTTCATACTCTTATCCCTTAGTATTCAGTGGTGTTTTGAACTGGAACAATAAAAGCCTGTTCTCCAGAGTTACTCATGGTTACCTCCATAGACGGTTGTCTTCCTCCACCGAATAAATACTAAAATTGCCAGCAGGACAACAACAGGGATAACTAGAAGAGTTGTAACAAGAACAAAGGAAACGCCAGTGCTGGTCTGTTGGACCAAATGCTGTTTTTCCTGCTTCTTTAGAGGGTCTGTCGATTCTGGATTGTTTTTCAATCTGGCTTCTACAATTGTTTCTGATTCTTTAAAAAGAAGACAATTTCAGTATGTAATCCATATGCATCAAGCAACATCAAGCAACAGAACAAGGCATTAAAGAAAAGAACAAGCTAGAATACCTGAACTGCTGAGTAACAAGGAAACAAGAGACAAACACTTATGGAGATATTTCTAGTTCTTGCTGATGTTATCGAGCAGAGAGAGTCTGACTGGTGTCACCCACTAGCAAAGGTGCCCTCCCCTTTTCTCGAATGGGGAAAGGAGAGGTGTCAGAGAGAGTTTTGAATTAAAAAGTATCTATCATTTAAAATACAGGAAAATCCCCAAAAGATCTATTTTTGCAAACAGCTTTGTGATATAATATCAGTGAATTATCTCCTTTTGATAATAACACTTCCACAAAAAATACAGAAGTACATTTATGCTTTATTATCATAAACAAAAAGGAAAGCATTTAAAGTTCTTTTTAATAAACTTGTGCCAAAGGGTTAAATTTTCAGAACTGCTACATCCCACGAAAGAACTTTGGCTGTGTAAATCTGGAGGGCTTTTGAAAAATGCATCTCATCATTCTGGCAACTGATCATTTGTTACCTCTCCACCTACAAGAAAAACAATTTCATTAAAATCCTCTATGCTGTTTTGTGTCTCTATAAAGGATCACATATTTTGTGCTAGCTTTTAATAAGTGAGGCCATCTAGCTATATATTTTAAAGTCTGACTTAACTGCATGTCTTAAGAAGCAGCTGCATCAGAAACACACTCTGAGTCAACTCTGGTCTGAATCTGTATCAAACTTAAAATGACATTCTACTCTGAAAGAACAGCAAAGGCTTCAGTTTACATTTAACATTAATGCAATGACAACAATGGTATCATTGCTGTCACAAATACAATGACAACCACGATACAATGATAACATGCTGTCTGCTCAAGTAGTGGTTATAGCCAAGAGCAATTTTCCTCCACCTTCTTGCCCACCTCTGGGCAAAGCTACCGTTCTCCACGTATTTTCCCACTTCACAGCAGGGCAAGCAGCAGTAACAGTCTGAGGCTGTGAAAGCGCACGCCACTCCTGGCCATTTTTTTAGCAGAGGAGGACACAAAGTCCATTGCCTATCTATTTTCTTCAGGTGGAGTTGAAAGATGTCATTTTCAGCCTGCCTACCCTAGGCAGTTTTAGAGATTGTTACTTAAAAACTGTTTCTTATCCTGGTGATACTACTGCATTTTTCTCTATAACATTAGTAGTGTCAGCTAGCTATCTTCCTAAAGAAAGCCCAAACGCATTAATATATCCCCATATTTGTTGTACTGTGGGTGCCATAATGTCAGCACTTCCCTTTTGAGTGCTTCAGGAGGGCTCATGCACCAACAGGGAAAAAATAGAAGGATAACAGTTTTAGCAGTAAAGATCTCATTGTTTTATAATGTCAGCCTCCTTTATTCTGCTTTATTCTATATGCTTGCAATGGGCAGTTGGGATCTTTTGGTATTTTCCTCTGTCTGCATACACATGGCTAAAGCAAATCACACAAGCTCTGAATTCAACCAAAGAGAAACAGCTAAGAATGTTTGAACATTGGATAAAGTCCTCTCCATAGCCTCATACTGTTTTTCTGAAAGGGAGATCAACTTTTCCTTTTCAATATAAAAGACCTAAGTAACAGAATACAAATCATTTTTCATCTTCCTGAATTACTATTTTAGCCCTTTTTATCTCCTCTACATGTATTTCTTTATCACCTTATGTGAAGTTTCTATGTGCTTTTATTTACTTTGTATTTTCTTTTTCCATTTTCATGCAGATAAATTAAAAAAAAAAAAAGGCAAGCAGTAAAATCTAGGGAAATAAATCTAAATAGAAAAAATGGTATTTTTGCCATATGATGTGACTGGCAAGGTTGTGTACTGAAAGACTATGCAGAAAGATAAACCAATTACCACTTCAAATAACCTTTTTTTAGCGGTTGAGTGTTGTGGAGCAGGGGGAAGGGTGCTGGGGAGTAACTATCACAGTTATAATTCAGAGCTATTTCTGCATCTAAGGGAGCTGACACAGATACCAATCTGGACCATGCCAGATGGTGGTACGGAATTAATCTACTAGTTAAATTTTTATCTTAGTGTCTGTGAAGCACTTGTCATCACTGAAAATTCAATGTTTAGATTGGTTGTAAAATAGTGTCTACTAGGTAACACTGTTCCAAGCTGCTTTCTAGTGCTTCCGTTGCCATCTTATTTTATCTGTATGAAATGATGGTGAAAAATAAAACTAGTTTGCATTTTTCCCTCTGACTTGGCCGAAGCAGTCCTCGTCTATGTGAAAACACTGTCTCCTTCATTTCCATTATGAATCAGACTAACCTTTTATTTCCTGTACCTCAATACCAGCCTTTTTAACTGACCGATGTTCCATTTCTGTAAAACAAAATTATTCTTCAGGACAACTGACATTTCAGAAAGACGCTCAGTGACATTTTCCTGATAGCTTTCTCAAATGTACAGTACAATCCTACAGTAAACAATCCCATCAGCTTCTGAACTTCACCAAGGAGAGTCAATATAAAGCATTCAATAGCTCACAAGGCCATGGAAAAAAAGAGCGAGCTTGACTCATGAAAGGTGTTTGCAATAATTAACTCTTATGCCACAGAGAGATTTTATGGGCAAGCATAAAGGTTCAGGGAGTCCCACAAAAATAAAACTGTTCATTATAATCATAATCGCGGCAGATTAAAGGCTGGCTGAATCAGGGCTCCTTAGCTACTGTAGTTTCAAACTGCAGCAAAAGCTAAAAAGAAAATGATATAGACAGACTTTCCTCATCTAACCTGTAACTGATGAATAATTCCATTATTTTTTTGTTCTCGTGTTTCTTTGAACAGAAGCCTACAAGTGTTCTTGTTCAGGTTATTATATGCAGAAAAAGCCATATCCAGTCAGATTTACAATTTATCTGGTCCAGTTTCCTGTTATTAAGAGCAGCTGATACCAGATGCCCCAAAGGAAAATCCATGAATTATAAACAGACAAATATGAAATAACTGGCTTAGTCAGAAGTTCATTTATAACAGCAGACTCTTACTGGTTGACTAACACCCTGAAGCCTGAGGCTTTATCTCTCTCACACACTTTTTATCCAATATAATGTAACAGTGGATTATATTTTTATTCCTGTAAAATATCTAATCTCTCTCTGAATCCTACTAAATTGATGTCTGACTAATCAGGTCCCTCTCCCTGAAGTCAGGCTGCTTGCCTTGGGGGTAACTAGATTAAAACTAGGAAGTGTTTCTACTTCACAGAAATAGGACTTCAAATTATACTAGATTCATTTTCTAATGATAAATACTCTCAATGAAATGAATATAAATTTTGAGTTGGCTTGTGTTTTTTTACTTCAGCCTCTGGGAGTTTCCTATATGATAACCTCAAAGGAAGCACTTGACTTCCTAGCAAATGACACATTAAAATTACTGAAATGCTAAAGAGTTATGCTTTTGTTTAAGCAGGTACTGACATGACAAAGGATAGATCAACCACGAGGCAAACGCATTTCGATTCCTCCTGCGACAAATGAACTCATGCATGCAGGACTCTTCTTTGACAAAGCACGCAGCAATGCTGAAGAACGGTCTTTTAATGAAAACTGAGCAGTAGCACACAGCTCCTGCAGGCAGACCTTGTAGTGTACTTAAATCACTGACATTAAACCACCACATTCTTGGGCAGTGGTACCAGGTAAGTGGTACTGATCCGAAGACACAAAATGTGAAGCTGTGACATTAAAACCAAAAGGAACATACTTTCTGTGGATGCAAACTTCCACACTGCTCTGGCATGAGCATCTCCAACAAATACTGTTTTGTCTGCTGAAGCAACAACATCATGCGGCATCTCAAAGCTCTGTGAAGACAAGCAGTCACAGATTACTCTTAAGTATCTACATATTGATGGGGCTGCTTTAACCTTGAACTTGAGAGCGGTCACCTTCAGTCCTTAGACTGGAAAATGCAGCAGATGCGGGTGTGAAGGCCTAAGTGAGTGAAGGGAGAGGAATTCCATTTCTATTGTATGTTTGCTTCAGGGATAATAAAATGGAGATGATTCAATATACTCACGCTAAACATTTTTTATATCTATAATATTTATATTCATATTCTTGCATTCAATTTTATCCTGTGAAATATATATTTAAAAAATCATGGATCTTGGTTTCAAGCCCACAAATTTAGTCTTTGTCAAGAGTTTGTATGCAACTCAGCTATTTGCTATACTTAGAAAAAATAACTCTCTCTAATATAATTTAAATCTGGACTGCAAATAACAGATTTCCAGAAACGGGAATCTTAACATTCATTCTTTAGTCTAAGACAATCTATGGAACATTTTTTTAAAAAATAAACATAATTTTTATAAGTGACACTGTATGAGCAACATTTAGCCTTACTTCCACATTAATCTTCTGTGAAGAAGGGATGTAACCATACAGCTGAATATTATTTCTGCTCAGGAACTTACTCTATTTTTTGTCAAATTACTAGCAACTAAATATATGAATATTTCAAGCCGTTCATTCTACTATTAAATTATCTTTTAAGAACTGTCTGACACCAATAAGTCACGCCTATCCTGACTGAAGGTACTATCTGTAGGAACTATCTTGAGGGTATTAATAATTTTCAAATGTGTACCACCTGTAGAAAACTAAGATGCCAAATTCTAATGTGTTTGTTAGGTTACTATTAGAAAGAATTCCTTTTGGATACCTTATGTTATAAACCATCTTATTTCCTGAAAGAACCTTGTGAAAATTGGAGAAGTAGGATGTGACCAACATTCTCTTATATATAATTACACACACCAGGCACTCTGCGCAATACTCTACCTTTCTAAGTGGAATGAAAGTATCAATTATTTCTCCAGTAGAGAAGTTCATCGCAAATCCTTGCACTGGTTCTGCCTGTCCAGGATAAGGCTTTCCATTAACTGCAAAGAGGAGACCACCTGCAACAACATTAGACTTGCTTTAACAACCCACACTTCGCAAACTACAGCAAAGATGAATTGTAACAGTATAGGTGAAAAGAGGCTGTCTGAGAGCAAGAGAGACACAGGCAATAGGAAACTAAATCACATGAGGAAAATTAAGTAAGGTGTAACAGGTGAAAGTACGGCATTTAAGAGATGCACACTTCGTCCAAATGAGAACCAGCAACGCTGTATTTTATGGATTGGTTAAATGTAAACAGAATGTGAAAGCATTAAAAAAAAATCTGAGTGCTTTGCTAGGAATGCTTGATCTGATAATGGAAAGTTCTTTAAATGAATTGAAAGCAGAAACTCAGCTGGGGAACCAATGGCGCCAGAAGAGGAGAAGGTGTGAAAGGGGCACTCAGGGATGAAGGGCCTGTGGCAGAAAAGCTCAGGTTTTGACAGTTTTTTTCTGTTGAGTATGCTGGGGAGACTCTGACACTCAATTTTTTTCGTAGCAAAGAGGTCAGAGAGCCATCTCAACTGGAAGGAGATACAAAAAAGGTGTTAGATGAGTTGGAGGTTAACAGTTCACCAGGTTTGGATGACATTCACTCAAGTTCAGAAGGAAGTCAAATGTGAAATTACAGACCTCAGGCCAAGCTCAGTAACCTAGCACTGCAAACAGCCACTCCTCCAGAACACCAGCAGACGGCCAAATTAATGCCCTTCTACAAGAACAGCTCAAAAGAGTGCCTGGGTCCTACACATCAACAATTCTGGTTTCCATCCCCAATAAGATGGTAGAATCCATAATGAACAACAAGTCATGGGTAAATGTCGCCTGTTGGAAACAAGTTAGTATGGCTCCTCTAAGGGGAAATTGTGCCTCACCTCTGAACGGGCAGAAAGAGCACACAGGTAAAGGAGATTCAGTGGAAGTACTTGAACTTTCAGAAAACTTTTGACAAGGTTGTGCGTCAGAAGTTATTAAAGAACATGTTGTTCTTGAGTTGAGCCCTAAGTTGTCACAGAGCTCAATAAAAGATCCATTAATAAACAGAAAATGAAGAGCAGAGCTTATAATTTCTGAGGATAGAGAAGTCTGCGTAGTGTGATCCTGCAGGGATCAGAGTCAGAAACAATTTCATTCAACAGTCTTCATTAGTGACCTAAGAAAGGGTGTGAACAGAGACATCTACCAGTTTGAGGAAGGTACTGAGTTCTGCAGAATAGTCAAGAGCTTGGTGATATTGAGAAAGACCAGAAAACGTTGTCAAACAGATGGCAGAAGAGCTTCAGTAAAGACAAATGTAGAGTAATGCCTCTGTAAAAAAATAATCTTGGTCATGCCTATGTGATGTTTAGCTTGGAACTAGCAGCTACAGCTCAGGAGACACCTCAGAGCCATCACTGAAAGATCTCTGAAATCTTTGGCTCCACGTACAGTGACAGCCAAAATTTCAACAGAATGTTGGGCACCATCAGGAAGAGAATTAGAAATGGAGGGGACAGTTCTGACTTTATGCAAAAACTTAGCATGCCCACATCTTGAGTACCCAGTGCTGTTTTATTCTCTGCATCTCAAGAAGGTCCTAATGAAGTTAAAGATACTAGAGAATAAAGGCAACCACAATAGTCAGAGGGCTGACGCAATTAAATGGCTTATGGAGAGAGACCAAGGTAGCTGGGGATCTTTGGTTTGGGGAGAAGGAGGCTAAGAGGCAGCGGATACGGGGAGTGTACAACTGTTATTCATCAACTCCCAAAATACTGGGACTGAGAAGCACTCAATGAAACTAGGTTAACCTTTTTAAATTAAAAAAATAAAGTGGGTAGTGAACTTCTGGAGGCTGTAACTGCAGAAGGTCAAGGAGGCAGACAGTATAAGCTAGTTCAAAACGGGATGAGGAAAACTCATGGGCAGTAGGTCTATAGAAAGACAGTATGAAGAAGAGGTCAGGAGCTACCTCCTAACACCCTTAAATAAAGTGGTTGTGGATGCATGGGAGAGGAATGGTAAACAAAACGCAGCCAGGCTTACACCTGCTCCTTAGAATGCCTCTGTTGCTATCATTCTCAGAGGCAGAGCTATAGGTATCAAGTATCTCATTCAGTACAGCATCTTTTATGTTCTTGGTAAGAAAGATAACCCTGATATCAAATTTGATATCAACTACAGAGCCAGGAGCCTGGCATGCCAAAATTCCTCATCCACTTCTTGACATTTACATTACCTTCAGTATCAGTATTAAAAATCTAACCAAAAAACTTAATACAGTTATTGTTAACCAGACTGCAATACTAAACCCCACATCTTTTTCAAACTGTTTGCTTTCAGATTTTTTTGTTTTATGAAATCCAAAACTTTTCTGGATCATTTCAAACCTCTTTATTTTGCTCTCATCAATGGAGCTTGAAATGAATATTTCAAAATGTTATTATTGACTGCGCAGTCACTAGGAAGCAAACAAGATCATCTACTTGTTAACATCACATTTAGGGAGTTCAATCAGTCATTTCTCAGAAGCAGAGAATATATGCAAGCTTTCCTCATCCCCCAAGTAGGAAAACAGGATAGTTATAAAATTTTCCATTACATCAGCTCTATTTTGAAAGAGAATGAATATCTGGCCTAAGATAACATGATAGCAGTCTTCATGAAATAACACTGTGTACTGTGACATACTGGCATAAAGCAACCACTTGAAATCTGAAGAACAGAAAAAGAGATTACCTGGAACATACGCAACAGCAAACAACTCTCTTCCAAATGATTTGTGCTTGATCTCTCTTACGAACTCCCCAGTCTCTAACCTGAAGCACTGAATTCGACCGTTTTCCCTGTCTGCGACACACAGCTGCCTGAAGTCAGGGATCAGGGCTAAGCTGTGAGGGATATGAAACTGTCCAGGTCTGGCTTTGCCTGAAGAAGTCTCTGCAATACAAAATATCCAGGTTTGTGTTACAGTACACACTGCAAGTATCGGTTTTGCTTAGGAACAGCAATATGTCACGTAATGCAATATAGCACTGGGAAAAGAATAAAGCCAGCTTGCTTTCTTCTCCCAGCAGTTTTACTCATTTAGGTAGTCTGTGGTAGCCTTTTGCATGGTCTTTGTAAATCCTAAATGTATGAATACACTATTTCCTATAATATTTGGCTTAGTTTAATGCCTGATACATACATCTGACTCAGGCAGAAATGTAATTATTCATCAGACTTAAAGTAGAGGGGATCATGGCATAAATCTTGCAAAAATGGTAAAGGATTGCACTATATGACCAAAATTTCAAGAAAAGAAAACGAAGTTTTTGTGAAAGTCAAAACATTTTCTTGATAAGGCAGGACATGCCAATACTTGTACTGAAAGCATGCTAATAAATTTCCATTTTTTATTTTTAGTGAATATATAACTACTGTAAGCAGCTGTATGGATAGAAGAGAGATAACTGGAATGCAATGACAAGGCTGGAATTCAGCTAGGGTTGGGAAGGTACTTCAGTAGTGGAAACTTATAAATAAAAGTAATAATAACATCAGCAACCTCATGGTTCACAGTGCATTCATGCTAACAGTGGTATGGGTAAAGTACCAAGCACTGTGATCTGTACCTTCTCCCCACTGCATCACGTACAATCCATTTGGAGAGAACTGAACGATTCGACTGTTGCAGTAGCCATCAGAGACATAAATGCTGCCGGTGATTGGATCCACGGCCACATCAGTTGGTTGACAGAAATGATTTTTGTCACTGCCCGGTTGCAAAGCCACTCCTAAGATCAGTAATGGTTCCTTGTCATCTGCTCCCAGTTTGAAAACCTTTTTTTCAGTGGATGGGAAAAGAGAAGAGGTTTCAGTTACGGAAGATGAAATATAAGAGGGGATGACAGCCTATGGAAAAATATCTATTACTGTATGTAAAATAAATTTATATACCAAATATAATCTTAATAGATTGACTATGACATCTATCACCAGTTTTTCAATAGCGTCAATTCTATGAAATTTCTGCCTAAAATAGAAATTTCCTATGATTACAGCGAACTAATTAGTTTCACATTCTGGATTTAAGTACATAGGAGAACTGGCAAGCAAAACATGTAGCAGAAAAATCTGTTCTTTTTCAAAAGAATCATTGCCTTAAACCAGATACTTTTATTTCTGAATACAATGTCTATGTAGCAAATTATTCAACACAACCATATTCCACAAAGGCCACAGGGGTCAATTTCTGTAAGCATATTCTTAAAGTTTATATTAACAGGCTTAGATAAATAATTTATGTCAAATCTCTAGGAAAACTAAAACATTTTTAGGTAAAATATTAAGGTCCTGGTATTTAAGCTTAAAAAACATACCTGATGGAGAGCTACATCTGTGACCCAGTAGTTACCATTTTTATCTATACTCAAACCATGTGGTAAATAAAATCTGCAAGCAGAAACGTAGAAGAATCAAGTTAAAAACATCTTTCAGGAACAATGACGTAAATGTGAAGATTTCACTTTTTATCTACAGAGCAACAAATGCTGTACATACTAACTATTTGTTGTGATTAATGAAAAAGCTTTACAGAACAGAATTTTCTTGACAAGAGCGTCTCAGCTCTGAAATTCAGCTGATCTCTGGTATCTCACTCAGGCTAATATTTGGTATCTTTAAGGACAATATACAATACTCATGAGCTCTTCGTTTCTGTTAATCTGGCTGTCAGATGAAATTGTAGGAATTGCTAGAAAGCAGAGATGAGAAAGATGGCAAATTACTTTTATTAGTTGTTGATTTTGTAATTTTTATTCATTTATTAATTTAAATCAACTCAGAGGCTACAATCACACAACGTAATATAAAACATACATGAAAATGGATTTGGGTAGTAAAATATGAAGAAATGTTAGTTTTATTAATAAAAGCAAGAATAACTTACAGACTTTTGCCCAAGGCATCAAGCAGTTTTGCATTACTTGGGTTCAGGACAAGAATTGTGTTCTGTTCAATTGGTCCAAGTCCTCTTTGCTGATAAACAAATTTGCTGTCAAAAGAACTACACAAAAATAGTGGAATAGAAAGCCAGCATTAGAAGGTTCCACTAATAAACAATACACATGCACCTTAAAGCTGAGTTTTGACGTTTAATTGCAGTGTGGGGTTATTAGCTTCTTTTTTTTCTTTTAACAAGCCTTATTACATTACTGTATGATCTTAAGAGTTATAGTGTAGGATGTCTGCATTTCCTACTGAAGTTATGATTTCCAAACTAAAGGAGCACCAAATCAACACAGCAACAACTAAGATAAACCTAAAACAAGCAAGCAAAAAACCTCTTCCTTTTTTATCCTCTTCTCCGCTGGGGCGAATCAGAAATGGGAAATTAAACAATGTGGCCTAAGTAAAAATACAGCTTATCACGAGGGCATAATTGACAGTAAAAACAGGCATAGTTCATGCTGTCTAAGGCAGTGTGTCCGTGTTTGTGTGATTTTTGTTTCTTTTTTTTTCAAACTCAGTTCACTATTTCGCTACAGCTTACTACTGTAAGATTCAGGTCTTAAGGTTCTTATCCTTTTCAGCGTGCTCGCAGGAGGCTATAGGATATGATGTGAATTTCTCCTACCCCCACAACTCTACACTCAATGTTTAGGGTACGTGGAATATATTAATAAACAACATTTAAACACAGCGCTATTTCAGACATTAAGAACTGGGATTAACTTCCCAGAAGACATTTATATAAAATTATCATGTGCTTCACAAAGAATAGAAACTACAGTTGCCTGTACCCCTACAGGGAAACTGTCTGTTACTGTAACCTGTTGAAATACACATTCGGCATTTAGTGAAGGTAAGTAGAGTGTAAAATATTTTCAACAAAATTTAAGTCTAAATGTTAGAAAATGGTATTTGACTGTGGAGGAAAAATGTGCAAATACAGAACATATTCCCCCCTCCTCCCTTGTATTTTTAAATCCATTTGTTAATCCCAAGAGAAATCCAGCTATGATTGGTGCAACTTGGTAAACAAGGACATACTTGGTAATCACAGAGAAGGCTATGAATAAAGCTATTAAAACTTTGTGTTGTACAGTCCTAGCAGCCTCGCCTCTCCATAACATTAAATATTTATATGTCTGGAATTTTTGATGTGGAAAAGCAATACTGTCTTCGTTTATAACCAGAAAAATCTATGACAGGATGTGTTTAAGCTTCTGCAGAGGCTATGATTAGAAAATAATATTTAAATATTGCCATTACTTATGGTAGCTATCTGTGACTATTTATTTAATTTCTGATAGAAATCAGTAAATCCTTTTCACTATGAATAGTTAAGCATAGTTACTAAAACTCTCCACAGAGACACAGGAAACGGTCCTGGCAGACCATGGCCTTCTGATGTGCATGTGCTTGTTTGACTGTGGCTCAGCAGGCGGTGTTTTATTCTTTACCATTACTGACCATAATCTTCTGTGACAAGTTCTCTTGGTTTTAAACAGTTTATTTAAGACGAGCCTAATGCTCGTAAGGACTCGCTCCAGGTATGGATGACCACAACTGAAGAATCAACATTGGACAGGCTGAAGTAATGTTATTATTAATGTTACTATCAATCAGCACAGCTCACTACAGAAGAGAATCTCAGTGACTGTAGGCATTGTACAAAAAAGTCCACAGAAAACAAGACTGTATCTCTGGAGAACTGACTATCTAGACAACTTAAAAAACGTTTGGCTTGCTTTATTATGATTTTGGTTCTTATTAACACTGCTGTCCAGACTTCTACATATTCCCTGCTAACAACCACCCAAATCTTCCGGGAAATATGTGCTTTCAGTGTAAATAAGAGATTCTATGGTATTTTATGCAATGGAAGCCTAGTGAACTTTAAAATGAGTTCATGGGAGTGATCCTCCATGCTTCTTCGCCCTGTCAAATTTCCTTTTCTAGGAGGAAGACTGGCATGCTACAGGATCACAGTCACTCTTTCCTTCCCAGTGTTTGAGACCAATTTTCCAGGTAGCCAATGTTCCTTTTTTTCAACTTATAAATGAGGACACAAACAATGCCAGCTACTGCTAGTTTGAAAGAAGCAAGACCAAAACAAACACCGTACTACTATGTGTCACACTGCTCTGCAGCATGGTTTTCTATAGGTTCTGCAGTTTGATATTGAAGGACAACTAAAGTACGCTGCTGCCCTGGTTTGCCACTGCTTCTAACTTCAAACCCCGATGTAATTCCACAGCTATTTTTCTACTTCTCAGATGGCCACTTCACACTAATACAAACAATTTACTGCTAAATCTAATGTCCTTCTTGTGGGCTACATATTAAATTTAGACAGACCACCTCATCTCATAACCCCTGACGGCACAACCCTGAGTTCAATTCTTGATCAATATCCATCACCGTTGTAGTACTGTGCTCAGCCTAAATTAACCTGCCTAGCTTGTTAAGAATGCAGTGACAAGAATGCAGTTCATATTCTTTATTTTATCTTTCATAAATTGCATGAATTGTATACATTTTTCATTGCAAAATACCTTCCAAATCATTCATTGCTTAGCCAGCTGAATAGTTCTAATTTTTTTCATTCTGAACAGCACATGCTGCATATAGCAAAGACTGCTCTGAAACTGAGGAGACAATGAGGCAGAAGAACCTGACTTATTTTAAAGGATTTTTATTTTATTTTAATCAACCACAGAAGGAATGCTACAGCCACTGAAAAGCAGCTACTCTATTAGAGTGCTTGCCATTGCATAACTGCTTTTGCGTCCTAAAGCAGACTGAAGTTGCCTTATGAAAAAGCACAGACCATTCATCCAGCTATATTTAGCTGAATGAGAATCCAGCTTTTATGATATATATTAATAATGCATTGGAAACATTTGCGCATTGCCTAACAGCACAGATAATTTTTGTTTAATTTGTTTCCATACTATGCTGGTGAAGCACTGAAACAGAGAAAATAAATTCTGGGCTTTCAGGCTTGATTGATTCATCAGATTTATGATTTGGTAAGGAATATTATACTCAATTAACTGTGTATTTGCAGCTAATGCTAAACATTAACTTAAAAGTCTGATAACTTCTTATCCCAATAGTCATGATAAACCCCTTCTACTTATTTTTTATTCCTTTTAGTTGAAAAATGAGAATGCATATACTCCTTCCTTTTCAGCACAACCCATGAAAGGGTCCCCAGGCTATTTCATATGCCCATGACGTACCCAACGATAAAAAGGGAAGGCTGACTGGCTGAGAACATTTCTCTGTGCCTCTTCTCTGTGCCGCAAGATATGGAACAACAGCTTAACCACAAGCATGTTTTCCAAATATATTTTTTTTAAAGTCACAATACTCTATATAAACAGACATACAGAAGTTTTAGCCTATGTGATTTAAGGGTTCCTACCAATGCTATATATTGATTAACCGTGCTCCACGAGAAGAAGAAAAAACCAAAAAACAAGGTGTGAACAAAACCCCTTCTGAAATTAATTAGGATTTCATGTGTAGTTATCTTTATGTAAGGCTCAAAACCAGCTTCAGTTAACGGCAGCTCATCTTATGTCTTGGTTACATATCTGGGACTGAATGCTTCTGGTGATATTTATAAGGTCAGGCAGTTCCACTTTGTTCCAACTTCAGCCCCCATATGATGGCAAATATGGCAAGCTCCCACACAGGACTGATGTACAGATTAACACTACTAATACTAAATATAAGATAAAGCATATTTCTAGGAAGTCTGACAATCACAGGCTAGAAATACTCAGAATGTGAAGAATGGCTGCTCTCAAGGACGGGGCTGAGCTCAGAGAACCTGTAGCGTTACCCAGCACAGCTGGTAGGTACATGGATTTCCAGACTCCAGACCCCACTGCTCCCATCTTCTTCTGCATCCACAAAATACGAAAGCTGAAGTTCAATCTGTCTCTCGACATGGTTGATTCGTTATGCTTACTTGCTATTTTAGGTAACATTTTTTTGTTTTGCTTCAAATCTGTAGGGTCTCCAAATGTTGCTTGGTCTCAGACTCCAGTTTTGTGCCCTGGGTTGTGAGACACTCAAAAACGCACATTTCAGAACTAAGAAATTAATACCACTGCCAGCCTATTTTCAAATATTTTTTCAGTTCTTTCTTCAGTGACAGAAAGAACACTACTTGTGTTCATGCGTAGGAGGATGAAAAAAACCAAATCAATATCAGTTTTTAGTTGAAGCTTGAGTAATACAAGCTGCAGCATGCGTCATCCTTTCAAATNTGATTGCCTTATCTACTGCATTATGTTATTTAGCTAGAGACAGAAAGAACTTTCCTCCATAAAACAGTATTTTAAGCATAACTTATTATTACAAGGTTCAGAAAGCTGCTCCCTCTAACTTTCAGGAACTATGTTATCTTAAAATTAATTCACCAGGAGTTGGAAAAAACCCTACTATTTAGCCTTACAGTTATGTATGGAGAACAGATGCTTAGAAAGAAGATTAAAAAAGCACATTAAAAAAAGGTACTACATAATATTGTTACAGGCTAATACTATTTCCTCCCAGTGTTCTGTTAAAATTTCATGGAATTTTTTCCAAAGTGTTCATCTGAACTGTTAGACATACTATTTTAAGGCTCATAAGGACATAGGGACACTGTACAAATAAGGACACTACTTTATTCTGAATGTTCTGTTCTTAAAATAATACATCTTTGAGTATACTACTTTATAAACACTATAAAAATGGCTATTATGAAGTCTGGACTTTTTTTTTGTTTGTTTTGAGTGACTCTAAATGCAGTAAGTTTTATCAAATTAGCAGAACAAAGCCTGTTTTGAGAGAGTGCCTTGTAACAATCCAATTTTGTTCAGTGGACATAAACACACAAAAAGTGAGGGTACATCAGAGATAGCTTTGCATGTCTTAAACCCAGGTGCTGATAGTAGTATACCATACTAAAACATCATTCTCCCAAGCTTATTAGTCCTGCTGAAAAACATGGAGAAGCAGGGATACTTAATCTCAGTGAATATCATACTAACATGGTCATACAGTTTAAGGACCTAATGTACTACGTTCTTCTTCTCTGGAGACACATTCTTTCAGTTTAAAGACCTAGTAACCCCATCATCTTCAACTGTCAGTCACCACTTCCATTCTGAGTCTCCCAAAGGCACTTTCAGCCAAGGAACTGAATTTTAAACAGTTTTTAAACAATCTGTCTTTTCTTTTCTTGAGAAGACATACGATCAGCACACACCAATTTGTCCTTGCAGCATGCCATTTGGCAGAGCATCTACTTACTTTTCATCCCAAACATGATCCCCTCTGTGGAAGATAACTAGGTTATTTTCAGGGTCCAGGGCCAACCCAGAAACTTGGCCTAGTTTCAGGTCTAACCCAGGCCACTCCACAGCCTCTTCTATGTGGAAATCTGACCAAAGAAACAAATAAACAAAAGACAGACATTCATGTAGCATACTTATTAAAAAAAAAAAAATGGTTAACTGGCATTTGCTACAGGCTGTTGGGTATTACATGGACATTTTCTTACATGCAGTATTTCCATTAATGCATTGCAATGTAATTTCAAGCATAGTTTTATTACAGTAAAGCATGCACAAGCACTGGCATCTTGCTACGTATAGGATGACAGAAACTTCAAAACAGCTTTTGACTGCATCCTTTCCTCCATCCTATAAAGATACAGGTACACAGACTTTAGAAGTTTTAGGAACTCTGTGAATACTTTCTACACTGAAAGATCAGAGAAATATACAACTACTATCCAAAACCAGCAGGCAAATTTAAATATTAAGCCATGTCTTATTAACAAATGCATAACAAAGACTATGAATCACTAAACCAACTATGTATCAGAAGTGGTTCATCGATTCATTACTTGGTTGATTCATTACTTTTTTTTCAAAAAAGCTTTTTACACTAAGAAAAAAAATACAGGAAAGGAAGAAAAACAGCAACAAGAAGTAAATAAAACAGTAATTCTTTTAAGTTTGCCTATGACATTTCTTACAGCCAACATATGCATTAATTCCGGATAACGTTCATATCCTAATCTAAGTATTATAGGCATGAATAGGAAATAGATGTCTAAATCTGATGAAAGAGATGAAGAAGGACAGAATATCTCTAAAAACTGTTTTAAAGACCAAATACTGGATAGTTTTTGATTATCACTAATGTGATTTTCACACTAAATCAACAGCATGGGAATTAGCAAGTGAACCACTATTAAAAAGTTGGATATTTCTTGTGTTTGTCCTAAATCATAAAGTTCCTCAATTAAAGGAGACAAATCTAGTTTCAACTTAAAGATTAAAATTAAAAATTTACTTCAATATGGTTTATGTAAAAATAGCCTTACACTGATTAATGGCATGAACAGTCCAAAATCTGTAAAAGTTGCAGAGCTTTGTCTAGAAGGTTTAATGTCTCACAAATAGCCTGCTTAAATGTTATTTGGAAGAGGTTGGTCTGTGTAGGTTGCTCTGCCAGTATTAAGAGACAATTGAGCAATATTCCCCCAAATTAAAAAAAAGTTATGGGCAAGAAAAATGTCACTAATTCTAATAAAAGAAAAAAACCCCACAAAACAACAAACCCATATCCATAGATACCATAGCTAGAGCAGGTCACAAAGAAACTCTTTAGGCTAACACAAACCTAAGACAAACCTAAGGCAATTAGCAACTGCAGCGAATGCAAGACAGTAATCAAAAACTTCTAAAACAAGAAATTCCACTCTGTAGCAATTTTGGAACAAAAATTACGCACTAAAAGAAAAGCTGTTAAGAAAAAAAGGACTTATATTTCTACTCCTGCACAGTTCAGTTGATCACAACAGGTGCAGTACCAGGTATATTCACGGATGTTAGGATTTTGAAAGAAATAAAAGGATTGAACTTCAGTGTCTGCTTCCTGACTTGCTCATCCCATATCAGTCTAAGTTAATGTGCAGAAAACTTGTGTAACTTTAATGCTACAGTGCCCCTTGGGCCTCTGAGCCTTTTCAGAAAGGTTGGAGAAATTAAAAGGCTAAACACAGAAGCCCTAAATTTTGGCCTCTAAAATTCAGCCTTTCAAAAGGCATGTTTGTACTTACATGAAAAGGACTAAAAGATTTCTGATAGGTCAAAACAATAAAATGAATGTGCAGTGAAATACAGTCTAATCACAAGAACTCTAGCTTCTACACAACCTTTAAGTTTTCACATACTTTTCCAAAATTGGTTTATTATTGTTATCTTTTCTGTTCTCTTGCAAGGCTCATACTCAGTGTCCTTTGAGACAGGTTTATCTTAAGAGAAATAGCTTTTTACAAAAACTTACTAAATTTAGATTTCATTTATCTAAGACTGATTATTAATTCCCTACAAAACTAAGTGGTCCGT
>VXBO01002527.1:161813-172346 GCA_013400135.1 Rhinoptilus africanus | reverse complement strand
TATCAGTGAGACCTGATATAAAAGTTATCCTTTTAGAGGCACAGAGGCCAGAAAAAATAATATTGTTTATACATATTATATATATACAAGGGTGCTCCTCATCATATGAAGCTCCTTCCTTGGTTTCTTGGTTCAACTGCAATTCATGCCACCACATTCCTGAAAACTCTATTCTCGCAAATGTGTTCCCACATCCCAGCCCTGGTCCTTTGCTTTGGCCTCCACATGGAACAGAACTGTACTCCCAAATAACCGAAATAAATATTGTTACTTTGGGCTGAAATAAAGTTAGGTTCTCTGTATTCTGCTCACTAAATGAGTGGTCGTGCTTTCAACCTCAGTGCAGGCATATTAGCACCACCTTCCACTTTGATGTGCTGAAAAGCCTCCTGACTTCCCATTCTTTTTGATGTTCCTCTCTGCAAGACACCCAGGCATGATCATACAGCAAAGCATTTCACAAGTTTGCCATGAGCTGCCCCCACATACTTCTTCATCTCCCCACTGGAGTCCCAGCACCCTGTGGTTGGCCTCACGTCCTCTGGCGATGGCATACCTGAAGAAGGGGGTTCCCATGAGCCATGCACAGCTGAGCTGCATGTTTTGGGTTGGTAACAGTTTTTCAGCTCTTCGTTGTGATCAGCAAAACCCTAGCAGGTGACTCTTGCCATTTCCAGTGGTGATGCTGCTGAGGGTCTTTGTAGGCTCAGTTCTGCATCTGTTGAAGTCTTTGCACTCACTTCAGTGAGTGCAGTTTTGACCATCACAAAAGGCATGACCACACTGGGTGTGCTTAAGGATTCAAAGACTTCCTTCTCTGCAATATGTAGTTTACCCTCCAACAGCTTTCACTTGAGACCTCTGATTACTTTTCCTGTTCCACTTTAATCTTCTTCTTCATCGACCTCTCTGTTTTTTTGCTTTGATACATCATCTACTTCCAAAGTTTATCTGTCCTGTTACCTGTTTTATTTTTGTCTTTTATCTCATGTCAGCAACTGTATTTTCTTGACCTTTACATGGAAGTTCACCCAATGGCTCTATCTCAGAATGCTACTTTGAACTTTGTTTAAAAAATAAAAATAAAAGTCACAATTCACAGCATTTGCTAACAATTACTACTAAGTGGTAACTAGTGTAACACAGTTATTTCTCCCCTTCGGAAGAGCTACCAGCAATGGACTCCCACTGAGTTATGACTTTTTATAGGTTAGCTTATTTGATCCGTCTCAACTTTTGTCGCCCCATCTTCCAGTTGAAATCTTGTTCCTTTGCCCATCTTCCTGCCACAGGAAATGAAGAGTTCATATGTTAGAGGGCAATGGTTAGCATGGGTTGTCTTGAATAAAAAATAAAAAAGTAACTCACAAAGTATTTTTTAATATCTTAAGTATTTTTCAGAAAAACTCTAGAAAGCTGAATTTCACAGATAAATGACATGGCAGTATTTCGGAAATGCAGTAACCTGCCCATTATCCTGTGATGGTCCTGCAAGTGCTACCTTAATCACAAATGGTGCATATTAATGAAGGTCCTCACCAGATGAAAGAGAATGTTAAAGAGTAGACGAAGCTTGATGGAATTAATACAACTGACTCTGAGTTGTGCTCAGATTGATTCAAACAGCTTCTAGCTACATTTCTGCAAGAGGGGGAGGGGGAAATCCCAAGATGACTGATGCCGTGCAGAGCAGAGCCCTTTCTAAAGAAAGAAATAAATCATTTATGTACAGTATTCACTAAAAACTGCAGGGGGCAAGAGACTGCAGGTTTTCCTTTCAAAAAGGAAGAAAAATGCATATATAATTGCTGCTGCAAACATACGTAGTACACAGAAAGTGAGTCCGGATAAGAGCTTCCCAGGAAGGAACGTGGCTAAGTCACTCCTGGGATACTCCTCTGCTAATAGCATCAGGATTGTCTTGTTGCAAATCAAAAGGAATCTCTAACTTTATCTTTTACATTTCTGAAATTCCATTGTTCAATGGAACAATCCAAAAGGCACAACCACCCGTACCAAGAGACATGCGCACACCATCCCTCTGCCTCAACGTGAGGAGCGGCCGCAGAGCGTACCTAGAGCTGCAGACAGCAGTGGCTGGATGGGGCTTGCAGGACCGGGGCAGATCTCTGTCCCACAGCACTGTCCCTTTTGGGGAACTCGCTTATTCAGCATGGTCAGCTGGGTAAGCAACTGTTGCCACAACTGTATTCTGAGTAAGTTTTTTGGTTTTCTTTTCAAAACAAACCACAGCTGAGAACAGCAATGCAGTCTCAAACTTCCCAAGGCAGAGCCCCCATTTATGTGCTTAAGCACACGGGAAAAACAAACCCGCATGGTCTGATGTACAGCAATGGATTGAAAAGCCGTACAGATTCCCCTTCCTCGTGTTATGATTGTTGTTACTTGTTGTATTTCTGTAAGCTGAAGGGCTCCCACCCCAGCCGGAGAAGCCTCCCAGCATGAGGGCTTCCCCCCAAACCCTGCACTTGGCTCTGCCGGCCCCCGGCCCCCCCTCCCACTCCTCCAGCATCCCTCCTGCACAGGGGCCACATCGTGGCTGGGATCCAGCCATTTCTGGCTGGCCCATGGGCCCTTGAGGGCTATCAGCCACAGAAAGTATGTAGGGGAGCTCTGAGAGATGACTGCTGATCCCTGGCTGCCTCACCTCAAAGAAGGAACGGGCTGTAACTCTTTTTTGGCCTCTTTCCCTGAGGTAGGCTCTCAGAGGATGATGGCAGCAGAAAATCTGGGTGTCTCATCCACCACAGTAACAGAAGCACTATTCATCATATGCATTCTCAGAAGTGTATTAATCATCGTAAGATATGCTTTTAAATATTTCAAAGGTCTGATTTTTTTTCAGTAGTAGCATCTGTTCTTTTCAGGGGGAAGTTTGTGGCTAATGACACTAACTGTACCAATTTCAGTTAACAGAGCCTAGATCATATATGCACTTGCAAACCAATTAAGTGGCTAACCTATAAACCTGCCTGCCGTGTATGTGGAGGCAAGAAAGCCCCCCCCACCCCAAAACCTAGGTTCCCAGGGGAAAAACAACCCCGTGCTGAAAAATTAGGCTGTGATTGGCGGTCCTGGTCCTTGTTCGAGCTCCGCCAGGTGCATGGCAGCTTTCTCCTGCCCTCAGCATCGCTTCACCCCACTCCCCGGCTGCATGTTTGAGAGGGTAAAGTCTGCAGCGGCTGTTGGCGTTTCTCAAACATCCTGGGCTCGCATCTGCTGGAGGTAAGGAAACACTGGCATATCTTATCTCTTCAAGCCCTTGCTGCGATAGCTGGTGCGCACATGTTGCTGTCAGCTAAACCCACAAATGGCTTAACGGCAGGTACATAATAGCCCGTTAGCAGAGGTTTGCCCGGGATGCTGGCAGGTGTTTACATGAAAATTTGCCTGGCTTGTCATAGCGTATAGGACAGCCAGCACCTGGCAACCTCCTACCGAACAACACATCCTTTAATTGCTCCGAAGGGCTAGCAGCAGCTGCCACCAACCTTGTTAAATAAACAACAGGTTCTGCACCTGCCTGAGTGAAATCCTGACCCGGCTCCCAGCCCACCAGCGGGCGCGCAGGTAACCCTGCCTTCCCCCCCAAACGGCGGCCCTGGGGATTAGTGGGAGTCCATCAGCACTGATTCGTCCTTCGGCTGCTGAGGTTCACCCTGCCCTTCTCTCGGGAGTATTTTACTGAGACAGGAGACGTGAAGATCTTCCTAATTAGATTTCTGTTGTATGAGTGGTTCTTGTCACACACACACACACCACCACACAACATCCCCAGACATACAGGCACAACGTCTATGTACCTGAAAAATTACTATGTCACGATAGCCAAGTGCCTGTCTCTTGCAGAGTGCTTTGATACAGTACAGAACAATCCTGAGTTCTTTCTGAGGGTCCAAAGTCTCGGTACAGGACAGGGCTTTTTATTCTGCAAGGAGTGAAGCTGTGTGAAGAGCCAGATTTTGTCCAGCAAAGACAAGAGAACTGTATCTCCTGGCTTGTAACAGGTGAGCTTGTACTGTCAAAGCCATTTTATCATTCATTATTTATTTCTATGAAATTTAATTAAATCTTAGCATCTTATTGGATTCTACAGTAAATACACTTGCCTGGATCCACAAACTTACCAAATCAGTAGGAACAGTGTGGAGGAGGAGTGAGTTACCTGCTGCCAGGATACTTCCCCTCTGTTTTTCTATTTTCCTTCCCCATCATGCTGTTGAACAAGGTGTGCTCTGAGTGACACCATGGCATTTTTTCCAGCCTCCAGCCAGTGGCAGGTGCCCGAAGACGCTGCATGAGAAGCACAGATGAGTAAAAAGGAATAAATGCAAAGGTCCTCGTTATTCATACATAAGACAAAAGCCACTGTAAGAGGCAAAGTGGTTGTAGCAAAGAGAGTGGAATGCCAGGTGAATGCTAGGAAAAAAGGCAAACAAAATAGTCTTCCCAAAAAACAGGTGACGAAAGAGCAAATGGTCCGTTTAAAAGCTGTATGAGACTGTTTGGGCAGCACTCCAAGAGCAAAGCCCCACGCTAATTGGGCTCCGTTCTTTTGACCCATAGAGCAGGATTTCCTCCATTTACACGTTTTCTTGAAAATTTAAAGACAGAAAATACTTAGCAGCATCTCTTATGCTATAGTTTTAACAGACACAGAAAGGACCATCTGTTGGGTCTCAGCTACACAAGAGATGAAAGGGAAAAGGTGAAACAGGAGCACTGCATCTATTTTGTAGTTGTACATCCACTCACCATAGGGATATATTAACTATGCTTTGGGAGCATTAAATTCCTGACAGGAACAAGTTATTTACTACTAATAGTCCACAAAAGCAAGCTGGCACAGCAAATCCCCTTCACACAGCCATATAGAGCTAAGAAACCAGTAATGATTATCAAGTGACTATTGTTTGCATTTAACTACTTTCCAATAAATTGCCATCAGCCTGCTTTGCAAACATAGCTGATAAATACAACAAATTTTGTTAAAGCACAACTGAAATGCCTGCGTGCCAGCAGTGGCTACTGTCTCTTACGCTCTGCCTTTCAAACAACATCGTGCTGCAATCACTGCCCAAGTAAAATGCTGTATTTTTTAATAGATCCCCTACTAATTACATGTTCAAGTGACAAAAGTGATTTTATTGAGCAGAAGTGCAGGTTTCAGTTTAAGTGGCTCCAAGGGGATATTACATTTGGTGGTTTGTGGGATCACGTTGCCTTCTAGTGGCTGGCCACAGCTCCCTTGTACCAGAAAGGTTTCAGGATACTCTTCCACAAACATATCCAGAGTGCAGAATATTTTTTTTAATTCCCTCTCCAAGGAGAAACAACTCTCCGAGAACACTCATGCTCTGTATTGCTTAGGAGGCAAGAAAGAACAGTCACAAGAAGAGATCTTTTTTTTGACTTACATTACTGCTTGTTTTAAGTCTCTTCTAGGATAAATTTTGAATATGTTTTAAGCCCTCCATAACCTGTAGCAAGCCAAAGCTATGGAAGTTTATCAATTCATGGTGCTGAATAGGCCTGTCTCTCCTGCATGAGCACAGAGAAAGAAAGAAAATTTTAAAAATCAAGAAAAGTGAAGTAATTTCTTTCAAAATACTGAATTCACAACATCCATGAGAACTGGAGCTGAAGGAGAGCTCTGGGAGGAGGTCTGCCTGCTGGATTCTGAGAACCAGGGTGGTCTCCATCTTAGCAAGTGGGGAAAAACAGCTACTGCTAAAAAGTAGAAATAGGTTGGGGAGATATTTAAGCCAGTAGATTCAGGAAAGTAGGAGAGAAAGAGAGATGACAAAGCCAGGTGGGGCAGTCTGCCCTCCCAGATTTGTTAGAGGAAGAATTCACTAGCGAGGCAGCTAACCAAAGCTCTTCTTATCTGCGTGTAAAAATTTTCAGCTGAAGTGGCTGTACTTGAAAGGTGGTGGTGTCTTCAACAAAATACTTCCTATGGGCTTCATGTTGATGGTGCATATTACCGTCAGGATCATATGCAGAGCTGGATCCTAAAATGCTTATCTGCAAATGCAAGAAAAGTCATTACAAGAAGAGGAATTAGAAATGATGGCAAGGAAACAGTGACTAATCTACATCACTGAAAGAGGAAGCCACATGAAAATGGACAAAGCTGTGCACTGTTTAAAGAAACACAGATATGGAAGGCAATTTTTTCCTCCTTTGATGTACAAAACTAAGGCTGGGGGGCAAAATAGAGGTTGGACACTAAGAACAGAGGGAGAGGAAATAGAATTACAGATGAAAATTAGAAGTAGAAGCCAAATCATTGGAAGAACAAAGACTGGATCATCATCTCAGAGGGTGAAAAAAAATGTGATGGTAAGTAAAATGTAAGAGGCTTGTTATAAGAGAGCTAAAGAAAATTAAAAAAAAAAAAAGCAAGAAATTTGAAGGAAAGATTTTTCAATTGCACAGACTACAAGAAGCAAGTGGTCAATGACAGATGCACAGGTCTGGAGAGGGATCCAGTCACTGATGGGCTGGGTATTTTTTAAAATTCAACACCTCACTAGCACACCTTGGTTCAACAAGTAAACGGTTTTATTATTGCAGAAGAAACAAGTACTACTGATTAACATAGCTAAAGAAAAAAATGCTTAAATTAGAATGGGATGTTTCCCCTCAAACTATTATATGCACGTACAGAACAGCATTATGTAAGAAGTCAGATTAGACTGTTGCAGTCCTCCCTTTTGGCTGGGTAATCTATGAATATACTTGTAACACGTGGCTGTGTCATTCCCACCAGTTCTCCAAAACTCTGCTCATGCACGTGTCACACATAAAGAAAAAAGCAACACATACATGAGCAGCAACTGCCTTCATCACAATCTGCACGAGGTAAACATGACAGAGATGAGTTAAAGACATGAATACACCGCACAAAATCCAAGACTGTTTCTTCTATTCAGAACTCTGAGTACTGACTCTTGGGGCACTGCCAGTTTGAAGAACGTAGCGCATCTTTCTTGAATATAGGATTGGTGGAAATACAGTTTTCCTCTCCTCTAATCTATTTAATATATAACTGCAACTCTGAATCTCCTGCAAAGCATTAATTGATATGCATTAATTGATATGTGTTTGTATAGCTCTTTTTTTAAACCCAATAATAAAACCCAAGAGGCTCTTCCTGTGAATTTGTATGTACTAAGCCTGCATAAACCCTTTCCCGGAGAGATATCCAAGTTAGTTAAACACTATGTAGAATATTCTTGTTGGTCCAGTGAAGGAACAGATGCATACAAGACTGAATTTAACCTATAATTACCATTTTTTTTGTCATCCAACTTTTTTCTGTCTAATGTTAGATTCTTGGGTGACATCACACTGAATGATCAATGCAGAATGATAAATGACAGAAACACACAAATATATTCTTCCAAATTGCCACCTGCAAACTCAGGTCACAAAAAGAAAAAGAGGAGAACTCAGGTCACAAAAAGAAAAAGAGGAGAAGGAGAAGGAGAAGGAGAAGGAGAAGGAGAAGGAGAAGGAGAAGGAGAAGGAGAAGGAGAAGGAGAAGGAGAAGGAGAAGGAGAAGGAGAAGGAAGAGGAAGAGGGAGAGGGAGAGGGAGAGGAAGAGAACTGTTTGAAAAACGCTACTAGCAACTTCCTTATCATTTTGGTGCTTTGAGAAAGTTGTGGCTCAAAACTTAACACCGTATTCTAACAAAGTGTGACCTAAAGTTTTCAGAGGGCTACCTCTTGGAAAAAGAAAATACCCCAGATTACTACTGCAATCGCTGTAGACTATCTAATGAGATGGTCCTGAAAGCAACAGGGATCATCAGTATCAAGGGGCAGGAAGTATTTTGTTGAAGCAGCCAATGCCTTTCAACTGCATCCACTTCAAATGAAATTGTTTTTACATTCATATAAAAAGACTTTGTCTGTGGTAAACAAAGGAATGATTTTGATATAGGGTAACTAATCACTGTTACAGTCTGCCACTAACTGGAATACCACCTCACACTGAAAACAATGAACTTACCCCTAAGCTTGAGAAAACTATCCAACTTTGAAAACAGTAATTCTTTGTTCTTCAAGAAATATTAAAATAACCTCCCCCTCCAACACATTGATAAGCATGATATGGTAAAGGTACTTATATTTAATAATCTTAATAATCTCTAATTATCTTAGATTATAACTTTCCAGAAAGTTATAGTGCAGGTCAAACAAACAGTATTTGTGAGACAGATTGAAAATAAAAAAGAAAGTGTAGTTCAGATTTAAAATATGAAATCATTAGGATTCAGTTCGACAAAGGAGTGCCAAGGGGGAATTCAAAATTTGTTCAATATTCTTCAAGCTCATCACAGCATATTAAATAAAAATCAAAATGTCTGTTCCTTAATATTACAGAAAGGATTAGTAACTAAGATAGGCAACGTGCAACAATATTAGCGTTTGTGTCTATGAATTTAGATAATCACACCACCATTCTGCATTTCTAACTTCATTTATTTAATGAGAGACAAAAAATAAAGGCTGGTGTCTGTCATGGTTTCATCTGGGATAGGGCTGACTTTCTTACTAGCAGCTAGTTTAGTGCTATGTTTTGGATTTGGGATGAGAAATAGTGTTGACAGCACACTGGTGGTTTTGGTTGTTACCTGACAGTCAAAGCCATTTCTGCTCCTCACACCGCCCCACCAGAGAGTCGGCTGGGAGTGCAGAAAAAGCTGGGAGAGGACACAGCTGGGAGAGCCAACCCCAACTGCCCAGTGGGATATCCATGCTATATGGCATCGTGCTCAGTATACAGAGTGGGAGGAAGAAGAAGGAAGTGGGGGATGTTTAAAGTTATGGCATTTGTCTTCCCACATAACTGTTATGCATGACGGAGCTCTGCTTTCCTGGAGATGGCTGAACACCTGCCTGCCAATGGGAAGCAGTGAATGAATGCCTTGTTTTGCTTTGCTTGTGTGTGCAGCTTTTGGTCTACTTATTAAACCATCTTTATCCCGACACACAAGCTTTTTCTCAGTTTTTACTCTTCCAGTTCTCTCCCCATCCCAGCTCAGGGGGAGAGTGAGTGAGCAGCTATGTGGTCCTAGTTGCTGGCTNAACCTGCTCTAAGGTGGCCCTGCTCTGGCAGGGGGGTTGGACTAGATGATCTCCAGAGGTCCCTTCCAACCCTACCATTCTGTGATTCTATGATTCCCAGCTATGCTTCACAGGCACAAGGTTCCATCCCTTCGTGGATGCAGGGAAAAGCTTTTTATTCCCAAGCAGTTATTTCTCATTTCCAGCATAAACAGAGATATAGCCACTATGTAGCTTAGTGCATATGTAACACTTCATTATAATTCTTCCCATATTGCCACCAAGACAAAAAAAATCAGTCTCCTGTGCCTGGAACCATATTAGCCTCTCTATTTGCAAGCAATGAAAAGAACATAAAAAGCCATCTTAGATTCAGAAAAAAATGACAGCCTGTGGATGACTGATTTCATAGGAGGAACTCTAAGATATAAACCAATCAACTTTTCTATAAGGAATCCCATTCTAAACGGACAGAGTTGATTCATCAGTTTGTTTCCTTTTAACTTAATCAGTCATTCTCAAAGTGTTAAAAGAACACCATGTTTTTAAAAACCAAGAGGAACTCACTAGCTATGTCTACATGGCTTTTAGCTAGAAGCAAGTGAGCTCCGAATGAGAGGTAAACAGCAATGCTTGCATAAAGTTGGGCCCAAGTTAATAAGCCTAGCTGAAAATCAGATTTTTTTTTTTGTTGCTGTAGTTTGGCAACACATGAACATGGCTATGCAGCTTCCAGTAAGGCTACAGCATCAGTGACGTGAGCTCGTGTCCGCTCAGGGCACATGCAGACATATTCAAAGTCTGGGGGAATAAAAGAAGCAAAGCAGAAGGGTTTACTCCTTACAAACAACAGACTTAATGCCTGTGCTGCGGCCATCCCCAGCGCACCAGTGAGCACCGTCAATCTGCTGTGAGTAAGGAAGCACCAACTAACTCTTCCACCTCACGTCTCGGGGAGCACGGAGCCATATGACTGTGTCCGGAGTCACAGCTTCAGCCCTGGTCAGCTCTTGAGACAGCCCAGCTGTACCCCATGGCTGCTGCAGGCGCCATATTATAAAGCTCACTATTGGCTTATGATTAGTCTTAATTTTCCCCTACCAGCCACAGATTTGGTCTCTTTTCTTTTAAAAATATTGTAATCAAGGTTATGTGAATGCTTAGTCATCCCTATTTACAATAATGGCATATTATCCATTCCTAATTGCTATCCAATCCTAGTCGTCTCCTTGGAACACGTACCTGATTAAAAGATATTTTAAAGGCAAAAACCAGAGCAATGGCTTGGGATCTGAGATCACTGAGGACAGGGCAGGAGAAGGCCTGCCGAAGTTGGGGGAGGTAGAGAGCCAAGTACAGCTAGAAGAGAAAATCTACCATGCCACTGCTTCTGCCTGGAAACTCTGTAGCTGTAACACCAGTTCTGCATCTGAT
>VXBO01002527.1:94985-161780 GCA_013400135.1 Rhinoptilus africanus | reverse complement strand
AAAAAAAAAAAAAATTGCTCTGGAGTGTGAGACATCACATGTCAGAAGTGTACTATGAAACATATGTTCATGTTTTCCCTTTAAGACAGAGTATTTCACATTTCGGGATTTTTTATATATACTTTAGATTACAGATGAATCTATTGTACCAAAACATTGGCAGCTGCTTTCCAACATGGGAGACTGCCTTCCACGTTCAGCAAACGCTCCAAGCCTTTGACTATAAGCCATTTGAGCAGACTCTTGCATATTGATATTCGTTACCTGTGCGGTTTGCATAACCAACACGCAAACAGCCCAATCAATAATATCAGCTCATATTGACTAGCTATTTCTACCCTGAAATAGGAATGTCAGGCTTCAATTGATTCACATTCATGCACTGTGTAAACATAATTTAAAATTAACATGTACAGGAGAGAGCTCATTCTATTATTACCATGTGGAGTAACCCGGGGGATGCACCGTAGCACAAAGCTGGTGTACTAGACAGAGCTAGTCAATTAAATGTAAGCTATAATTTGCCACCTAAATATTCCATAAACTCCAGCTGCTGCTGCCTACAAAGCCATAGCAATAGTCTATCCTTGTGCTAGGGGTGGAAACTCCCCACAAGCTGCAGGAGGGGTAGTGAGAGAGAGTACAGAACACGGCTGACCAAGCCAGGGCTGCTCAGGAGGAGGAGATGTAGCTGCAGCTGGGGGAAGTCCGAGCAGTGATAGTGCCTAGGATAAAGGGATGCTTTGGGTACCAAAATACCTCTCTCTTACTACATCACACCAAATTAGCAGGCTCCCACCCACCTTGCACAACTGATTAGAAAGAAAAAGTTAGCTTCCACAAGTTGGTCTAAATATTGGTACAACTTCAGGTTATAATTGGCTTCTCGTGCTGCACGTGCTGGGTTTTCTGCTCCATTTTCCTAATCCGTAGGAGTCATCTCATTTTGGGCACGTACCAGGTTCCAATTCGAACATGCAAGCTCTGAAGCCCCAGGAAGACCCCACTCGCCCTCTCTCTGAGGACCATTTGTGCCACCCTCTCTCTTTCCTCCCCAGGTGCCTGCCACTATCTGGTGACTTTATCTTTTGACCACCCCAAGGAGAAAAAGGGAGAGGTGTGTGACCCCTTCTTTATTTTGGGGTGTCCTGGTTCCAGCAGGGATGGGGTTAATTCTCCCCAGGCTCGGGGGTATCAGTATTCCACCCCATATGAGCCATGCCCTCCCCGAGCTGCCGGGAGAGGGCAGGAAGTTGCCGTTTGAAGTGGGCAGGGGTGTCCCGGGTCCGGTTGGTGAGCGGTGGTTCCATAATCGCGTTTGTATATCCATCTATCCCTGTTATTGTTGTTGTTTTCGTGTTACCTTTTGCTGTTCTGTCAAATTGCCTTTGTCTCAACCCACGAGTTTTGCCTTTTTGTTCTGGTGCTTTCCCGCGCTGGGAAGGGCCCAAGCGAGCGACACATGGTTCTTTGTTGCCATCTGAGGCCCAGCCATGACGTGGGGCAACAGAGGTGTAGCAGTTTTTCCAATATACAGAGGAAAAATGTGGCTGAGTAGTGCAGCCCTGGGTGAACTAGTGGACCCAATGCTCCTTAAACACGCGCACACACACACTTCTGAGGGTCTATAGCACTTTGAGCCCCATTGCTGTTCAGTGATTCATGGCTCACCCTTTAAAAGGCTTTGATGTTCTTGTCTCAGTAACCAGGGCTGAAAAAAAACCCCCAAACTATGTTTTTCCACCAGTTTATATCCTTGCCTGTTACACTGGCAGCCGAGAGTCAGCTCTCCTGGCCCTCTCATGGCTTTGTCCTTTGCTGCCTTGGCAGTGAGCTCCCCAGCTGCTGTATTCAAAAGGTGGCCCAAGTAGGGATGTGACTGAACAAACAGCTAATGTTCAGTTATACACAGAGGTAAAAAGATCCCACATAAATCTCTTTTAACTAAGCTACTATCAATTAACTGTGGGGAGAGGAAGGAGGGGAGAAAAAACTCTCAAGCTCTAGAGAAAATAAAATAGATAAAATTAAATCCTTTCTACAGGGGGTCACTAAAACCAATTTGGTACACTGTGAACAACACATCATGAATCACAGGCCAGTCATTAAGTGCTGTAGGAAGAATAGTTTTTTTCTTAGTTCTGGAGAATACAAAAAAATAAATAAAAAATCAGGACAGTATTCACAAACTCCTCTGCAGCTTTCTTCTTCTCTTTTGGAGAGCTGTAACACCAGCTCTGCATCCCCCCACAAAACTTCTGACAAGATTTTTCCAGGGTTTGTTTGCTATTTAACATAGAAAACACCATATAAAAAAAAAAAAAAAAAAACCACAAAACCCCAAAAGAAGACTGCTCAGCCCAAACACTATCTGCAATACCATTATAATGTCAGCCTCAATGAAAACAGTAAAAAAATAAAAATCAAATAGTAGTTTGTTTAAAAAAAGAAAAAAAAAAAGAAAAAGAAGTTTCTTTGGCAGAAGAGAAAGTGGCGCTCAGCTGTCTTCTTGTCAAGTCAGGACCAGACCCTGGCCCTGCACCTCTCCAGTTCCAAGAACAAGTTTCACTGACACTCTCTGCTGGTGATGAGAGGGACCATATTTTATCCACCAGCACCCTGATCTCCAAGATCTCTGTGCCCTACATTTTTATCTATTGAGGGCTCATCGTCTAGTGTTTTCAAGGGAAAAAAAAAAAAAAAAGCTCAATGATGAGAAGAAAAAGATACCATAGAGCAGCTGCAGCTGTAATTGGCTGAAGGGCTAACAAATGACCTAATATTCTTCTAGCCAGGATTTATCCAGCTGCTCACTGTTCTGATTAAATAAGACTAATCCATCAGACCAAAATGGGTTTGCTGGTTCAAGAAATAAATTTACCTGTTTCTTAATTTTTCTTTAATTTTATTATTAGAAGATAAAGCTGCACTTCTCTAAACCTAATGTTTGTTCTAAATTATTCATGGATAATTTTGTAAATTAACACATAAACCTACTCCCATAGAGCTCTCTTATGAAGCTGCTGTATCTGATCTTTATTTAAAGCTGTGAATTAAAACAAAGCACAAGACGAACCACTAAAACTCCCAGAATTTTCTTCCAGTGAATATATTTCATACAAGCTACAGAGTTTTTTTCTAGTATTTGACCTCTGAAGTAGGAAGCTACTGCACTTATAATTAGCATTTGATTGATCACAATATATACGTATCATCGTTCCACTTCTGATAAATGCTATGCATTCCAAGATAAATATGCCCTATTAAATTGTAATCAATATATTTTTTTCAACTCATTTGGTCTCTATAATGAGAATTAATATAAAAGTAATGTTAAAAATGATTAAATCTTTGGCAGGAAAGTTTTCTCCTAGACACTGCCTATACATTGGTACTGTTATCCCAACTAAGGAGAAACAGTTGGTCCTTCATAGGCAAAGAATGTAGAAACATCTCTAGAGGTCAAGTAATATGTTAAATCTTAATTAGTTTATTTACAAAGCTGCAAAGTCCACCCTTTGGTTTCTCCATTCTTCAACTTAAAACATTACCAAAGGGCTTCACAGGGCACTTTATTTCAGTCTGCTCTCCTGATTCAACTTCTCAGCATCTTGCCCTTAATTCCTGGATGGCAGATAGGCTCCCTTTCCCTCTGAACATCTCAGTGTGAATGCCCCAGCCACAGACCAACACGGAGAAATTTTCCATCTCATCACCCATCTTTGGCTTAGCCTTCCTCATACAGAGGGCAATAATGATCCAAAGCCCCAGGTGTGCTGCTATCAAAAGAACTCAATTTTTTTAGTATCAGATTGTGTACTACAGTATATTATACACCTTTGGCTAATGTCACCGTGCTTCACCAAACATTATGGGTTTAGTGTTAGTAAACACACCTTGATCTGCTGCTAAGTCCTGCCAGCAGAATACATATAAAGAAAAAAAAAGAGATAGAGAAAGGGAGAAAGCAGGAAAACAGAACAGTACAGAGCACAGGAGCTTCCACTTGTTATGAAACCACTTAATGAGCAGAATGTTCCTTTTCCAGTGACATTTGTAAAAGCCAATTTCCAACACTGCATGTCTTTTTGCACTGAATACATGACAAATCTTCCCTATAAAGTCATTCAAGAGCTTAGCATGCATACAAACAAGCAAGAAGTATTTGCTGTAGCAGCATTTTCTTTTTCCCATTGCTCAAATGACCTCCGTCAATATCATGTTTCACTTCTGCTCCATATGGTTGAGGTCACGTTCCAAGATCTTGCTCCCCATCAGTGCAGAGATTGCCATGGCTTCAGGTCTGTGACAGCTTCACTATTGAAACCAGGAAAGAAAATGGAAATACTGGAAATACTTCAAATGAGACTAGTGGAAAGGACCCTTAAAAGAAATAAAAGACCAAAGACTGAAGAGTTAAGGAATGTAAGATAAAACTTCCAAGTCTCTATTCACCTACAATGAACAATGTGGTTTAGCTACCAGAGAAATGGAAAAATCAGAGTTGAAACATGACTGGTGTTTCACCAGATGGCAATAGCCTTTACAAGATCTAGATGGCCAGAGAATAGATAAGATTTTGGTGGATCTGATAGATCCTTTACAAAGCAAACATCTCAGCATTAGAAGAGTTCACTGTTTTATTTTGTTCAAGTCAGTAATCACAAACTTACTATAAAATGACTGTTTGTAAGTGTACGAACAATTAAAAGCATAAGAGTATAAAAATTTTTAGTCTTAAATTTAACTTATATTATTGTTAATGAATCAAGAGTGTGAGTTTTGGAAAAAAAACCCAAACCCTGCAACCTTGCTTGGTCTGATTTCCCATCTGCTCAAAAACAAAAGCAAAAAATGGAAGATAACATTAACAAAACGTTCTGTATACGTTAAGTGCAAGTGAACATTATTAGTGAAAGAGCTGTGTGTAGATAAAGTCCTTTAGCAAGAATCTTAAATTTAAGCAACCTACTGTCTTGCCTGAGGGACCCAATCGCCAGCCATGGGTTCATTTCAACATTTCTGACATTTGCTCCTTAACTCTCTCTGACATCGGGGAGCCCCTTGGGACAGAGCCCTCCCGGCAGAACGGGAGAGGCAGCAGCAGTTCCAAGGAACAGGTTTCTCCTGGGTAGAGTATTTTCTAGTATTAAAATCGGTGGTAGTCGGCTCCCTGCTAAGATCACTCCCCACTTCCCATTTTCATCTTGCAGCTTACCTGAAACCTGGGCTCTGTATAAGGCTCTGCAATGCTGATCTAAAAAGAAATGTCAAGGCTTTTACCATTGTAAGAAACAGAGGCTCATAAAACTGTGGTTGTTAAGCCTCCTCAGTCAAGTGAAGCAGGAAAAAAAAAAGATATCTAAAGGTTTTAGTAAACACATCTGAATTTGCCATCTTGGATAACTGAGTACTGCAATAAAGTGCCAAGCAGAGACTAATACATACTTACATGCCACTAATTTCCTGGTTTCAATAAATCCAATATAATAAAATTGACAGATGCTGTTTTACCTACTCAAGTGATTCATGAAGGGCCTGAAACTGTAATGCTGCAACACGATATGCCATCTGTGCTAGGGTTTTCTGTGTTTTGTTTAAAAAGAACTGACTGGCCCAAGAGCGGTGACAGCACATGATTCGCTTAGCACAAAATGAGAAGCTTGCCACCTTTACCTATAGAGGCAAGAGAATTACTGGACTTGGCTACTATTTTCCTATCCATTGTTTCCTCAGACTGTTATTTTGCAAATGCTGAGAAGAAAGAAAAATAGATCAAAGAAATAATTGAAACGTGAAGCAAAATTAGATATTTCTTCATGCCTCCTTTTAAAATTATGTTAATTGGCATGCATTTTTAATGACAACATTAGCAGCGAGTAATAAAAAGTCAGCAGGATCTACACATGGATGAATAACAACACTCTAATGATAATTACATAAACCTTCTGTGTAGTGACATGTGGGTCAGGAATTGAATTTGCACTCTCAAATTAAATCATCTATCAGGTCCCCACATCATTCGTAACAAATGTCACTGGTAGGTTTATTTCTCATGTATTCAGAGTGTTCTCATGGCTCTGTTTGCTAACATCCAATAAAAAATCAAGGCCAAATTTTGACACCTAATGGTTTCAAGGCCAGATCTTGACATGTAATGGTACTCAACGGGAGTGTTGATTGCAAAGGGTTAGCAACATTTGAGTTTCAAAAAAGAGCTTATTTCAGAAACTTAGAGAATGTAATTTCTGCTTTGTATTTAAGCATTTAGAAGGGCGTTTTTGATAAAGCATTGACTTAAATATGTGTGTTTACGGTTATATACTGGCATAAGTGCCTTGCTGAAATGGGACCTTTTTTTAAGCGGGTGACTTTAACAGGGAAGATTTGAAGACTGAGCAAAGAGTTTCTGAATTACTGAGATAGGGCCAAACTGGGAATGATTGAAGTCAAATGCAAAGGTTGCCTTTAGTTTCAGAGAAAATACATTTTTACATCCTTTTTTTTGGACATAATGGGCTATGCTTTCTTGTCATTATAGAACAAGCTGACAAAGTAGCTGAAAATAATTCTCATGAGATCAGAAGTACACGGTGCCTCCAAATAGGATTTTATTCTGCGGTACCAGGAAGCATTTGGCAGACTAAGTCACATAACACGGGCTGTTTGGGAACCCTGAAAATGGTATCTGCCCTGATTTGCTTTAGGCACAGGTAGGCCAATAGTTTGCAGAGTACAAAGCCTGTGGTCCTGAGCTACACTGACAGATGAAAAATAAAAAGCTCGTCTAATACCTGTTGTATTGAGCACAACTGGCAGCATTTGGGTAGCTGGGGGCTGCACGGGAGAAGGTCATGATTTGCCCTGAGCAGGAAACAACTATGTCCAGCCAGCTCCTAAACTGGTGTGAGCAACCCATTGCCTGACAAAACGTCAACATCAACGGAGCAGGTGGTGCCTCTACTCAAATGCATTTCAGAAAATGCAGCAGCTGCAAAGGGCAGGGGGACACATGGGGAGATACTCTTGGGCAGACGCATGAAGGAGCCACAGGGGAGGAGACATTATTGTGGCATAGGGGTGACCCATGTCAGAGTGAGGACAATCTCAAGGGACTGCAGCCTGGGGTGACCCGTGCCAGGACAGGGGCACCGCTGAGGGACCGTGGCCTCACTGAAACAGGGGGAAAACGAGCAAGAAACAAAGAGTAGCAGAAAGAAACCACTAGGCACAGCATCTGTAGGCTCATGGAATGAATAAGGAGGGACTGAGTGAAACCCACAGCAAAACCAAGGCAAGATGACACTAAGAAGGATGTTTGCCTTAAGATGAGCCTCGGAAAGAGGAAGGAAAGAGGGTTACTTAAGTGTTTGTTTTCTTATTTATGTCCCCTGCTGCCCCCCCCAACCCGCTCCGCCCCGCCCCCCCAATACCTGATTCAGAAGACAGTGTTAATTGGCAGTAGATCAGCTCAAGTAAAAATTCCCCCAGTTGAGACTATTTTGCCCATGAAACCTGTGTCTATTCAGTTGTAGTTGTTGAAATAGAAAAGATTTACTGAAACCTCTTGTCAAGATTGACTCATAAATTTACAACGGATGATGGAGAATCCACTCCAACACTTAACGCATCAGGACATTTTTACTGTTTGTCAGTTTCCTGTCATTGTTAAAAACATCTATTTTAAATTGCCCAGTTTAGTTTCCAACCAATTGATTTTGTTAAACCATCAACAAATAGAGGGAGCTATTAATAATCTGTGTTCAAGTTACTTCTTTAACCACCTTCAGCGTTTAGATTGATATAAACCTTCAGCATCCTCTATCCTCAGATTTTGTAGTTTTTAAATCATTCTACAGTTATTTGGCCATTTTTATCAAGTTTTCAATGTTATTCAATAGTTACAGACAGCTGAACTGGTGTATTTTAGTAGCAGATGCACAAAAGCCAAAGAAAGAGGTAATACAATACAGCCTCTACATTCAATTTAAATCTAAACAAGATTGTCTATTGTCATCAAAATATACACTAATTTGTTAAACTTAGTCTATAAAATTTGATGATTACACATGGAAGGGTAATACATTTTTAACTCAGCCTTTTTGCTTGTGAATTTTACCTTGGACCAATATTTGCTGTGTTAATTTAATATGCTGTTACTCAATTTCCATGGAGAAAATATCAATTTCTTTTCCTAGGCAGTGGAGATACACAAACAGTGGCGAAACCATGGTTTCTTGGAAGTCAAGTTATATTTTTGAATGTTCAGCATGATTCTCAGAAAGGAGAAATAAAAAAATACGGGGAAATGTAGCCAGATAAATATTTTTTTAAAAAAGTAAAGAATTGTCATTTTCTTCCCAGAATAACCTGTCCAGTTTTTTTTATTAAACTAGCTACATTAAGTATGTATAGATCATTAATATCATTAATGCATAAAATCATAAAATAGTCTAATAGAAGACCTCTACCTTTTTGATATTTCTTATTGGGGTCAGAACTCCATTAGGGTAACTTCTGATTTTTAGAAGTTACTTTTATCCTGAAATACTAATTCCGAATGTCTTATAAGACTTGAGAAGCCAAAGTTAGATTCCTTAGTGTGGACTAGACAAAAGCAGATGATTAGTCAAATAATATATATATATATATGTTTATATGGCTTTATCTATCTGCATCTCCACTAAAATAGCTTCTTTTAGTCCAGTCACCTCTCCCAAAGCAATGACAGACATCAAAAAGATGAAGAGATTGTGAAGGACACTTGCCTCATTCAGCACTGTGTTTCAGGAGAGGCAGATTTAGATTTACTAGCAATTACAGCTAGATGACTACAGGAATTTTGTGTTAAATTAATTCAGTCCTAAAGGTCTGTGCCCTTTTATTGCTTTAGGGCAAGTTTTACTGGAATTTACAGATCTCTGAACTGTGGATTGATTTTCAATTTTATCAACAAAATCCTATACAAACACATTTTTTACAAGCATTTTTCAGGCTTACTTGTCTTGGATAAATAGCGTATATTGTGTTCAAACTGATTATTTTTAACAGAAATGTCAACTGGGTTCTACCTATAGAATCACAGAATCACAGGGTTGGAAGGGACCTCTGGAGATCATCTAGTCCAACCCCCCTGCCAGAGCAGGGCCACCTTAGAGCAGGTTGCACAGGAACGCGTCCAGGCGGGTTTTGAATGTCTCCAGAGACGGAGACTCCACCACCTCCCTGGGCAGCCTGTTCCAGTGCTCTGCCACCCTCAAGGTAAAGAAGTTCCTCCTCATGTTTAGGTGGAACTTAGCTTTCTTTTCCTCCATATGCCTTGAGATGACGCCCAGAATGAGCTGTTCCATCATCTTTCCAGGGATGGAGGTGAGGCTGACTGGCCTGTAGTTCCCCGGGTCCTCCTTCTTGCCCTTTTTGAAGACTGGAGTGACATTGGCTTTCCTCCAGTCTTCAGGCACCTCGCCTGTTCTCCAGGACCTTTCAAAGATGGTGGAGAGTGGCCCAGCAATGACATCTGCCAGCTCCCTCAGCACTCTTGGGTGCATCCCATCAGGGCCCATGGACTTGTGAATAACTAATTGACCTAACTGATCCCTCACTTGATCCTCCTCAACCCAGGGGAAGTCTTCCTCTTTCCCCATTACTTTCTCCAAGGCTCCGGAGGGATAGGCTTGGGCAGTAAAGATTGAAGCAAAGGCAGCATTCAGTAACTCCACCTTCTCTGCATCCTTTGTCACCATATCTTCTGTCTCATTCAACAGTGGGCCCACAACTTCTCTGGCCTTCTTTTTGCCTCCAATATACTTGAAGAAGCCCTTCCAGTTGAAATTCACATCCCTTGCAAGGTTTAATTACAAGGCAGCCTTGGCTTTCCTTGTTTCATCCCTGCATGCTCTGGTGGCATTCTTGTAATCTTCCCAAGGGGCTAGGCCATTTTTCCACTTAGTGTAAACTTCCTTCTTCCCCTTGAGCTTGTTCAGAATCTCCCTGCTCAACCAGGCAGGCCTCCTGAGTCCCTTGGCCGATTTCTAGCTCTTAGGGATGAGACGATCCTGAACAAAGTCCCTGAGCAACACATCGACACGTCTTTTAAATACCTCCAGGGATGGGGACTCAACCACTTCCCTGGGCAGCCTCTTTCAATGCTTGACAACCCTTTCAGTTGCAACATTTTTTCCTACTATCCAATCGAACCCTCCCCTGGTGCAACTGGAGGCCATTTTCTCTTGTGACATCGCCTGTTACTTGGGAGAAGAGACCCACCCCCACCTCGCTACAACCTCCTTACAGGTAGTAGTAGAGAGCCATAAGGGCTCCTCTCAGCCTCCTCTTGCCCAGCCTAAACAACACCAGCCCCCTCAGCCGCTCCTCGTGAGACTCGTGCTCTAGACCCCTCACCAGCTTCGTTGCCCTTCGCTGGACACACTCCAGCACCTCAGTGTCCTTCTTCTTGTGAGGGGCCCAAAAGTGGACACAGAGACAGAGCTGGGATCTCAGCAGCCCTGAGTACAGAGGTACAATCCCTTCCCTAGTCCTGCTGGCCACGGTCTTTCCAAGACAAGCCAGGATGCTCTTGGCCTTCTTGGCCACCTGGGCACAATGCTGGCTCGCATTCAGCTGGCTCTTGACCAACACCCCCAGGCCCTTGTGTGCCAGACATCTTTCCAGACACTCTTCCCCAGGCCTATGGCACTGCTTGGGGTTGTTGTGACCCAAGTGCAGGACCCGGCACTTGGCCTTCTGGAACCTCACACCATTGGCCTCAGCCCATCGATCCAGCCTGTCCAGATCCCTCTGCAGAGCCTTCCTACCCTCCAGCAGACCAACACACCCGCCCAGCTTGGTGTCACCTGCAAACTTACTGAAGGTCCACTCGATCCCTTCGTCCACGTTGATAAAAATACAGATTTGCACATCAGCTGTGCAGCTTCTGTATCCATGAATTATACCCTATACATCTTGATGTTCAACTTGGCCACATCTACAACTGTAAATTAGGTGTGTAGGAACTTTGTCATCAGTTTAACATGATCAAGACCACTAGTGTACTGTTGGAACATCCTCTGCCGAGGTTCTTGTACAGGAGAGGACTTTGTCTGGCATGTATGGTCTGTAACTAGGGTGTAACTTTCATACATAGCATCCCCAAATGCATATGTAAATTAGAAGCGGTGGTGATTAGGATTACCCACCAGTTTTGGACATTTAATGTGCCTGTGCTGTGTAACTCAGCTGTATTCCCAGTTACTTCAGTGTGAATACTGTGAATTCATGCACTTTTCAGTGGGATGATGAGCATAAAGTATGTTAATAACTTTGAGGGTGTAAGCAGGCAGACAACTAAATAGTTATAATTTAAAAATACAAGAAAAGGTCATTGTGTAAAACCAAGTACTTTACTAATAAACTCCTATCTTTGAAGCAATAATAAACCGACTTCTCTATGCCATCAATCTGCAATATAAGAAAATCCATGTGTATGAACACCGTACTCTTTAATAACTTCTGTATCAACCAGCAGAAGGATTACTTTTGAGGTAAAAACAAGGAGTGTTTATTTTTCTCAATGACTGATTAGCATTTTTTTCTTTTCCGCTCCTGCGTCTGCCAAAGCTGAGACTTGTCCTGCTTGGTAGAATGATAGAGAATTTATTTATTTTCCATAACAGCCACTTCTTGGCGAAGTGACAGGGGGGCATTACTGCACCGGGCTGATAGCGGCAGCGGCAGTGTGAGTTTTGCTGCACTTTGTCTGGATGTTCCAATTTGGGGTCCCTCTGCATATGCACGTCAGTTCGAAACAAATCTCAATCTATTCTAAGGAAAAAAAAAACAAACCCAAAACCATAAATAATGCCAGTGGGTTTCTTTCTTTTCTGGGTATGTGCTTTGAATATGACTGTCAAACAATCAAGAGTTTTCTTTTCGTGCAATGAAATGTTTGTAATGCCTCTGCACAAGATGGACCAAAACCATATATTAAGGTTAGAGGAAATAGTTCCTTGCTCCCTGACAAGTGGTAGACATCTTCTTGCTGGTAAAACAAACATCGAATTGATCCTGTATTTGTGAATGGGTACCTCATTTACACTTTTTAAAACTGGAGCAAATAGCTGCAAGCAGTATAGCTACAGAAAATCAGTAAAAAAATACTAAATTCTGCAAAATGTGTAGCAAAGTAAGAAAGTGAAGCTAATTTTAATTCACTGCTTACGATAGGTGAACTAGTCCTTTGAAATATATATTTTTGTACAATGTCTAAAAGGGATTTAATCTATTAGGTTCTCCACTTTTTAAACTATAGAAATATTATGCTCATTATTACTTTACTGTTTTACTATAGTTAGCATTTCAGTTCATTTTCTGACATTCAGTATGGAGCTTTCTTTTTGTTTCAGGGCTAGCTTTAGATTGATAAAAATGTATACTGTGTCAAAGTACTATTTTCTTCATAGTGTGTCTTTAGGATCGCAATGTCATAGTTCACGTCTTGTATATTGTATATTATTGATCTTGAAAACCTTCAAATCCATTTGATCTTTTAACTTTTAGAACTTCTTAATACTGGTTGGTAGGTATTTTAACACTGAATTCAAAACTACTTCGGGGTCTTGGGTTGTCCAGAGATTTTTTTTGTGTTTCTTTCTCAGTTCAACCAAAGTTTTGAAGAATTAAGTCAATTTTACTGCAAAGAAGGGATAACTATAACAAGAGGACAACTTTCAATAACACTTCCTCTTCATGAGCACTTCTTTCCTTGAGGAAAGGTAGTACACAGAAAATGCCAGCCTATAGTACGAGCATGTAAAGGTGAAATCAGAAAGGCCAAGCACAAAGGACATTCAAATCAACAAAGAAGTCACTCTTGAAATACATCAGCAGTAGGAGGAACACCAAGGTAGCAGCTGGTCGGCTACTTAATGGAGAAGGAATGGTATCCCTAAAAAGCTTGACTGTAATCAGATAATTAACATAATTAACATAATTAACATACCAGATACAAAAGGGTACTATCTCAGCCCGAATAGGTTAGAGAGCACTTATATGAGTTATATGTTTTAAAATGACATGGGTATAATGGATGTCATTGGAAGGCATTTGAAGTGGTGGCTGATTCAGTCACAGGGCTGTCAGGAGTTATCTTCCAGAACTCCTGAAAATGAGTAATGCAAGGATGACTGAGGAAGGACAAACACAATAACCTCCTAGATTTCAAAAGAGGAGTGAAGGGAATTTGTATCATCAGCTTCATTTCACTCTCTGGAAAAATGCTAGCACAAGCTAATGGTTTATAAGCACCCGCAGAGATAAAAAATAAACCAGCTACAGTCAACGTGAATTTCTCAAGACAAAGCTGTGCCACCCCAGTCTAACTTCCTTCCATGACAGAGTAGCAGGCACCGTGGACTGAGGAGCAGTAGATGTCACATCTCGATTTCAGTAAAGCTTTTAGGACTACTTCCATGACATTTTCCTCAGGAAACTGGAAAAACATGATCTAGACAAAACTGTTACCCAGTTAGTCAAAAGTGGATGGAAAACCATTCTCACACAGCCATAGCAGCAATCGTAGCAGCGTCAGTTCTGGCACAGCTCCAGTTCCTTCCAGCATTTTGGTTATGAGGTGGGTGACAGGACAGTGAGTTCGGAGCAGGAGGCTGGGCTCAATGACCAACAGAGGGCCCTTCCAATGGAAATTACCTTGTGATACTGCGGTCCTTTCTCCTGAACTTGCAGATGATACCTACCTGGGAACTACTCTTAGCTTGATGGTGGGTAAGATCGGAATTTAAGATGATCTTAAGAAGATCAAGTTACGATTTAAAAGCTTAGGATGGCACTAAGAGCTGATAAATAGAATATTTTACACTTAGAAAGAATTAAGTGTTCAAATACAGGATGGGGAAGAAGCAGCTAGAAGCTGTTTAATTGGGAAAAATGCAGGGGTTGCTGGGACCAGCTTGGGCCTGAGTCAAACAGGTCTGGGACACAGGAGCATAATTTCAGCCTCCCAGGAATGCAAACCAGCCCTACCTCTCTGCTTGGCCTCGGTCGAGATCAGATATTCACTCTCAGGAAATGAACAGCAAAAAAGAATTTGAACTAACTGGAGAGAGTCCACAGAAGATCAATGAAAATGATAAGAGGTTGGAAAACATGGCCTACAAAGAAAGGCTGAATATTAGGGTTGTTTAGCTTAAACAATGGAAAAACAAGAGAGACAAATTAACTGCCTAGCTATCTAATAGACTGCTGGAAAGAGGAAAGGAAAAAGTTATTTTCAGTGTCTGTGAAGAGTAGATAAGACTGAATGGGTTTAAATAGCAGCAAGGAAGATTTGGGTTAAATATTAGGATAAGCTGTCAAGTTGTAAGAGCAGTGAAGCGCTGAACCAAACCGTGTCCGTGTCGGGAGACCCTGCCGAGCGGCTGAGGCACAGCAGCCTGAGCCCGCGGGGGGACGGCAGGGACTAGGTGGCCTTCAGATATCTGTCAATCCCATGTTTCAGATTCTATTACATATGAAAAAAATCAGCCTTTTTTTTTTTTTTTTTTGCAGTGCCAGGAATACCTTAATATTTAATCCTGATTTAAGTGCACTTCATAGCCCACTTTCCTAATGCCTTACTCTCCTTTGCTAGTCCTTAAATATAATCTTTTTTTTTTAAACCATATCACAATCGTCAGATGCCAGAGAGATGAACCCCTTGTGACTGACACCTCACCTGTATTTCTTCCTTCCTCCAAAGCATTATTTCATTTTCTGCCTAAGTCTCTATAAATCCTTTTTTATTAAATATGCAAGTACCATTGGCACTAGCATACATATGATTCCTCTTTACTGTCACCTACACACTTCATAAAGATCTTAACATTATTTCTCTGACAATTTAGAAGATGCAAAATGAAGAAAGTCTTTTCCTCAAGTCCAGTAACACTCTACAAAGTCCCTTAAATCCCATAGCTGTTTTCCCTGCCTTTTCATTTGATTTTAAAGGAATCTAAAGGACAAATGCACATTTTCCCCACCCGGATTAATTCTGTTCTAGGTAACATGACATACTTAACAGAAATAGGTGACACTGAACATATTTCTAGATTACTTTTTGAACTGTCTTACACAGCAAAGAAGGTAAATCAGACTTGCCTGGCAATGGAAGCAAGGACTTTTAGAGCCAGGAAACTAAAGGCTCTGAAATTCCTATTTTAGGAAACCAAAACAAAGACCCTGAATCTGAAAAATGCTGAACTTCCAGTAACTTGTAGATTTCCTAACCAGAAATATTGTAAAATACCTTAAATCATCCATTTTTAAGAACCTAGCCATCATGTTTTGTAATTTTATGCTACCAACAAGCTGTGGATCTGTTTTTCCTTGAATAATAAAATTTCTCTCCCAATTTAGAGCTACAAAATATGCTCTCAATATTTGCAATTCTATACAGATACTAAAATTTTAAACCAGGCAGAATCACTTGTTCTAAAAACATAACTAAACTTCTTTTTCACTAGTCTTATGCTGACTGTTTCCTTATCCATGCTTCTTTCAGTGACAGACTATCTGTGTTGGCTGCATTTTCCTAATGCTCTGTGGACACTTATTTGGACTTGCTGAACTGTAAATGCTCACTTCTGGACAGAACCCAGGGCTATGGTCTATTCTGGCTGCTACGGGTCAGCTCCTGCTCACACTCATTAAAAAAACCAAGGCTTGGATTTTTCCACTCAATAACCTAAAGGCAATCAAGGAACCTATGTTAGGATTATTGAGTTTTCACAGCTAATTTTATTCTTTTCCCCAAAGAATACATACCATGCTGCACAGTGCATAAGTAAGTGAGTGAAGGGTGAGGCACTGCGTACCCGCCATCCCCCAGATTCGCTCCTTTAAAAACCAGAAACGCACACATCACCAGCAAAGGTTCTGCCCAGTGGATGCTGAACTGAGAGTTCACAATCAGGGGGCATGAAAACAGGATTTGCAGGATGGATCTGAGCAGCTGGGAAAGAATCAGGAGCAAATAAGAGCATTTACAGCAAGGCGCAATATCTTCTAAAAGAAAAATAGTATCTCCTCCTTTGTATGAATGTCAATAGTAATTTATTTATTCAACACAGCAAGATTTCTTATTAATAGAAGTCAATCATACCCAATATATTCAGCTTATTTTCAGACGTGCTTTTTCTATCTGGGATCTTAAACTGTAGTCTGCCCTGGTTGTATCTGCATGAGGATGCTCAGATACCAGAAGAAAACTGTCATTGTTTTGTTAGAAAGACATGGAGATAAGGCTCCGAAGACTATGAGACCGGGACAAAAGACATAGAACAGAAGGGCTTTAGAAAGGTGACCTGTGCTCAGAAGTTCCCTTTTATTAAGGGTGTCATCAGCTTCCATAAAGTACATTTCTGGTATTTTTTTCCCATGGACTTGTGAAATAACTGGTGGTTTCATCACTGCTGGTGAGTCTCAGGTGGAGCACATGAACTGTCATTCAAACGAGGTATCACAAACTCCTCTCATCAGTGCCTGCTATGTATTTGTAGAGTACCAGTGTCTAGTTGCCTGAATGATCTCAAAAAAATGCTGCTTTCTATCTATGTCTAGCTCAGTTTCCATAAAAAAGAGCTGTACTGATAACATACTCTGTCTCCACAAGCCGGTATCAGTGCCCGTGACTTTGTCTACCTTCCTTATCGTGGAAAGCTGTCTCCAAGGTGGTGGTGCACCACCACCGCGACAAGGTGGTATTGCTATTTGGTGGCCCTTCGACTACAAGCCATGTCATCCAACAAAGGCCAGGCTGGATAACAGCACACCCCCTGCACACCAAGCAGTGATAAAGCCTTCATAGGTATTTGTGAAGCGCCTCGGTACCAGGCGCTGTGTTGCTGTCTCTCTTCATCCACCAGTGGCAAAGGGAACAGCAAGGAAAAAAAAATAAATAACAAATGCCCTGGTTCTGGCCTGGGGAAGAATTTTTTCCAGTGTATCTGTGCTTCACTTCCATGGACTGCACAACTCAGACAGTGCTTTCAGAGGTTGCCAAGTGCAGGAAAGGATGATGTGAGCTTCAGGGCATCATAGAATCATAGAATCGGTGAGGTTGGAAGGGACCTTTAAAATCATCAAGTCCAACCATTAACCTACCCTGACAAAAACCACTTCTAAACCATGTCCCTAAGCACCTCATCTACCCTTTTCTTAAACACCTCCAGGGATGGTGAATCCACCACCTCCCTGGGCAGCCTATTCCAATGTTTAATAACCCTTTCAGTGTAAAAATGTTTCCTGATATCCAATCTAAACCTGCCCTGACATAACTTGAACCCGTTTCCTCTTGTCCTATCACATCGTTTCTATTGAAGGCCAAGTTCCAGGACCGGGGGAGAAGGAGGGCTTGTTTTCACTACAACTAAAGCTCCACGCTGAAGAAAGACAAGCCCAGAAACCCCGTGTTTTCCTGGTTGGTTTTCTGCGTGCTGTGTGCTTTTGCTGAGGGACAGGAACACCGAAGAGAGGGAGACCGCAGCAGCCTGTTTTCTCTTGGTGCCATCTGCTGGCTGAACTGCTTGGGTAAGTCTGGGCTGACCTAAGGAGAGCATATCGACTTCAAAAAAAGGACAAGGCTTAATTTATTAATACTTACAAGGTCCTTAGCAAACACCACTGGAAAGCCAGATGTTTATTTTTTTAAGATAGAATAAAAATGTGCAGAAATATTTTACAGGTTTTAAAAAGAGAAAAAGAAGGAAAAGGACAAAAGTTAATATGTAGCTGGTACAGATTTAAGAAATAGATCTGCATTCCATTGCTTAGATGAAAATTTGTGAAAAGGAATTAGCTTGAAAAGCTGTCGCTGCCAGAAGCAGGGCTGGTCCCTGATTTTGTGCAGCCCCATGCAAAGACAAATATCTAAGCAGAACTTAAAAATTTAAATAATCTGCATGTCAGTACTAGCTGAGAGAGTTTGCCAGGTACTGGATATGAAAAAAAAGGTCATTGGATTATAAACTACATAGGGTGGCACTGTATTGTTTCTGGATTTTGACCGATTTTGGCAGAAGGGGCTGCCATTTGCTGCTAACGAGCCCCTCAGATGGTCCCACATCTGAAATAATAATGACTGGAAGATAGAAGATGGTGTTTAGGAGGTGTTGTTCTGACATTTCTGAGCAGGCCTATGAAAAAGCTATTTGTTGCCCCCCTCTAACACCCTAACCACCAGTACTCAAACCTCTCTTTGCAGGGTAAAATGATGAAAACTTTTTTTTTTGAAGTTTTCATATAATGGCTACTGAATTTCCATTTCAGGAGGGCCTCCCAGACTTCAAAAGGTAACTGATCTGATGAATATAACTTGGACTGGTTGCCTTTTGCGTACCACAGATATTCAAATTCTTCTGCTGTGGGGATAAGAAATAAAGGAGGTGTATGCCTGGATTGTTGCTGCTGTTAAGCATGTTCCGGATGGGATTGCAGATGGAGGGAAAGTACTAAAGTACACCCAGCATTAACTACCGAAAGCAATATAATCACTTTCATCCACAAACTATTCTACTTACAACAACTTATTATACAACACCTAGTTTTATTTTACTAGTATAAGATGATTAATATTTGAGTTACATCAGAAGTCATTCAGACTATGTCTTACATCATTGTCATTTAAAAATCCTTTACAAAGGACCGATTTTTCTCACATTTCTATTTCACCAACCTGTACATACAATGGATGTGCACAAGCAGGATCTCCTGCCTAAGGCACTGAACGTAAAATAAATAAACAAATGACAAATATTATTTCATCTCTTTATTTTTTTTTTCAGAATATTTTAATATTGAAGTCCAAGTTGTTATTTTCAAGGCATAGGGAAAGGGAAAAGGAAAGGGAGAAGAGAGAAGTTATGAAGACAATTTATTTTAATTTATGTTTTTGTGAATGGTCATTTCTGTAGGCAACAAAATGTTGTTTCCTTAAAAAAAAAATAATAAAACAAACAGCACCATTAAAGAAAGCATGATCCCTGAATTCTAAACAAAACACTGTCTCCAAACAAAAAAATTGCTAAAATGCTTGTTTCACCCAGTCATGTCTGGTGGGGTAAGGAAGCAAAGCATAACAGCATTAAACTGTGGCAATCCTGCTGAAACCAACTACACCCCCTTCTGAAGATTCAGAGAACCACTTTCCGAGCTCGTCCTGTGGGAATAATATTTTCTTTGGTAGAGGACTGAAGGAGGGTATTTACTTCACTGAATGCAGAGAGAAAAAATATCTATGCACGTTAGGGATCTCCCCAGTAAATCTGTATTTCTCATGCATGTTAGGTATGAGTGGATTTCACATTGCTGTTATACTGCAGGAGTAATACTGCCCCATAAAGGCATAGAATGGCTAATGTCAAACAGATGTAAACATTCAGAATACTGACAAAAAAAAAAAAATACATACACACAAAAAACCCTGTACTGAAAATGTGAATCGAGTTAAGTTTCCATAAAGCAGAAAAAATATTTTACAGCAGTACAAGAGAATTATGGCAACAAAGTAAAGCACTTTTCTTGTAACATTCATGAACAGTACAAATACAACAAAGTTCTTCTACGGACTAAATTATTCTTTAACTATCAAATATAGTACAAAGCGAAATATTATGTGCTATAAAAGAAGCAGCTCCTTAAATTAGACTAGAAAATGCTTTTTTTTTTTTTTCTTTTTCTTTTCGTTGGTTTTACAGTGACAAAGCATGATGACCGAAGACAACAGGATTTCATAGATTCAGAAACATTTAGCTACACGGGTCCATGATAAATCCACTGAATATTTTGTTGCTTGCCCCCCCAGTGTTCTGCAGAGCCACAGAAGAGGAGGCGCTGCGCTGCTGCCAGGAGACTGCAGAAGTCATTCAGTGTTCAGAGCAGGGCCGTTCACGTGTGTCAGCTAAAATGATCCCTTTCGGTGACACTTCTCAGCTCATCTTGAGTGTTTATCCTGGTACTTCACCACACCTTGGAGAAACTGCTAAACCAGAGGCTACAATACCGATTCTGAAATTGTGCGTGTGTTTATAAGGGGAAGGGGGTGCAGCATAAGGTAATTTTACTTCAGAAATTGCATTATAAAGCACCATATGCACCAGCTTAAAAACTGTGCAAGGAATTGCAGGGCCCTGAAAAACCATCTGCACGTTCTGTAGCTTACCCTGACAACATGCACCACCCTCAAGAAGAAAGTCTATAGTACAGAGAACACACCTTTTGCTTTATGGCTCAACCTTGATTTCTGTCTTTTAAACGCTATTTCATGTACTAGACCTAAGCAGATAAATAAAATGCAAACAGGGCACATCCAGTTCACCATTTCTTAATTATTTCTCCTTTAACATTATTTCAAAGGGAATTTCTGCTTGGAAAATTAGTTCAGAACAGAAACACACAAACACACAAACTGCAAATGCCCTAACGTTATCAGCATATCTCACAGGTATGCAATCAAAAAAAAACAAAAATAAAGAGGGAGGAAAGAAAAAAAGAGCGTTTCTCCCTCTCACCCAAAAGTGCTGCTCCAGGGGTAGGAGTAGGGGAAGAATTTTGGAGATTAAAAAAAAAAAAAAGGTAAATTATACATGCTGGACATTGGGACACATACGTACGTACACGCAAACACAGAGCAGTGTGTTCTTAAGCAATTCTTCCACCACTTTTCAGTGCATAAACTATTAACACCTCACGGTGCAAATTGTATGGTCATTAGAAAACATAATGTCATTGGGCCTGAAACCCGGACAATGAAACTAAACAAGAAGTCATTCAAAATTAACCCCTAAATGTGATTGTGTTCTTATTGAAGGCCAAGGGTCACTCTTTCCCAAGCATTTGTGTGATACCAGAATCCAAGTAAGGTTTTTAGTCACACTCGGATTCAGTCAGGCTCCTATATCACCACAGCTGCTTTTGGGTATATTAATACCCTAAAACTATCATCTGCAACAACACTTCACAACTGTTGGCTAACATACTGGTCAAGTTTAAGCCTGGTGCAGCTCCAACGACTTAAGAATGGAAGGATTGGAACTGCGCTATGGAAGAGTTTGGTCAGTTCTGTAATATAACATAGCACCATCCAGTCTAGGGCCATTTTAAATAACATTTTATCATGACCTCACACATGCAAGTTGCAATCCTGATACAAAAATGACAATATGACATGAATGAGTTACCTATCACATTAGTCACACTCTTATCCTTTGAACAAAGTAAAACTATTCTGTGGCCGGAATTTATTTCTGTATTAAGTCAGTCAATACAAGAAGTATTTCAAAATGCAAGTACAAACAAATATTGACTTATGTGCTGTGGACAGGAAAACCTGAGCTAGAAATAAGGATTCCCAGCAGGCTTGTATAAACACAGGTTATTAGAAGTCTAAGACTGGTTGTTCTCTTTATTTTAAATAGAGGTATCCTACCTCTACCAAGGATAGACAATGCAATACAATTCCAATACAAAGGCTCCTCAAATATGTATTTTATATGCGCTAACTGACTCCACTCATGCTTACTCATGAGTATTTTCCAGTCGCTGTTTTGCCAGCAGCTGGCATAGCACTGGATGCTAATTTTCATGCGGTTCCTTTTAGGTTTTCGCTTGGCTGGCTTATTTTCCTACCAGAAGACCTGAAAGTGCTGAGAAGCCATTTCTTAACTCACAAGTCATATGAAGAAGCACTTTTGTATAGAAAAAATATATCATTGTATCAGCAACAAATTTGTTAGTGTAATTATAAATGGTCTTTGTACCACACAGTGTCAAAAATAATATTGATATGTTGCTAATTACAATAAAAGAGAACATCAAGGTGCACCATAGAGCTTCCTGTGACAGGAATGTACGTTGTAGATATTCCAGCTCACTTTTAAGACAATAAATGGCATTTATCATGTTTGTGAAAATGGTCCCACAAGAAAATAAATGTGGTTCCTCCATTCAATAGAACCTCACTAATATGCAACCATGTCAGGGAATCCAGTTACAGCTTATGAATAAGTTTGCAAACAAACAGCATATAGAAAAAGTATAGTGTAAAATGTGGTATACTTTTTATTTCCTAAATGTAGTTCTATCATTCACGCTAATGTTTCAGAATGCAACAGTAAATTGCATCATGAAATCCAAGCAGTATTACATCCCACACATTCGTACTACATTGCTGTCTGAGACTTGTGGAAGGAAAATCAGTTTTCTTCAGCAGACAGTAAAGTCTTTGGATTAGTGAGGTTCTACTGTAACAGTAAAAATACCATTTCCCTCTGATGCTGACATTTGGGCAGACCCAACCACATATTGGCAGATGGATGACCTGCACTCCACACTTTGTGTTCTTGAAGTGGGAGTAAAAAAACCCAAGGTATTTTCATCTCCCCAGCAACTGCATGTGCTTTATCCCTTTATAGTATTTTCCTTTTAGGTGAATAGGGCCCCAAAAGTATCATTTTTCTTCTCTGCTGTTACGGTGGCTAGCGCATTTGGAATGCGGCTATAGTCCTAAAGGTAAATACAGTACTGGATAAATACCGAAGATTACTTTAAAGATGCAGTATCCCTTCAAAAAAATTTCTAAAAGGTAAAGTACGGGGTCTGGATTCCTTTGAGGAAAAAAAAAGCCACTGTTGTATGTCTAAGAATAAATGGCAAAACTCTGAGATGTTGTTTAAAATAGAGTAACTCACATAAGAGGAAAAAGAACTGATAATCCAATATTCAACCAATACACAATTAGAATCTTTCCTTATTCATTCACCACACAAATGCATGATTCTTGGGCCATGGAAAAGCTAACACATGCAGAACCTATTACATAAGTCTGACCCTATCTATATATTTGGAACTGACGAAACGAGTGAAAAGATTAGAGAAAAATACAAATAAAGAATATTTGAGTGGGAAACAAGAAGAGAAAACAGGTTTCTAATTCCCAGTAGAGAAGTAACTTTCTCCAAACTCTACTGAAGCCAATGCGATTCCAGTGTTGGTCCCACTAACCCATTGCATATACGACTCTTTCTCAAGGAAGCAACAAGAAGAGATGAAGAATAAGATTTGAATTCCAGAGTCCCTGGCAGGCATGTAAGGAAACTCCTCTAACAATCTAAATTCCTCTCTTATTTTTTGCTAGGTGAAGTGACTGTATTTTAGCCCTCGACAGTGAAAGTCAATTGAAGAAGACAATCCTATCAGCGCAAAAACTGCAAACTTAGAAGCTACAGCAGCCAATGCCCCGCACCTTGCCACCACCCCACTCAAAACAGTCGCTATTCTGCATAGTTACTCAGCTATTCTTCAACTCATCTTTAACCTGCAGCTTGTATCAGTTATCAAAAAGCGGAGAAAAAACGTGCTGCACTTTGTGCAAATAAATAGAAGCTACAAATGACATGCATTAATGCCTTTTTTTTTTTTTTTAGCACAGCAAGAGAGATCACAGAAGCTGCAGTAACAAGGCTATTTTTTTTTTTTTTAAACTACTTCTACCAGTTTTCTCTTCTTCCCAGAAAATGGCACTCAGGCAGCAATAACTAAATTCTGAAAGCACCATGTGGAAGAAAAAATAAAAAAAAAAAAAACCCTAATCAACTAATTGCAAAACATCAGTGACCTAAACTGTTCCAATTTCTCTGTTCCTTTGTCCTGCTCTCCCACGCTGATAAGGGATACTGCATCTTTGATTCAGTTCCTACCGTACAACCAGACAAGCTACACAGAGTTTGGAGGGCCCTATGCAGTCGTCGTGACAGAAGGCTCCGCAGCCCTTGCACACGATCATGGCTTTCAGCCTGCAAGAGCATTTCAGTTCCAGTTCATCAGCATTGCTACTGTCAGCAAATTTCTGAACCGGGATCTGCGCGTTCTGGTTAGACAGGCCCGTGGCAGTGTTCGAGCCACTTCCTAAAATCCCAATCGACTTCTCAATTGCAGATGCTGCCCTTTTGAAGCTTGTGCTACCGAAGTGTATCGTTGGGTAATTTCCACAGAGCTGCTGCTGCGGCTGCTGCGGTGGGTGCTGCGCCTGTATTTTCTGAGCAGCAAGTTGGGCAAAAGGCTTCTGTGGCTCAGAAAGTAAATAGGAAGAGAAATCTGCATTTTTTAACGCAAAGGCTTTTAACTGTTCTTTCACTTCGTTCTGATCATAGGAAGCTGCCTTCATGCCCAGTTCGCAGCTGCTGCCTAAACCTTCCTCAAAAGAAACAGGTTCAGATTTTATATTGCTACAGATGCTTGCTGGCTGAGGCCAACTAAGTCTTTTAGTGGTTTCCATAGTAACTGTCGGTTGTTTTTGATCAGAGGGGACTTCTGCATTTGGGTGAGGAGGGGGAGGAGGCGGCAGAGGNACTAACGTTTTACTCGGCAGAGTCTGAGAGGCACTGGCAATGTCATCACCTTCCTTAATTTGAATATTAGGGGAAAACACACTTCCTAGCCTCAGCTGGTGAGCTGCTGTAGAAATGCTCACATCTCCCAAGCCCTTCTGTTCCAGGTGCCTGCTAAAAGCAAACGCGTTGCAGCCAGGCGGGCCTTTTGAAGTAGTTTGCAACAAAGCTGCCGTGGGAATGGGGCCTCTTGCAGCCATGGACATTTGGTAAAAATGCTGTCTGTGTGAGGTACTGGCTTCTGCGTGAAAGCTGCCGTTTTTATCAATGTGAAATAAGCTCTGCTGGAAACTGCATGAAGGCAACGGCCTCTTCTGCTGCTTGATCTCTGGGCTGTGAGCGATTCGGCTCGGGATGGCGTGTTTGTTCAGCCACTCCTGCTTAAATGGCTGACCATGCCCTAGCTGATTCATGCTGGAACTAATTACACAAGGAGCCACTTTAACATCTGTGTCCATTGACACCTTCCCAGGCTCACATTTAATTTGAGCATGTTCCCCTACAGTCCTGGCCATCCTCTTTTTCGGGTGGTTTTCACGCTTTCTGATTTGCAGCGGGGCTATGCTGCCTGCCGTAAATCCTTTACCATCTGGATTAGGAGAGCTGGAAGGAAGTTCAACAATATTTCTCTCAGACACTGCTGTTTTACATACTGAGGTAGTTTGCAAAGGCAAGGGAAGCCTGTTAATTTCTAGTTTGGCTCCTGATCTGGGCTGCGGCAGCACCTTCTCTAAAGGCAGATTGCCTTGCAGTAACTGTGTCACTAAAGGATTGTTGGCCTCCACTGACGACAAGCGACAGCTAGAGCCCCCGGCACTGGTAACTCTCTTCAGGGTTTCTGTCGTCAGGGACAGGGAGTCTTCCATGGAGTCCGCGACGGATGTCTTGGAGGTCTGCGGCGGCTGCGCACTCGTGGCTATTTCCGCGGTCTGGGCAGGCATTTCAGCTCCTGTAAAGTCCTCGGTGTCCATCCTGAAGCACTTGTCAGACTCATTAGTTTCTGATTTAACAGGAACAGCAATGCTCGTCAGAAGACTCCTGGATTGCAGTTCTGAGACTTGCGTGTAACTGGAAGGTTCAGTTTTGACATTTTTTAAGCAGTTTTGCTCTGTGTATTCCTTATGCTTACTGGAGTTAAGATGGCTGGCAACTGGCTGGTCTGTACTCATTGCCTCTTCATCATGCCAACAAATTCTACTGTTAGTGTTATACTGATTGGCACAGGCAGCATCTGCTTCGTTTTTAAATGCTGAAGGACCTCTTAATTGCTCAGCAAAACCTTGGCTGGGAGCAACCACCTCAATTAACTTATCTTGAGGAGCAAGAGGCACTTCTCGAAGACTTGAACAACCTGCCTGCAAGCTCTTGCTGTCTTGCTTTGCTGTGACGGTGATAAAGCTGGAATTGTGCTCAAGGCTTTCATTAGAGACCACTTCAGGCCTGCTTATGACAGACACCTGGGGACAGGCTATACTTTGTAAGGCAGCTTCTGTCCTTACAGGTCTGCTCTGCAGGTCAATGCTGTTCTCTGCGTTTTCAACAGAAGAAGAAAGCGACAGACTGGAATTCAGATTTGTAGTGTGGTCAACAATGACTTTGCAAGGTATAGACCTATTCATGACAGTTTGTGTAAAGCTCACCGGCTGAGATTTACCAGAGAGATCCATTCGGTTTCGTGCTCCCGAGCTTTTTTCTATGAGATCAGCGTTTAATTTAGTAGCATTATCATAAGAGCTTATTGTCACCATGTTACTAGTAAACATTGAAATGGGCGGCCTTGCAACAGAATCTGCTGCTGCTGCAGCGGCCTCGCTGCAACTTAAAGCTGACCTAGCGGTAGTGTGAATGGAGACAGGGCTTTGCTCGTTACACCCAGTTATGGCTATCTTATCAGAAGAAAATCTGTTGGTAGTCCCCACTGGGGGAATCAGTACAGAACTACCAGAGAGATGATTTGGCAAATTGTTTGCAACAGATGAAGCTGGCACAGTGGCATAATGACTGGAGACTGCGTTATTCGCATTGCTACTTGGTATCGGCAACCTTTTGTCATCGATGGCATTTGATAAGACTGTATTGTCTATGGAGACTGGTACATTACTGTTATCAATACATTTTGGTCCAACAGTTATGCATGGAGTATCAGCCCCTTGGATGGTTTTCAGCATATTTATATTACAAGCTGAAACTGCTGTGTTTGCACTGTCAACAGACATTAAAACAGAGGATTTATCAACAGAACTTGCAAAAGAAAGTTCTTTAATTGCTCCAGACATAGCAGTGCTGCAAACAGACACAGAGACTGAACTTTTATTATAAAGCACTGGCACACTGTTACTTTCAGTAGAGGTAGATGAAATAATTTTCTCACACAATTGTGGCATAGGTATATTTTCATCAGAACTGTGCACAGATATCTCAGTAGCAGTTTCTGGTAACGTAGCTGTGTTCAGTGACTGCTGCAATACAGTGGTAGTCTCACGGTGATGAGCAGACTTGTTGCTAGGGGACCTGCAGTTAGGATTAACTATAATGACACCGGTAGAACCTTCAATCTTGGTGTCAGTAGAAGTCGGTATCTCCAGAGATGAGGTACTTTCCTTTGAGCTGAACTGCGACTTTGATTCTTTATTAGTCTGGAGTAAATGAGCTCTGGCTTGATGCTTTGCAAATAGCTTGGCCTTTGTTTGCTCCTTGATGTGTGCCAGTGTTCTTGTCTTCCCACCTTCGCATGGGGTCCCCATTGCTCCAGAGACTATGCTTGCAGCCGCTGCCACGGCTGCTGCAGCTGCAGCTTCTCTTTGGGCTCTTGCTTGCTGAGCTCTTGCTTTGATATCTGCAAGAGTTCTAGCCCCAGTGTTTCTCCCGCTGCTGACCGACGTACTTGGGGAAACTCGAGGTTCTGGTTTAGAAACAGGTTGGCTCTTGATGATGAAAGGTGGTCCAATTTTTGAAAGCTGAATCTAAAGGAAGAAAAAAACCCAATAATTTTATTGAGATCATCGACTCGCTAAAATCACCAGCAGTCTCTTAAAAGGGTCAGAGAAAGGTAATGAAGGGAATTACTGTTCACTGCAGCTGTACAGAAAAACGCTATAAATTGTTTGCACTGCAATATTTTATCATTTTCCAGCATGAATAACTGACACCTGTATTAGCCTACTCACGTTGTTCCTTCTGACAAGAGGAAAGATTGATCTCGATGACAACATGATGTTTATCTGCTACAATTTGTCAGACCTGTTTTATCTGCAGTGTATCTAACCGAGAAGGTCAACAAGCCTAGTGCAATGATACTGGAAAAGAGCCTACAACTAGGCACTTGCTGCAAATGTGTGAAAAAATAACAATCATGTAGTGCTTTTGCTCCTTGGTCTCCAATGACTAAGACATTAGGAACAGCCTGTCTTTAAGTTATATACCAGACAACCAATCTTGCCTTTAGATAGGATGTAGCAGTGTCTCCACTGAGGGTGTTTTTTGTCTTACAGCATAGAGCACTTTAGAGTAGTGGTGTAAAAGAAGTGAATCATCAAAGGATACACCTTTCCTTTCCTCACTCGCAATTTTAAAAGACCTGCTTTAGTACACACCTGGGATACCTCCTACACTACTGCGCTTCAAAAACTAAATCCTCAAACCTACAGATATTAAAAATGCAAATGTTAAAGTTTTAAATACCTACAACTTTAAGCAAAATAATAACCTGTAAAATCACTGGAATTATTAGTATGTTTCCACTTAGGCACATCTGTTTTCAGGATGAGATATTAAGAGTCCTGGGACCACTTTATAACTCATACACTCTCAGAATACCCAAAGGTTGGCAAAAAACCATTTCCATTTCTTAAAAGGGACACATGCCTACCGGCTGCCCACAGTAACAGGACTTAGTGGTTAATGCTGTGAACTCTATTTTGAAAGGAGCCAAGAAAAAACCTAGATAGTATTTGTAGAAAAAGTAGTCATAAAGTATGACAGTGAGAGGCATATAGCAGAATGATTTAGGATAACTGGGGTTCTTTTTTCTCTTTTAATAACAAAGGATAGGGATTTGTTGGTCAGAAGACCCAAGAGCCAAATATTGGTCACACAAAAAACAAACCAGAATTGATTGTCCAAAATTATTTTTTGAAATGCTTGCCAGCTTTTCAGTATTTTCATTCACTGGCTGGAGGCTTCGGGGAGATTCAATAGATAAGACTGTGCAAAACTGACAGCATCTGATTTTCCATAAGACATCAGTGGAAATCAATAGTAATATGGAAATGTAATATATAACCATACAACTCTATGCTGGTCTGGAGGGCTGGAATACTTCACTTTTCCTAGCTGTTAAATTTTTGGCTTATGAACACTCATGCCTAATATTGTGAGGCTTTAACATTTATATAAATATATTTTAAAGACTATCACAAACTCATAATTACTTCAAAACACTTTGGTTTTCGTTTCAGTAGCAACTTTTTGCAGATTCCACTTCGCATGACCAGAACTGCTAAAGCTCTAAGAAGTGCTTCATTATTTTTTTCACTATTGTAGTCATGACCTGTTTTTATTCCTTAGTGATCTATTTTCCTTTGTGCTTAGAGAATTATTAGAATGTACTAGGCTAGATAGAGACCTTCCAAATATGAAAGAATATCACTAAACTTAGAATGGGCTAACTTCCAGTTGCATCACTGCTCATAAAAATAAATTAGCTGAAATATGCTGCTGCATTAGTGATTAAACCAGTTAGCCTATTTGCCCTCCTGGCCATATTAACAATGTTCAGTGATTACAGCAGTTAAAAATAAATGCAGAAAAGGGCATTTCTGAATAATCAGGAACTAGTATTGCGAAGTCAATGGTTTAAGTTCAGCAAATTGGATTTAAAACTTGCCTGATGTCATCATGTACAAAATTAAAAGGGTCAAAATGCTGAGCCTATATATAACTAAATCTATAGAACTCTCTGTTAGGAAAAAAGTCCCACCTTTCAACTGGAATGTACTTTCTTACATAGCAGAATGATACACATAAATGTCTTCGCTTAGCTGTTGTATCTATTCTACTTTTTACTTTGCCATTAACAAAGCTATTTACACATATACCAATTAGACACTTCCCCCTGATAGCCAGGTCTCTGTTTTCAATTAATTCTACTTCAGCCTACCTCAAGCCCTGGGCTTGCAAAGGGATCTCCAACTATTTGGACTCCAGGTTCTCTTCCTGGATTGAGGCACCAGTTCTTTTCCTTACTATCGGTTATGGTAACATTTATTATTTGTGTTTGCTGGACAACAACAGTTGGGCAATTAGAAAAACAAGTAGGACTATTTAAATAATGGGGAAGCTCTTGAATTAGATTAAGCCACAGATCCTGGGAAACTTCCCCTCACACAAAGCCAATTTTGTAGCAAAGACCCTGACTGAACAACTACAGGTATATTTATATCAGAAGTAATTTGGCATGGTAGGAATGTAATAGTAAAGTGAAACCATCAGTACTAACAATCCTCACACTTTCACGAAAAATACACTGTGTGCTGTGTCTGCAGGGGGATAATAAACTTTTTGTTTCCAATTCAGACTGTTTATTCATTACTTTACCTTAAGGGGCGGAACTCGGGGTTCTTCCCTGGGTGGTTGATCTTTATCAGAAGGACTTGTTGATGAAGCACTACGGTTAGGCTGATCATCATCTATTCTAGCTCTCTTCTCTTTGCAGATTCCAAAACTGTGCTGTTCTGCTGTTTTCCTCTTTGGGATCTCTGGGTCTCTACTTTCATTCCTCACTTCAGGTGATTTTGTGGGTTCTAATGACTTGGAAGAATGTGAACTCTCTAGACGGCTTTGGGTGCTGCCTGTTAGCTTGTGAGATTTACTTCTGCACACTTCAGAGAATGTAGCTTTCTCGAGAGATGAGGTATATAGTTTGTCATGTGGCTTTGATGGAAGCAATTCGATACTTTTGCCAACTGATCCTTCTGATAAGACAAGCTCTGATGGCAAGAGTGGACTTTTCTTGTCACCTCTTTGCTGAACACTGTGATTTTTAATTTTGATCACCTCTGGAGGAGAGTGTTCTGTGATGGATGCAATGTAGGATTTCTCAATTTCAGAATGTGACTTACATGGCTGATGACTGAGGTTTTTGCTTTGGGGCTCTTCCAGTACTGAAGTATCAGGCATAATTGTTAGTGGACCAACTTTCATATTTTCAGGGGCACTCTGAAGTTGCTTTGGCTGAACAACAAGATTCTCTTCTTGAGCCATCTTAGGAATGGCAGGGCTTTCTTCTTTCAAAGTAGGAATGGAGTCGTCCAACAAACACGGTGATTTCCTTTGTTGCAGAATAAGCCTTTCATTGCTTGGGGAATTAGAAACTGGAGATGTCTCTGATGGAAGAGGCAAACTATTTGCTACAGATGTTTCAGAAGTTAGAAGAACAGAAGATACTGAAGATGTTTCTGATGTTAAAGGCAAATCAGACATTGGAGATGTTTCTGATGTTAAAGGTAAATTAGAAGCTGGTGATGCCTCTGATGTTAAAGGTAAATTTGACATCAGAGATGCCTCTGACGTTACAGGTGATGTGGACATTGGAGAGATTTCTGACGTTAAAGGTGTGTGCAAATTTTCATCACTGGCCTTTTGCTGAATATCAGCTTCAATGTTTTCAGTACTGGACACTTCAGATGAGCAAGCTGTTTCAAGAGATGCTGGAGTACAGGGTTCCTCTGAAGTCGACTGAGTGTCTCCTCCAGGAGAGGCAATGCAAACACATGGTTCCTCTGGACTTCCAGAGGAAAAGGAAGTTTCAGAAATACAAGCATTCTCAGACAACTGTTCCTCAGGGTCACTTTGAAGCTCCATATCCACTGCAGTGCCTCCACCAGTGAACAAGGAGCCTTCCAGAGCAGCATTTTGCATTTCTGGTGCAATTAGCTCTTTTGCAGACTCAGAATCTTTCTCTGCTGTATCACTGACAGAGTTTGTGGATGAACCTGATCGTGCTGGTGATACACAATCCTCCAGCTGATCTATCACAACTGACATCTCCTCCTGAGGGCATTCAGACTTCAACTCCACTTTAATTTCAATGTGGGATACAGTATCAGTTATATCATTCATCATGACACAGGACTCAGTGCTGTCTGCAAGCTGTACTGCCTCTGTTTCTTCATTTGTGCCAGCTGGACTGACTGACTCCTCAGGAAACTCATGTTCTGTTTTATGGTTTTCCTCTTGGCATTCGCAAATACTTGCCTCAACCTCTTCAGCAATCTCCTCCTGAATGACTGATTCTTCAGGTACCAGTATATCCTCTGATTCTGTGGTTAGATCCTTGACAGGAACCTGTTCCATACTACAAAGAGGTGGACAATAATCTCTCTCTGGCAAAGGTGGAATTTTAGCGTCTTTCTCTTCTTGATCCTCAAAGGTTGCTTGCTTAGAAGGACCAGGTGTGCCAGAAGATCCACACAAAGAATTGCTTTCATCTTCATCATTGTTCTGCACTGCAGTGAGTTTCATTGATTCCCCTCTTGACAGTCCCAATCTAAATAAAACCACACAAATTAAAAAGGTCTTTTCATCACAGACATGATAAAGGAATAGGATCACCTTTCTCACCCACATCTTTTATTTACAAAAAGGACATATTTTCCAGTTTAAAATAGTGGTTTGGTTAAGTGGTGGCTGACTGATTTATGTATGTTTTTATATATTTTGGAAACCTAACTACCCAGATTTTCATATCAGTGTTCAAAAATGTAAATATTTTTTAAAGTAATCTATTATTCATTATTTAACTATTTGGCACTTCAATGAAACAAAAAAGCAAGCTACAAAGATTCACCATTACTCATACTCAGTTTAAATTTGTGTTTTGTTTTGTTTTTAAATACCAGCACAATACTGGAATACTAATACAGCATGCATTGCAGAGAAAATACACAACTGTATCTTCTTCCATCAGTAACACTTCTGAAGCAAATCCCTTTTTTCCTCATACAATTGTATTTACGGTCAACACAGTCCGCAATATGGCTTAAATGCTGTACTTTAAAGAAAAATCTGCACCTAAAACTAGTAAGGCAAAGCACTAATAAGGCATCAGTTTTGTAATTTGACAGTCATTTCAAATTTATGATGAAAGTCAAAATAACTCTACTTCAGCCTCATTTTACAACTCAAGAGTCATTTCTAAGGATCTCAGCTGACAGCTTGTGTGGTTTTGCTCCATTCTTTCAGCAAACTAAATGCTTCATTTGAGAAACAAACTATTTCTAAATAAACAGATCTATGTATATGCTATTCATTCAGTATCACTATAATTAAAAAGAAGTTTAACATTCTTAAGAAGCTAAAAAGACACATATTTATAATCTATGCATTCATTATCACGGATGGAGTGCAAAGGAACTATTCCTACATATAGTTCTCTTCTGAAGATTTTCTTACCTTTGGTCCTGAAAATATTAGCTTAAAAAAGTTTTACTACTGCAACAGAATTATAAACCCCACAACAAACCAAAACAAAAGCCAAAGGCTGAAAATATGGTTATTTTAAAAAATGTACACACTCTGACATCCTAATTTCCTTCTAAGGACAGTGGGAGTACAGGTGTTCAGCATCTTTAGTAAGATTTTCCAAGCAGACTTTGTACCTCAGCAATTCCGTAATAGTAGAAAATACACAAAAGCTTGATTAGAGGCCTTAAAAGAAATTTCATGGTCTTAAGGATCTTCTAATCTAATTAACAGAAGTTTAATCTCTGTTCTCATTTTAATCAGAAACCAAAGAATAATATGGAAATCAGTGAGCATAAAAGATACTCAGAAATTATGGAAGCGAGATAACTTGTCAATGTGCAGCCAGAGGATACAGAGATCACAAAGGCCCATGTATATGGAAGTACAGAATAAACATGTAAAAAATCAAAATCTGTGGTTGCAGATTTTAAAAATACTAAGTAGATGCATTACAGCGATAGCTGTAAATGCAAAAAAAAAAAAAAAACCACCAGAAAAGCCAGAAACCGAAAAAACCCAGCCTGGAATTGGTATCTCAAAAAGCAGTCTCAGGGAAATTATTAATATTGCCTAGTCACTTAATATGCACAAACTCTCCCTGTGCCATCAATACGCTGAGGAAGGATTCTCAATTCAGAACACCAAATTTACATCTCCCACATTGAATGCATTTCTAAAGATGTATCCTTCTTCTAAATAGACTGTAGATTCCCTATACTGTCTAAGTTTAGGTGAGTAAAGTTTATTTTACTTAGGTTTAGGTGAGTAACTTCCTCTAAAATTCCTCGTGTAAATGAGCAAAAGTTATCTCAGGAGAATGAGGAGGGGAAAGAAGTCCACTGTATTGCTGAATCAGTGGTCTACTTCCTCTAGCCGGCTTACGTCACGAATAGGTATTGCTTGATCTTTATGGAATGAAAACCAGCAAAGGAACGAGGGACAGGATAAAGGTGAATGCAACTGACCCATGGGCGCCACACAAATACACACATTCTGGTAACATATTGAAGAGGAAAAAGTGTAAGAAAAATAAGACAATGCAGGATTAAGGCCAGCAGAACACGTAGTGAATTTTAATCCGTCTTTTGCAGTATTGGAAATGCTACTACCTTGGAGAAGACACTGCAGTGAAGAAAAAGGCTTTCAAAAAGAGAAGGCTCAAGATCAGCATGTTTAAGGCAATCTCATATTGCAAGATAAACAGCTGATCTGTCTTCCTCCTTACAGAAAAAGACACGTAAAGTTTGCAAAACGGCACAAAAATACAGCAGTAAGCAGCCATCGGTGAAAGTGCTAAGGACAGGATTCAACTGATAAAGTAAGGGCAGTCAGACATCAAATAAAAAAACCCCAACAGCTACTCAAGGATATACGGACGCTGATATTCTAGTGCTGCGATAATGAGTACCGTGGAAAATAATTAAAAAAAAAAATAATGAAGGATTAAATCAGCAATAAAATTTAGAGGAGTTCTACCCAAAATTAAAGCTTTGATTTAGCGAGCTGACAGTACTATCCTGACACGGAACTCTTTTAAGCATGGGAAAAGAAATAACATATTGAGACAATAGAGTATAAACCTTGCAATCCTGGGGCAACAAGCCAGAAGAATGTGGATTTTTGGCAACATGCATCAGCTAAGCCTAGATAAACAACTGCAGAATGAAGTTTTTGTTTTTTAAAGCAAGTCAGAGAGATGAAAAATGAACAACCATAAGGAAGCGGAAAGAGAACATAAATGGATGGAAGTAAACTACAATTGACAGTCCCGTGATGAACAGTCTAAGTACAGATAAGAGCAAACACAAGAAACATAATATGTATAGCCAACATGGAAGAAGTACTCTACAGCCTTTGAATGCTAAGAACTGGGAATGTTTATGAAGATTCTGCACCTATTAATTGTCCTGTAAGTGTAAGGTGAAACTTGAATTTAGTTATGGAATATTAAAAGATGAAATCATCTGAAATCAGAGCAAAAATACCACATTGACTGTAAAGTGAACAAGTTAGACTGCAAGAGATATCCATTCTGCAGACAGTGCACGTGAGAAATAGCTCAGGAAGCTTTCAAAATCTGCTACTTCACTCGAATCAACGTAGCTGAAAAGAGACAAAGCCCAATCATACTCAAGGCAAGTTTAAAAACCAAAGTGAAAAAAGGTGAGAGAACTTACACAAGGTGGAAACTATAGCAAAAGCTACCATTTAGTCAGTAAAAAATTAGAAAAAGTACTTAAATCTGGCCAAGCAATGAAGAAGTAGAATCTGTCTACGTAAGAGCCAGGAAAAAGAATGCAAGTGAAACAATGCAAGCTGGGGAAAGGGCAGGGGGGACCAGATTCAATACTGTAGTCAAAATGGAAATTATGTGCAATATGACATTTTGCATAACAATGTTGATGTCAGGAACCTATCAAGCCAAATGACGTGTATCACTGCAGACTGAGCAATTAACTGCCAACCATCACAGTGTCCAGCATTCAGCTAGCACGGCAGGACTGCTGGCTCTGTAAAATTACAAGCATCATTCCCTGTGCATGTGACAGTCATTTGTGACTGAGGAATAGGCTTCAGAGTGAAGTGCTCATCCTTTGCTGGTACTAAGCTCCTACTTCTTGTGGAAGGCCCTGTGCCAATACCTTACATAGCCCTTTTGTTCATGAAAGGTTGGTAACCGACTCTTCTCTTGACATGCAGAATGAAAAACCATTACGTTCCTTATTGAAAACCCTAATTAATATTTTTTGATACTAAAGGCTTCAACACCTGGACTACACTGAGGTCTCAAAGCTGTTAAGTAAGAAATTAAGCACTTGACAATAAGAAAGTCTGCCATATTCAGACCCTAGAATTTCCATTATAGGCAAAGACAGCGTGGTGTAGAAATAGTATTCTCACTGGGAGAAAGCACTTAGCAAGCATGTGCAAAATAAAATAATAAAATGGATCTGTCCATTTGCTGCCTTGTTTTCCATACATTTCCCAGTGGTCCAAGGCAGTGGGTTGTGAAAAGTAGCATTGTTACTGCAGAAACACTTTAGCTAATGCCTTAATCTTTAAGTTAATCACTTAGATGAAGGGTTCCCTGTGCCCTGGACTTCCTAAGTAAAAAACTTTTAACAACAAAACTAAGGCATCTCATGTGATGATGGTTCCCATGACATAGTTTTGCCTGCTAAGTATTATGCAAAAATTCCACTAAAACATACCTGAAAATTAATAAATAAAAAACCCCAGTAACTTCTAAAGAATTAGTTTATTCTGTACATAAATTAATAGTTTTAATACTTAATATTTTTAAAAACAGAGATGTAATTACAAGTGTTGATGGATTAAGTTTTTGAAGAAATTTTTAACTGGAATATTTTTTGAATTTTAAAAAGATCTGACTCTCCTTAAATTTTGATTTTAAAAAACACTGAAGATAAGAACTGAATCTTCAGATGCTGCAGAATGACATCTTCATATCTTCATCAATGAAATTGTGCTGATTGGTCCCACTGGGCACCTGGAGTGTTATGATCTAACTCATATAAGGGTATTTATATATTCTTTGCATTTCACTTATAAAATTAGACTAGTCATTGTCACTTATATTTGTCTCTAGCCAATTTCTTCTATGTCATATATTCTACTCCAGCAAAGGGCCATCTCAGTCAAACAATAAAAAACACTACTTGATTTTAGAAACTTTGCAAGTAGGTTAGAAAAATAAAATAAATAAAAACATACTACAGAAATATTTCTGCTGGTCTTCTAGTCTGTGGAAGCTGCATTACTATTTTGCAGGAGGGGAGAAGTGGCCTAATGCTATCTTTAAAAGATAATTAGAAAATACTCACACGCTTGGGCCTTCTGTCTTAAGCTCTCCTTGGAATGAATTTTTATGGATGACTTATGAACCTTCACAAATGCAATTGTAATGCAAGTGCAGACACACTACTATAATTCTACCCACAACTTCTTATACTGGGGAATGACTGCCTTTGATAACTGCTTTATTAATTTTTACAGCATATGACTGTGCTCTGTGAAGCAGAGAATTGTATTTTCATTTGCTCCTAAAAAAAAATTTAAAAAATGCTTTTATTTGCTTCAGTACTTACTTTTCACCATAAAACCTTTCAAAGAATTTTTCTTTCCAAGGTTCTGTTTTCTTTTCCTTTTCAATCTCTTGTCTGATGCGCAGCTGCATTTCTGGTGTAAATTCTCCTAAAAAACAAATACTAACATATTGAATAAAAGTTGTCAAGGATTAGATTCAGATAGGCAATTATAAACTACAGATATAAAGATGACATACAGTGATTTCTGTTACAGTCATCCAACAATTCCAAATCAAAATAATGAAAACCAAAAGTGAGTGTGACATAGAAAGATTTAATTTACCATATAGTACCAGTATTTCAAAAGTATATTGGTGGGATTTAGTTGCATGCATTTATGTTTCCAAGGCTGGCAGTGATGAAAATGTTTCTTGGTTTGTTTTTTTTTTTAACTGTCAAAACAAGCTGCCACAGCAAGCTGTAAAAATGTACACTAAATGCAAAATGGAATCAGCAATTTTCCTTTTGCTGAATTACTGGTGTATTACACTTTCTATTCTATAAGTATCTCTCAAATGTAGAAATAGAGACGTTCTTCATGAAAACAATTAACCTTTGGTATATCTGAGAACAAGTAGAGAGTTACCTTCTGCCAATCGCTGTTTCCACCCTTGTGCCGCGTATGCGAAGAATTCATTATTTAGAGCAGAACTACTGAGGCGCAAAACTCCATCACTTCCCATCTAGAAAATAAGACGATGGTAGCAGAAGATAGTGTCAGAAATAGCGTCAGCTAAGATTACATAAAAAACAGAGTTCCAATTAAGGGAAGCGGGGAGGGATAGGGAATGGGAATAACAAAGAAAATTACCTACTACTACTAAACCAGCATTTTCATTATAGTCCTTACTGTAAATGCAAGTGGTCTTAATCCAGCATCAGTGTGCTCTCTTCAGTCATCAGTATTACTGATGATAACTCGGTTTATAAGCGAGCGTTTTAATCACAGCCCGCTATCTTGAGCCCATGTCTACAGCTATTTTACACAATCAAAAATTAAGATCATTATTGTACTTGTGCATCTGCCTGGAATATGGTACAAAACAAGTTAATTAAAGGTAATGAAGACAGTAAATTTGCTCTTTGCAAATAAATCTAACACTCATGTTAGCTAATATGCTGTACTGGCGGAAGAGTGGATGACAGGTAACCTTAATAAAATAACTGGCGTAAACTTAGCACAAAAACTATGAACAGCTATACGCATAATTTTATAGGCATTGACAGCGAAAACTGTGGAAGAACATTATAACTATTTTTATTTTCTGCATCTGTCAAACATTCAATGATAAAGCACCATTAAAAGTCTTAATCACAATATTTTCAACAATAATTTTCAAAAGCAATCCAACTATTGAGCTTTCTTTTACAATAAAACTTAGTGCTTATTTTCAGGTTGTGAGGATATGCCCGACTATTGAAGGAATTCTAATAACTGAAAAAAGTAATTACATAAAACAAATTAGCAGAGGGTATCACCTCTAGCATAATAAATAAACAGACAATAAAAACAAACTAGCAAATACAGAGAGAAAGAGAGAGAATAGCAGAAGAGATGACATTACTAGAACAAACACTCTCACTATTTTACATCCTTTAAGGTAACTAAGANNNCATCCTTTAAGGTAACTAAGAAATAAATGTTTAACAACATTTGTGATCTTGCAGTAGAAACCAGCACATACTACAGCATATTAACACGTTTTAGCTACGTAATATCCCCTAATTCTCAGTGCTTGTTTCAAACTGGAGCTAGAAAGAAGCAGACGTGTCAGAAACATTAAATTATATTTAGCTGGATCTCCGTCGCTGAGCTCTATATTTCACTGATAATACTGCCTCTACTTTCAGAACAGTCTTTACTAATTTACTCATTGCCTAGCTGACATCCTGTCCCACAATATTCTCATAGGAGTAAATCAGAAATATGTGAAGTAGTAAAAAGAGAAATAGGGTGATAAGCACGGATGCTGAAAACCAGGCAATGCTAAAGGCATTTGATTACAGCGAGAAAAATAGCGTGTGCACAGTACCAGGGTCCCTCAGCAGGATATGAACCTACAGTACTGCTGCCTGTGATTTCCTGCTATATGGCATTGTTTTGCCAATATGTCACAGGATTTGCATTCAAGTAGGGTGGATATGTAATATTTCTACGCTTCTCATGATGTGGGTTGTGGAACACACGCATACTAATTGCAGACAGGCTGTGACTAATGCTGAAACTGGTGAAAAAAATGGAAAGAAACAGTGAAACACGCAGCAGAAGCAGCAAGAAAATAAAATCAGTGAGACAAGAGAAAGGCCATGAAGAACATGTACTTATTGTAGAAATCAAACTGGTATGACAAGTTATCTTCTTTCTGCACAAATGAACTTTTCCAGAAATATTTAAATTCCAGAATTAATATATTAAGTGAGATTTCTAGATACCCGTGCCTCTTGCACCTAAACAAACCAACCAATATATGGTCAAAAATGGAACTCGCACAATTTCATAAAAATGTAAGACAAGAAGTTACAAAGGTAAGAATCACAAGTTACTAAATAAACAACGCTTTGTGCCTCAAAGAAAGGTGCTGAAGCTACCTTCAGTTTCAACATAAAGGGAGATGAAATAGTAATACCCACTTGTGTCGATTGTAGGTTCTACTCCAAACTTCAGCAAATTCAACATTTTATCCCTAAGCCTGACAGTGTTTTGTAGGAAGGAGTAATACAGACATGGAATTTTTATTATCATATTTAACCACATTTAACTGCAGGCTGTATCTGAAAGGCATGATCCTCCTGAAACTCCACTGCTTAGCTGATGGCAAACAGTGTAGCCATAACACTAGCCAGATCAACAAATCTCATAGGAAAGCAATAATTTGTGGGCAATAATTTTCTGTTAAAGCAGGCAAGACAATGCAAGATATCCTAAGGTCATACAATCATTAGATCTCATGCAAAGTTGGAATGTACTGCAAGGGGCAGAAAGAGAATGCCACTTTTCAGCAGCAATCCACTTTCAGATTGCATTACACATAATACGAAACTGTAGCCAAGCGTGATTGAGCTATTTCACCAGGCTGCATAAATCAAGAGCACTATGAAGACTGCCAAGTTATACTAACTACCATGTGAATACAAGAACAGTATTAGCTTTGTTGTAACCCTCTTGTTGTAAGGACATGAGAAAAGCAAGCTTTGTAGGAAGAGTTACTGCATCTTTTCTGTTATTGGCTAACATACCTGGAAAAAAAGTGCCCAAGTTTTTGGGTATACAATTTCTTATAAGGTGTGAAAGAGAAAGAGCAAACCCCAAGCTAAATGCTAGAAAGAGGTTCAATCAAATTGAAATGTTAACTAGTCCACCTGAGAGAAAAGCACAGGCTGGAACTTCAGAACAGAAAGCAAATGTTAATGAGGTCATAGGTAAAGTTTGTTAGTTCTTGTAGACCAGAAAAAATGCCAAGTAGTATCTGTGGAAGAAAAAAGGAGGGGGAAAAAAACAGAAGAACAGCAGAAAGGGAGAAGGTTGCAGTGGGCTACCTTAGAAGAAAAATTAGTGTAGGTCAACTAGCAAAGGAACAACAGATCATGTAAGGACCGCATCAGAAAACAGATGCATGCAGCACTGACCATTTGAGATATTAACTGTAACAGCTTACAAGTATTAGGGAACTATGTTCACAAGATTGAAAATATGATATTAAAGATGCTTAGGTTAAGAAAAGTAAGAAGAACAAACTCAAGAAGAAGTCACTGCAGACTTCATGGATAGTCATTGCCTTTGATGAACTGGCACAGGAAGACTCTTCCTGAGACCTGTGTTCATGGGACCACAACTCATGGAAGATTTAAATAGCTGTAACAGCCAAAATCTAGACAGAAGAGTATATAATGATACAGAAGGTGGAAACACACTAATTAATTAGAGGAGAAGCTTCCAGTGATCTATTTTAACATGATATAAAAAAATCATTTCAGTCTAAAGCATTATGGAGGGATCCATGAAAGTCATCATCATTACCTATACTTGGTACACATAATTTAGGGTAAGAGATAGCAATGCAAAAAATGCAGAAAATAAAGAGTTGGCCAGCCTCAGTGACTTTGCCAAACTTGCTCAGAAATTTGAGATAGAAGAAAACCTATAGTGGGAATGGAGGCAAAACAGCTAAAAATACTCATAATGGTCAAAGAGCTAAAGTGAATGAGGGAGAAATTTTCAAAATGTTGTAAGAAGAAAAAAAAGTACTTAGCAGAATGCAGATCCACTACCAAATCGGGAACACAACTCAAACTAAACTAACAAGAAGTTCAATAATTTAGCTACTTTTGATTAATTTAAAGATTTCTACACAGGGAAAAAAAAGTTTGAACAAGTTAGAACAGACACAAAATGAGCAATTTTACATCTAGTGGTTTTGAAAGAGTCTACCAGAAACAACAACATAAACAAAGATGGTTTATTTTTTTCTGAATACCCTAGTCATGTGAAATCAGGCTGACATTTTTTCTGCTCTGTTGAACTTGGCAGGACTAAGAGGTCTTCCTGCTACAATATTAGCTAACAACCTCTACTGAAATCTTCTTTTCTATCTCACCCAGAAAATGCATTTTCACCCAAGTCAAAAAGTTAAAGTGGAAATTGAAAATTTTGAAGCCAAAGGGTGTATTTACTTCTGTATGCTCTGATGATAGAGATAGCACAATTAACCACTAGGACTAAATTAGAATTTGAAGAAACACACCAATAAAGCAGTTCTTAAATACACTATTAATTTTTATGGTATTTAAAAAATGCTGTCCAACAGAGACAGTGTGTTAATGAGCTGGAACACCAAACATCTCTTGCAAAGTTTATGTTTTATTCTGTTGAGCTTTAAATTTCTTTTTTTTTTCTGATTAAGCACAATGTTAGAATTACATTTTCAAATGAATACCTCTGTGCAGAATTCACAATGGCTTTTAAAAGATTCTCTTTTTATTGAAAGCAAACAAAAAAACACCCAACCCCAAAACATATCTGCTAAAACCCAACATCTGTTTGCATTACAAAGCAAATGTCAAACACTCATCAAAAGGAAGTGAGTAAGCTTTCTATGAACAGCTAGTTCAATTATTTTCCTCGAGGTTCCACTGAAAATTCTCTTCTGACAATAAGGCAGGGATTGTTTTTGTACCTCACCCTGAAGACGCACACTGGTGGTTTAGTAGGGATACAGCAAGCACTGCATAGCTGTGTACTGGTAGGTTACCTGATCTTGGCTAGAATGTTCAAAGACAAAGAATTAGCAAATCTATTATTTCTATCTCCCTTTCAAATGATTCAAAATTCTCCTAATGTATTTATAAAACTACTAGTGATCCACTATATATAGTCCTGCGTAGTATAATGTATTTGTTACATGAAAGCTTATGTATGAACATTATGCCTTTTGACCGTATCTCACAATACAAAACCAAACAAAAGATCAGTAAGAGAAGTGAAGATACATCCAAATTATGTGTTCAGTACCACTCAAGTAGTCATACACTTTCTAGAAATTGCTACTAACCCTCTTCTGTGCTTTTATATTTTATCTTGGGGGAAGAACAGTTCTATAATTGACAGACTTTCCCAAAGGTATGTAAAAGGAATTATGTGCAAAAGATGGAAGGTATGAGAACGTACATTTTGACATTTTTTCATTAAAGCCTCCAAAATATTAAAAATGGAAATTCAGCAGCATCTACATCACACAGAGGAAAAAATTACATTTTATTTATGTACGTGGAGAGACACCACTGACGTTTTGAAACATGGAACAAATGTGATTCTCCAGTACTGGTGACCAGCATCAAATTGACCTGTGGTGAATGTACAGTGCAAATGTAGCACCTGAAGATGCAGAAGCCTTAGTGACTGACTTTCTGAAGGCAAACACTTTGGAGAGCGGGCTAGACAACATGCCAGACCTGGCTCATTTTACTCTTGTCAATCACAGAGCAAAAGTCCACAGGTGACAGGGAAGACCAGTATCTGTATTTTCCCCCCAAAATCTCTAATACTAAGCAGAATGCTCTCCAAGAAACAGAACTATTTGAGTCCAAGTACACAGAAATAAACACTTAATTTAGGTACTCTGCGTCATCACTCCGGAAGAGCTCCTCTGTTTCCACTAATAGTAAAGGAAGCATAAAGAAGATCACACTCCTAATTAGGACCTCTACATTTGCTACCTAAGCTAGTCAGCATGAAACATGCCCTCACAACATAAATCCAAAGAGAACATCAATAGATTTGTTTGTAGTGTACCAGATGCTCTCTTGCTCCACAAAATCCTCAAATATTAAGATTTGTTATCAAATCTAGGAAAAAGTGAGAGTAAGCTTTAGAAGAGATTGCAATACAATGCATATCTTCACATGCACAAGCCTCTACTGGAATTGGACATCCTCTGAATGCAGACTACTCTAAACTGGGTGAGTGTTTTGGAATACATCTTTGGTGACTAATTTTTGTGCTTTTTTTACACATCCATTACACTGGGTAGGTGAACTGTGTCCAAATTCATGTTTGCTGATCCTATAAATTTCTACCGCTTCCTACTGGTGATCAAGAACTCTGATGCCTTAATTGTTCCTTCATGGCAGTGTCTTAGCAAACTGCCATGCAACAAACAGACCTCACATTGCTTAACATCAAGCTTGGTGGTGTAACAGGAGTGAACTGCCTTCTCTTTTAAAGCCATGACTTTTTAAAATAGGCTACCTACTCAGATTACTTTAGCCACCCAAATACAGATGTAAGCAACTATTTATAGCTATCAACTATCTCAGTGGAAAACACTGACCTTAGGCTTGAGACTTTTTCAAGGCTTGTGAAGCAGTATGTGAAATGGAAGACAGAAAGTGCAAATATAAGTTTGGCCCAATTGTGCTGGTTTTGGCTGGGATACAGTGAAATTTTGCCATAGTAGCTACTATGGGGCTACATTTTGGATTTGTGATGAAAACAGTGTTGATAATATAGGGATGTTTGCATTATTGCTGAGCCAACAAGTAGGCTGGGGGTGCACAAGAAGCTGGGAGGGGACAGAGCTGTGACAGCTGACCCCAAGTGACCAAAGGGATATTCCATACCATATGACATCAGGCTCAGCAATAAAAAGCTAGGGGAAGACAAAACATTTCAGGTATGAGCACTGATACAACAGAATACAAACTTACATCTGCTGCACTGGACACCGAAGACTACATTCCTATTCCTCTTGCAACAGTATGTTTAAGACAGCCACATGTGAATTTTAAAAAGGCAGTCTCAGGCACCAGTAACTAGTTCACATGTGTGATTGTTTGGCAAGTTTGAAATTCAGATATAGCTGCACAATGCACCCAATCCACCTAACCACACCATTAGACAATCAGAATCTCTACATGCTAAAACTCCAAACCTTCATATGGTCTTTATACACAGAGAAAGGTAATCCCAAAATCAGAACCTGTTCTGGAAAAAGAGAGAAACCAATCCCAAAAATAGATTAAGAAAAGCCAGCGCTCCCAGTCCAAGAGATTCACCACCTTCAAAGGGGATTCCAAGAGGAGAATGAAGGGGAATGAGGACAACAGAGACCATGTGAGGAACCTCATGAAGGTCTTGGTAGGTATTATGCCTGAAAAATCTACCCATTTCACTGGTTATTAAATTTTGATCTCCACCTACCTTCACTCTAATAATACAGCCAGAAATGAGACTGAGTGGATCAGAAGAGTAGGAAATCATCACGGAACCTAGGGATCTGTTAATATTTTTATCAGCAGTGACAGACATGTACTGGTAATGAGGTTATGGTCCAAGAGGTGCTACAGGCAGAACAGCTTTGGTATCTTCACCCATGGGGTGATGCCCCAAGAAGGTTTCGAGATAGGGCAATAGGTAAGCAAAGATGGAAAACAGCCCTGACAGAGGAAAAGAAGATCTTCTAAAAACAGGCTTGCTAATTTCTCCAAAATTCGCATGCTGTATTTATATACGTGTCCCAACAGTATGGGCAAATCAAATGAAATAAGATACTGTCCTGTGCACCACTGCCAAAACAAGTTTATTTATAAAAGGAAGGGTTAAAGAAGGGGCCAATGTGATGATAATGTACACTTATCTCAGTCTTTGATGGTTGAACACTAATGCAAGAACTACAAATGGTACGTAAGAAGACTTGGAAGATTTAGTCGACAATCAAAATTTTGCCTCAATTGGCAAAATGGAGATCTGATAATTCATACGACTGATAATAATATAAAATACTAAAGCTTGTTTGGGAAAAAAAGAAAGAAGAAATGACAACAGAATAAAAATAAAAAAACGTTTCAAGTAGGAGTACTTTCATAAATGCAGAATTAGTTGGGAGAATCCCCAAGAACATAGTGCTAGTGAAAAAGGAGTTAAAGAAACCTCACAGTTCTTTAGACAAACAATACTGACCACATGGAGTGCAAAGCCTCCTGCAAAGGAGTAACGGGGACTGTACAATGAGACCACATTGTCTTAGTTAGGACCTCACTGTTGATCTCACAGCATGCAGGGGATGGAAATGAGGTCAACTTACTAAGCAGGAATACCACAGCAGAACATGCTATAATGGGCCAAAATTAGACACAGTTGGCAAGGGACACATCAAACTCTGTAAGAAATAATTCCATAAGTACATTAGGATCAAGAAGATGGTGAAAGAAAAAGTTAGTCCACTGTGCAACACAGGGGAAAAACTAGAGGGATATAGAGACACCGCTAATGTTCACACTGCATTTTTTTGCATCCATGTTCACCACAAATCTCCTGCACTGAGGTGCTTATATACAGTAACTGTCAGCAACAAAAGGCAAAAGGGTAAGATCTCAACTTTGAAAAAGCAAGGAAATGAATAAACATTACTTACATGCATTCAAATCATTTGTGCTTGATAGACTAGCCTGTTACATGTCCAGTTATGAATTTATTTCAGAACGGTTGAAAGGTGTATTTCAGAGCAGTGAAGAGGACAACTGCAAAATTATACATGGTAGCTGTATGTATACAGCACATATGTATCATCTGTGTCTAAAGAAGGGGATAAGCACAGCCAAGGACTTCCAGAGGAAGCTGTCTTCAGAAGAACTCCATGGCCTACACACAAACAACCAATTATATTTTGAGATGCCCTAGGGTGTCCTAAGATGTTCATATGGACACATTCTGGGCAGATACAAACTATTGTTCTTTTATTATCAACTGGGAGGCTGTATTTCAGAGGCATGATAAAAAAAATGGAAGGAATTTGCAAATAACATCAGTCAGAGAGGGACTGAGTACACTGAAATCTACAACTGAAATTCAGAATTCTCTTTGTGGATTTGAGAATTACTTTGGAAACAATCGGGGTAAGTAGGGCATTGCAGTAGTGTCAAATGTGAAGTTTCAGACTCCTGTAGTAATACATAACTAGAGCAATGCAAAATGAAGAAAATTAAGTGTCTATGCAATGCTTCTGTAGAAAAGTATTTGTGGCTTATGAGCATGTGGGCTGATCACAAACTGAATATAAGCCAACCGTGTCACAAAACTGCAAAGAAGGTGAGCACAACACTGGAAGTTATAAATGGGAGTACTGTGTAAAAACACAGAAATCAGCTCGGCTCTCCTTGGTGTTACTTGTCACTTGAGCTGGGGTAGTATGTTCAATTTTGACTATTGCAATTCAGAACTGGTACAAAGTCCAAAGGAAAGACATGAGGCTGAGCACAGACTTATGATCCCTGATCCACAAAAACTGCATTAGTAAGGGCTGCTGCTCAAAAAAAAAAAAGAAACAGGGAGATGGACAACGGGTTCCCACCTTCATGTTTGAGGGCTACTTTAAAATGCACGTGGTAATCTCCATGCTCTCCATGTAGAGGCCAGCCTGAACAAAGAATAAAGGCAGAATTGCAACTAGAGGGATTCAGATTAGATACTGAGAAAAAAACTTTCTAACAGTGAAAACAATGAATCACTAGACTTATTTGGAGAAGCTGTGAATTCTTCACCCTGAACAGCCAAAAAACCTTTTAGACAATATCTATCAAGAAAAACAGACATTGTTAATTCTGCCTTCGTGTAGAGAAGATTAGATAAATTGTCCTTTCTTTGCATATTTTCTATGTCAAGATATAGAAGATGCCAAAGAAGTTTAAAAATAAATTAGAAACAGAGTGTTTCACAGTTAAAAAAGCTAAAGGATGGTATTTCGAATTGTCACCATTACATCATCATTAAAAAGAAAAATAAGAAGCACTCTTGCATGCATTTCTTTTCTGACCAATTGCCGACCTCCTTTTTATACAGAAAGGTGCTTAAGTCAGTTCTTGCATTCTGTCTTCAAGGCCTCTAGCCTCTTAATGCCTTCCAATGGAGTCACTCTATGCAATGTACTATAACTGACCACAGCTCATGATTCATATCTGAAACAACCACTTGTTTGGACAGAATGACCTTCAGAAACACTGTGATTTCATAAGATAATGGCTTAGTTTTGCCTGCATGCCATTTAAAACTTAGATTGCAGTTAGTTCCAAAATATCTTAAATGGATGTCATAGCAGGAGCATTGCACTGTCTTCTGGCTCTGCTTGTATTCAGAATGCACTCAGTTTCTGGAACCATCTTTCTCAAACACAAACTAACAGCCACCACAATTATGCTTCAGTGATGGCTGGAAGGAGCCTTCCCCACTCATCAATAATTCCCTTGCTACCAGTTGATAGCTTGAGGCATATTAAAAAGCCAAGTTAGATACTGTTCTTCTGGCTGTATGTGGCTTCCCTGTAGAACAGAATTCTCATTAAGGCCAAGAGCCAGAAACCATCATTGTGAAATACAGGATGGCTGCAGAGAGTAGTACTATAAGGCCATATGCTTTGTCCATACCAATGATTTCTAGAAAAGAATGTTACCATTGCAAAATGGACAGGGCACTAAAAAGGGGAACAGAACTTACTGCAATATGTGCTCGTCAGTCTCTGGACTGTTTAATTTCTGACTGACAGATTCTTCAGAAACTCTAACAAGATCTGCTTGCACCTATATAAGCCTAAATTCTATATAATAATGCAAACCAAAGTTTCTCTTGTTCATTACTTTGGCTAATGATCTGGGAACCAATTATGTCAAGGAGCTCTCCACAGCTAGAGCTCTCCCTGTCAAGTAATAGTTGGCAATTATAAAACTTAACTTTTATCACCTGAAAAATACTTTTAAGTGAACTTGGGTGTATTTCTGGTATGAAAACCATTGAAGAAGTTTCTCCATTTCCTACAGAATACTGCTGACTGTTCAAGTATGCCATTACCTATCTAAAAGTCATTTTTCCACTTATACTACTACCATTCAAAGAGATTGTGATAAATGGAACCAAAATAAAAGGATGCTCTAACAGTTGGCGAATCTGTAATAAAGAATGAGTGTGAATGTGCTTGGGTAAGAAAAGGAAAAGCAGCTGTAGCTGTCACAAAAAATCTCTAAGTTCTGTTAAACAATGGCTGCATTTCTGATGATAGTGTTTCTGCTACACAACTCAGTGTTAAGCAAAGATACTATATTTTTCAGCAGTCAGTAATACGTGAGTGGTACCATATGGTAACAATATCAGGTAAAATCAGAGGTTGAACTAACCCTTGATAATGGCAAGGAACATATCATGTAAATAAAGCTTGTGAAAGATCGCATAATACCCAATTACTATGAAAGCTGTCAAATAAATGATTTCCATTTCTATTTAGCTTAGCTGGCATAAGACTGAAAATAGAGATTTTTATTTTCCATAAATATTTCAGTCCATTTGGTATAACTGTGGCTACTACTCATACATATGCATCCACCAACTTCTATTTATATCAGTTAAACTCTGCCAGCAATCAATGCTAACTTTTAGTATGCAAAAGGGTTAGTTGTCTATTGTATGAAATACAGCACTTGATTGTTATTAAGGTTGCCGCTCTTTACATTTAATTTGGTTCTGGTAGATTAAAACACCCAAATCCAGTAATTTTTCTTTAGATTTTTTTTTTATGGCTCATGTAAATTTTGGTGCCCTTCTCTGGATTCTTTCCACAGCTTCTGAAGTGAACTGGCCATGCCTAATATTCAAGATGATGACTTAATAATATTTATTTAACGAAAGGTTATTTTCTTTACCACAGCCTCCCTGTTGTTGCTTAAAGGGACCAAACAGATGTTTCTGCTGAGCTGTCCATAATCATGACCATATCTTCTTTCAAAATCTGATTTAGAAACTAGCAATGGAATAACCCACATCATTATTTCCAGTGCAAAATGGTGTATGCTTTCCTACCCTAAAGCCCCACTGCCACCATTAAGCTTCAATGTCTAGCTTAGACTGCCTTACTATAGAATCTCTCAGTATTGGATTACCTCTGAACTTTTGGGTAAACCTCACATGGTAAGGGAAATGGCCACAAAAACCCAGGAAGCACCTGTAGGTGTGAGAGACAATTCATATTTCCCTCAGAACTGGTACGGAAGCGGAGTTTGGAGATCCAGAAAAAAGAACTATATGGGCATAAACCAGTGGGACTACCAGGCCCTGAAAAAAAACTGCATGAGGGGTCCCAACAGGGAAGTTGAGAACAGAAAAAACCAAACATCTTGAATGCAAGCTGCCACACGGTTAACAGCAAAATAAAAACACAGGACTTCAATAAATTATTAGATTAGTAGCTGCACAAGCTTGATTCAAAAAAGTAGAATTCTGTAAATTCTTTATGGAAATGATGCTAGGGCAAAGTACACCTTCGCATATTATGTCAGTGTAGGGGAAAAAAAAAAAAAAGAGATAGGAAAAAAGCTTTTCATTAATCTCTAAGACCAGAAAGAACCATATTGAAAGTACTAACCTGGCTGTTATTAAACTATAATAATACACTTTAGATGGGGATCAAAATCAGAGGCCAAGCAAAAAATATAAGATATACTAACAAAGGAAAACTAACAAATCATCTTAACACTAACAAATCATCTTAAATCACATTAAAGAGCTAGCTCGCTGCTGAACAGCTAACATGCTGTTTGTACTTCTCCAGGTTTTCACACATACAAAACGCAGATTTCAAATCTTGGGGAAAAAAAAATGGAAATGATGCAACAAAGAAACCAGACGCTTACAAAGAAATGAGCACCAACCAGGATGGAGCTCTCAAGAAGAAATCATGAGACCTATCTAAATGCTTTCTCTCATAGGTCTCAGGAAAAAAGCAGCAGATATCATACATATCATACATAGAATCATGTGGGTTGGTCATGACCTCCAGAGATCATGAACTTTTCAAAGCTATTTCACTTAGAGCAGCTTGTTTAGGGCCTTGCCCACTTGAGTTCAGACTGTCTCCAAAGAGAGCTTCCACAGTCTCTCTGGACAACCTCTTCCAGTGCTTAATCACTCTTGCCGTGAATATATTTTTCCTGATAATCAAATCAGAATTTCCCATGTTTCAGCTTGTTTCCATTGCCTCTAATGCTGTTACTATGGGCCTCCAAGAAGAGCTCTGTCTTCTCTACAACCTCTCATTAGCTAGGTGTAAACTGCCACAAGATCCCCTTGCAGCCTCCTCTTCTCCTGCGTGAACAAATCCAGCTCTCCTGTGCTACAGCCCCTTAACCATCTTGGTAGCCCTCTGCTGGACTTGCTCCAATATGTTAATGTCTTTCTTGAGAGAAAGGGTATCGATGATCACTTCTCTTGATCTGCTGGCTGTGGTCCTGCTCATTCAGCCCAGGATCCTGCCAGTCTTCTTTACTGCCAGGGTGCAATGCTGGCTCTTATTTAACTTGCTGCCCACCAAGACCCCAGGGTTCTTTTGTCCCTTTTTGAAGATGGGTGTAACGTTTCCTTTCTCCAGTCACTGGGGACCTTTCCTCATCTCCAGGACCTTTCAAAGATGATAGAGTGCCCTTGCATTACCCAGCTCTCTCAGCACCCTTGCATGCAGTCTGTTGCATCCCATGGATTTCTATAGGTCAAGTTCTTGCAAATAATCTTGACTTAGTCCTTATCTACTGCTGGCAGTTATCTTCTTTGAATGCTTTTACGAAGCTCAGAGGCCTGGGAGATCTTGTTGGTGAAAATGGAGACAAAGGTGGCCTTATGTCAGCTGTATATGTGTTCACAGTCATTAGATCACACACCCCATTCAGCAACAGTCACAAATTTTCTTTGTTCAGTCTACTACTACTTATTATTTAGTGTGAGGTTAGAAGGGACCTCTGGAGGTGGTCATCTTGTCCAAGCCCCCTGCTCAAGCAGGGTCACTGACAGCCAGTTGCCTAAGATCATGTCCAGATGGCTTTTGAGTATCTCCAAGGATGGAGAATCCACAACATCTCTAGGCAACCTGTGCCCTCACTAAAAAATGTCTTACTGTATATCCATATGGAACCTCCTGTCTTTTGGTTTGTGCCAATTGCCTCTGGTCCTGTCCAACCCTTCCTTCATGTATTTATACACATTAGTAAGATTCCCTCTGATCCTGCTCATCTATAGGCTGAGTCCCTCTTCTCATATGAGAGATGCTCTAGTCCCTTAATCCTCTCAGTGGCCCTTCACTGTAGTCTCCAGTAGCTCAATCTCTCTCCACTGGGGAGCCTGGAACTGGACAAAATACTTTAGTACCTTACCAGTGATGAGTTAGATCGGATGGTCTAGCAAACATCAATGACATCAATGCCACTCACCTCTCCTCTGACCCTGACCCCTAAAATCTGAACCAGACTGCAATGCAACCTATAGAAGAGTTCCATACATATACGCTGCTCCCCTTGAGGGCAACCACACCCCTCGTCTTCTCTGCCTGCCTTTTCTAAAGAGAAGCAAATTTTCATCAATGCTTTTGATATACATAAAAAAAGGAAAGAGAAACATGTGCAGAGAAAGGCACAATATAATACTGGAGAGGAGCAAAAAAAAGGGAGGGGAATGAATAGTAAAGGAGTTGGTAATTACCAAGTTTAAGAGAAAATGTTGATGATTTCAGGTCTTGAGGACACAGATGGCAGGAATGTGGAAGAAGTAGTGCAGTTGGAAGCTAGAGAACATTTAAAAAAACAGACAGGGCTTGCCAAAAAACACAGAAACAAAAGGATAGCAACTGTTTCTTTGCCTGAAGATAAGGAACACTTAGAGGCTCATCTCAAATACAAAAATACAGGCACACATTCACACACAGTGCTACGACTTTTAAGAAAAATCTATCCGTTATTAATAAAGTTTCCATTTATTTAAAGCTGACAATGGAAGAGGTTCTTAGTTTAAAGTAGGCAAACAGGAGTACAAGAAAATTGCTTCTGACAAGATGCAACTATTAAGACCTTTTTGCTGTTGTGACCACAAAACAGTTATAATAATGCTGAGAAGTACATGAATGATAAGACAGATACATCCAACACAAAGGAATACAGTAGACAGCAATACATGGATCTGACTTAAGAGCTGCTCCCAGAAAAATAAACTCAGCCACCTCAACTTCACGTTTTAGGTAGGTGACATGGAAAGATACCAATTTAACACTATGTCTCTTACAGCAATTCTGATATAATACAACTTGATTGCTAATGCTCACTGAATAATGTCTCTTCCACAAGTCTCACTTTTTCGCAGCAGAGTATAACCTGACCCAGAATACGGCGAAATTTTATTTAGTCCTGATTATGAAGTTATATCAATCCTTATAAGACAAACTCTTGCCATTCCCAACTGATCATTGATAGAAAATAAACCGTCCTCAAACACAAAATGAAAAGACAGATTCTGAAGACAGATGGTGAAAACAATCCTGAACATTACTTTAGTCCTTTAAAAAACAACCAGGCTAAACTTAGAAGTTAAACATCAAAGGATGAAAAAGGAAATATATAGATATTTCCTATATTTCTATATTTTCAATAAAGAAAATAGGAATAATTGCTTCAGACAAGAGGAGAAAAGGAAGACCCTTTTAAAGAAAGAAACAAAGACCTTTTCCATCTTCACTAGAGTGGGAAATATGCCGAGTAAGACTGAAAAATTGCAAACATATGTTTTCAAAATGAAATGCAACTTGTTAGTTTAGACCTTGTCTAAATCAAGAAGACAAGTGGGATAGCTATATTCATTAAAATACACTGTAGTGTCAAAAAAGACAATAGAATCCAAGCTGGTTGAGCTCAGATGCAAGAAATTAAAAGAAGAATTTAAGGAGAACAATAAATCTGGCAAAATGGAAAGATAAAGCATGTTTTGAAATGAAGCAAAAAACAAGTAGAATATAAGGAAAACCAGAATATGCAGCAAACTACCTTCTAACTGCATTCAAATCATATAAATTACAATTTATTTTTCTGTTACATCCATCATACGAGTACCAGTCCCAAGCATGCCAGATCACGCAACAAACAGCAAGCATTTATAAAAGTACTAGAAGAGGCACATAGGCCTGGAAAAAAAAAAAAAAAGGTAAAATAGAAAAACATACCTAGATGATGATAAAGGCAAGCATGTATGAAATGTGTTTAAAAAAAAAGATGCTTAGAGACTTTGAGAAAGTAAAACATTATTAAATTATCCAACAATGCTCATATGTTGGGGAAGGTGCAGAAAAAGAGATGTAAACAGCCAGGGCCTATTTATCTACCTTTTGATAAAAATAAAAGACATATGCCTTCGACACCAAGAAGCAGAAGGTGAGGGGATGTTTACATGTAAACATTTAAAATTAGACTTTTAAAGGTCCCTTCCAACCCAAACTATTTGATGATTGTATTATTCTACAATTTTAAATGAAAACCCTGCATCCAATCCCCTTCCTCTAGGCACTAGACAACATTGCCCTCCTATGCAAAAAGAATGACTGTATGTCCTTATCACGGAAGAGAACAGGCTAAAGGAAATTTGAGTTTAAATAATTCAAACACAAAGAATAGCAATGTTCTGAAATAATAAGACAAGCCCTCTCAACTTGTTTTTCCCTTTTTTATTTAAGCAAACAAATCTACTGAAGGGGCGGGGAGAGAGAGGAGGGGGGAGACAGGGAAAAGCGGGGAGAGGGAAGAGAGGGGAGAAAGGAAGAGGGGGAGGGAGAAAGAAAGGGTGAAGAGAGGGAGAGTGGTTGCAGCAGAAGCATGGATGGATCACTTCTGCTTGCTCTTTTCACTGCACCTGCATCCAACATACTGTTTCAAGTCCCTGGCTATCTCCAGAATCAGAACTGTAAGGAATGTTCTGTTCTCAATCTAATTACAGTGCAGCCCTACGGTGGAAACACTGGAGGCACTGCAGACCAACTGATATCACTGAATTATCAGCACTTTGCAAGGAAGGAACAGTTGAAACACTACACGCTGCAGTAGTGCAATGCATCCTTTATAGCCACATAATTTGAAGCACGACAGTCCCTTGTGTCCATATACGTTACTATTTATGTCCACATATTAGTTATACTCTGATAACACAGCTCCTAGCACAGTCTTTTAAAAAGGCACTTGTGCAAGTACTTTCCCACTGGAAGGGAGGTGTTTTATCAATTATCTATTAAAAGTAATAATAATTCTGTCAAATGTAAATGGAGCTGGTATTGCATACAAGGTCCTCTTTTTTTTAAGCACTAACAGCTGTGTGCTGCACTTTATAAAATTTGTTTGGAGGGAAGGAGAGGGGAACAAAAGCTTCACTAGTTTGCATCAGGAGAACAACCATGAGCGCAGGGCCCCTAACACACCATAAGAACTTAAGGAAAAGGATGCTGCAGAGACAGCTGTGACTCTTGTCTTTTCAGCTTTCAGCAGGCGCAGCACCACTGCTGTGTCCTACTAGATGTTCTAACCATGTTGAGCCTTGCTACAGACACAAGCAATCACAACAGTTCTGCTAACACCTCTGCAAAACTTGTTCGTAAAGGTGAGACATGCTTTAAGCATGACAAGAGCTTGTAGCTAAGGCTTTAGAAATGAAACGAGAACTTCCACAACATGGATGCGGCATGGTGGAAAACACTGATTCATGCTTCTGAAATACCGTGATCAAGCCTGCAGAAATACAAAAACATGACACTTAATCAAAAATGTAAGGCTTCCTATTCATATATGTAAAAGTACTGATATTGAGGAGGACCTCTAAGGATTATTGCAAACAAGCAAACAAGAATTCCATTACCACATCAATCAGAGTAGCTAGATTGCAATGCAATTGCAGTGAGCCTTACTGGACTGACTAGGGAAGCTTAAAGAGTATTCCTGTAGCTAAAGCCAATGGGGATTCTGAAGTAAAATCCTTCAGCCTTCAGCTCATGTAAAATGAAACTGATGTTTGTTGTTAATACATGACTGTGAAATGTGCAGATACACCATCCGTACAGCTGCGTTTGGTAAAAAAGGTATTAACTTGCAGCACAAGGACAGAGGGGCCAGCTGGGGGTAGTAACCTCTCTGAACACCCTTGGCTAGCTGAGCTAGAATCTTATTGAAAAGGCAGCTTAAATGCTGTGGAATTTCTTCATCTATCTAGTCTATAAGACAACTATATTAAAGCTACCCTAATAAAGCTGTACAAATAAAGCACATTTACAACAATGCCATGCTATCCATGTTAACCAATAAAACCAAAGGAAAAATGCCAGTTAAAGGGAGAAATGTGACATAAAATGACCTTCAATTACTATACACACAGGGTTGCCAATTTAACAGCTTTTTAAATATGCTTAGGTGCAGAAGATATATGTTACATTTAACCTTCTGTTGCAAATGTTCTCCTCAACTAAGTGCTTTTGTCATAACCCTAAAACTATTTCAGTGTAAAACTCAAACATTTACAGGAACATAATAATAAATATTTGAAAGCTACTCATGATAGAGAATTGAAAATGACAACTAAAAGGTTGCAATAGAAAAGGCAGCTAAGTAAGATAAGGTAACCATTTAGCTACTACTACACAATAACTCCATGGAGAGAAACGTAAAACAAAGCTGGCAGCAAATAATACACACAGGACTAATTTCTGCAGTTTGATGTCTTATAAAGAAAATGCTGGAAAAGTCCAATGGCAAACATAATCCTCAAGTACTGACGAAGTTAAGAAAGCAAAAAGGAAGATGGTTACACTGCTGCAAGGAAGGAACTGTGAAAGTAAAGCTTCGCTTACTCTCTTTTAATATAAAACTAATATACAGTAAGATATAAACTAAATAGTATTTCTTTTCTTCTTTTGGTTACGAAGAATAAAATAAATACTAAGTGTAAGAATGGCAGATACCAGGCTTCCCTCCTTGTCTTTTACAAGCCTAAAAATTTCGTGTATTATTCATTACCTGCTCTCCACTGCAGAACTCAAACTGACGTCCTTGGGAGTAGGAGTAATTTGTGCATATCAAACCCAATGGTTACCCATTGTTACTGTTGTTCAAATGGTAGGAACAGATATTAATCTGATTCATACTACATGAAAGAAAAGAGGTTTTGAAATGGAATTCTGTAGATAACCTCCCCAAAATTACTTCTAACTATTTTAAACAGAACAGAGAAAACCACTAACTGACATCAACCTGTGCCATTTTTCAGTACAAGGTGAGAGGGAATCTTTTGCAAGGTGATATAATCAACCCGGAAGCACCAGCATCAACCTAAATCGAGTAGGCCAAAACAGAGACACAGACCGGACAGAGCTGACCTTAAAATGCCAGGATGTTGGAATGTTATTACATAACAACAATACTAGCACTGACCCGAGAGACAGTTATTATTTGGGGATTCACTGATTGAGAAATTAAGAGATTAAGGTGGGTTTTGACCCATTTTTGAATCTTATGATCTTTGTGTCATGCTTTTCTTTTTAGTAGATTGGCTTACTATAAATTTGAAATATTCACCGGCACCTCTGCAATTCTACATGGCTTAAGTATTTCCTTAAGAATATTTAAGTTTAGAATTCTGAATTTAAGTAATTACATCAACTCCCTATAAACTGTACATTGATTCAGAAAACAAAATAAAAGATTGCTAAATTTCTTTCATAAAACAAGTAAAGCTAAGACAAGATAAAATTTTTACTGGGATATCCTCTACTGTTTTAAATGCTCTTCCTGAGTAGGTTTGGTCAGATAAAATGGCACTGCAACCTAACACAGGTCTGAGGAGACTTTGAGATCCTTTGTGGTTGTTTTTGCAGGAGGAAATTCCCATCCTATGTGAAAGGGCAGGGCAAGTGCAAACTACAAGCGGCTCTGAAGAACCCAGTATTACCAAAAGAGAAAATACAGGACAGGGAGTTAAATTCCCCAAGATCAGAAAGTTGTTAAGCATTTATAGAGTCTGGAAAGACACATTTTTTCAGAGCATTCAGGAAAGAACATTTTGTTTATCTCTCTAAGGATGAGTAAAATCATTTAAGCTTTCTGCTCCTATTCAGGCAAGGCAGCACTTCCCTTCCTGGAAGCTTATTACACGGGTGTATTTCCCTTCCTTTTGCCCACACCCCAGTGTTAATAGCTGGAATCTGACTCCCCAGTAGCAGCAACAAAGAAAAGTGGTGTAGACAAGATATTGCCACCTGCCATTCCTTTTCAGCAACCTGTCATACAGACCTGTTACTCATCCTTGCACAACATACGCTGTTTAATTAATATTTAAAGAGGCACTGATGCAGTATAGCAATCTAGATACAGAGAGAAACTTCCTGCTTTGAAGATGAGTATTTGCTGAGAGGTGGTCAGGAAGGCTTCTGCTTGATGTATTAACATTAGAAGGAGGTATTTCTTTGATGAAAATTCCATTGCTCTTCAGCCGTAGAATGTTCTAATTACAGCTGAAAATAAAAATACTTTGCTGGGATTTGTGACAACTGAAATCTTTTGCACACTTTGCTTTCCATATAGTTTCTATACCTACATGTTTTCTTCATTGGTAGCTCAGCCACTTAGGTCTCCTGGAGGATTTCCCAACAGGCCTCTGTATCAGCTGAGCTTTAAGGGTTTTGAGCTTTTGAGTCCATATAGATTAACAAAGACCTGAAAATCTGGATGTTCAGATTTCAGACATGACATTCGCAGTATCCAATGATGGAACAGTTTGGAGCAGTCTGCTAAACAGACAAGTCTGGGTCATGGCTGCTTCTTCAATCAGCATCCATATCCTATGTCACTCTGAACTCAAATGACAGTAAATAAAATCCTTGATAAAATATATCTACCATAACTGCCAACTCAATCCCATTTCTTTTATAGGCATTTAGAATATAGAAAATTACACACAGGCCTCATTGCAACTGAAATAAAATTTAAACTAATATAAAAGCTGAAACAAAATTCAGGTGTGAATAACTGATTATACAATTTATCTTTTCCCAAGGGAAAAAAAAAAAGGCAATGAACCTTCACTTCCACTTTGTCAAAAATCTAGCTGGAGCAGGAAAAATGACAGCACCAACGTCAGCAGAGTTGTTCTCAACTTCTTCCATTCTAGGACATCTTTCCTAAGGCCCCTTGTTCCATGGGCTCCCACAGCTCTTGTTCCACTAGGGGTTCCCATGGTTCCCTAACAGCAACCATAACACTTGAAAACAAAACAAAAATCACAAAACACATCCCATGAAGCTCCTGACTTGGCCCTGAACTTTTTTTTGTACACAGTAGACTAACCAGACTCGAGAGAGATTTATAATAAACACTTGCACGCAAAAAAAAAAGAGAAAACCTCAACTCCCTTAACTAATGGTTTCTAAAAATGCTTATTCAAACTGACATATGCATGACAAGTTTCAGCTCAGTACGATTTAAAGAGGAGGAGTTATACCGCCCAGAAAAATGGTGTTTATGACAGAAATGACAAAGGATCATTCATCATAGGGTTTTTCTATGTGGAGCAGTAATAAAGCCTAAATGAGACTGCACTTCATTAGTAATTTATTTCACAGATCACTATATATACACAAATAGCATAACTCTATTACATTTTTATAGTGCCATTCATTACGGTACTTCACATACTATATGCACATGACAACACAGAAACGCAGCTTGCTCTGGGGAAGACAGCAGCCCCAACTGCAGAGCAGCGCACAGGGAGGAAACTCTCCAGAGCCAGAAAAGCAGGAGTACGAATTCTCAGGCGAAACAATATAAAACAACAAAACTGAACCCTCAGAGATGGGCAGCTAACTCCAAGAATAGTTTTACACCATTTTTCCTTGCCTGATGGCCCATTTGATTTGAGACGGTAGAAATAAAAGAGGAAGACTGAATACTCATAGCTTGTCCAGTTGGAGTGAGCAACACCAGAGACTCCCACCCAGAGCTCCCTGGCTGGAATTCTCTCTCCCTCTCACTTGAACCACTGGCATTTTTCACTTTCCACAGGAAGGAAAAGAATATCAGTTCAATTGCTTTCATCAGCCCGTACCTGGGATACAATTCTTTAGGCATAGCAAAGGACACATTCTCAGATATCAAGAAAAGGGATACAATTCCTTCTCTACTAAGACCTGCACAACGTGAGGATTCGGGACTATTTCACTCCCCATCAGAAAACAATCCTCAAACTATCACATTTAGAGGGCAAGCACTTCCATTAGTCTTCCAGAGATAAATGGAGATTCCTGCCTTCCAAACGCATGTTAAAACATGGTATGCTACAGAAACCCACAGAAGGCTGTGAGAAGATGACAGACAGAAGGACACCTGTAAATGTCTCATGACAACTGCTTTTTTGTGACTAGCTCACTTGCGAAGTAACAGTGTCCAACTAGGTAGTGTTGGGCCTCTGAAATAACACTGGCAATGTGTGCACTATGTGAATTCTCTCTGAAATAAAAATCAAAAAGAAATGCATTGCTTTTAACTAGTGAGGTATGATTAAATTCTGCAAATGTTCTCTTGATTTTCTTGCCAAAAACTCTGCTGTAAGAACACTGATAAGGTAAATGGCTTGTCAGTTCTATAGCCTCCATTTTTTAAAATAAATTTTAAAGCAAGAAGCTTCTAAATAAGGCCCCTGTACTTGAAATGTAATTCATAAACACTAGGATCTTTGATGGTTGGAGAGAAAACATGATTTTACCCAGCAGATTTTTTTGTCTCTTCTGGTAAATTAACTAGCAAATCAAAACCATCAGGAAAATATTTGCTGGGCACTAAGTTAAAATCTGTTTTACAACAGGGAAAAAGATTCTCTTAAAATTTGTCAATGCTGACTTTGACTGCCTTGTGGGAGCTTGAGAATAAATACATTTATAGTGCGTCTCCTATGGCTCTGGTTTTTAATGTTCTTTCTCAAATATTCCATTATCAAAGTGCATAATTTTAGTCCATAACATACAGTATCTAATTTAATACGATGCTGAGTAAATGCACATCAGTATAATTTTTCTTTCTCTTTTTGTCTCATATTGCACTGCTTTCCCCTGTGTTAATGTAGTAGATACTAAATACTAACAGTTTAAGAAATTATACTATGGCATTTAACATACTGATTTCAGATGTGGGTTTTAATCAGTCATTTAAGTGACCTGCATTCTCTAGTTATTACAAAAAAGAGGGATACTGGGCATATGCAAAAAAATATAATGCTCTATTTGGGTAAGTTAATGTGTGTGAATTAAGTACATGAGTATTCCTTATTGAAATTGCTAAGACTGTTTAAATTTGGAAGTGAGGCAAGTGCACAAATGAAATTGTTTTGGGCTCTCTTTACCATTTTAACTGCTAGACACACTGGGAAGGTATTTTTCTCGCTCTAAAAAGCCTGCAATCTGGCTAACAAAAGCAGGAAGGACCAAACATTGTAGGAAACAACATGAAATTGAACTTTTATTCCCACCCTGTTACTTCCCAAATCATTCTCCTCAACGGAACAGATTAATAACCTGTATGAAGCTATGGCTGTGAGCTCTGAACAACAAGCTCCTTGCAAAAGGTGTGAATGAATGGATTCTGCACTGGAGCTGAGCAGATGCACCCATAGGCATGCATAAAAGGTGAGGAGGAGAAGAAACTAACAGAACTAATATTGACCTAGACATTGCTGGCACAGTGCCCACAAAGATCACAGATGAAAAGAGACCCAACATAAATAAAGTCTTGAATATGAGTTTATCTTCAACACCATAGGTAGAAAAGCTAATTAAGAGATTTGGCAACTTCAGAAGATTCGCCCAGACAAATCAGGGAGCTGCACGGGTTTCAGAAACAAAGGAAGCAGGAGCTGGCTGACGCTTAGATAAACTTTACAGTTATTCTACATCTAACAGTTTTACCTAGGAAAGTATGGAAGTTTTCTTCTTTTTTCATGGAACAATTCCTAGTCAATCAAATCAGCCTATGCAAACACACTGTAAAAAAGGTCCCATTAAAGAAAGAAATATTGCATGATGCTACTTACCTGCCTGTCTACTTCTGGAAGCAAAAGCAGGAGGTATTGTTGAAAATGCTGAGGTAAAGAAGCAAAGGTGTGTTTATTTATTAAAGCCCTCAGGTTAGTGTTCACTAGAATAGATCCTGGTGTTTCTATGTCAATATCCTCAGCTTTGGTCCATTTCAAATGTCCTAGAGTAAATAAACAAGAAATAACTTTAAACATAAATAAAGGAAGAGAGTAAGAACAATTCTTCTTTTTAAGTTTTTAGCTTTTATTGTATAATACAGTAAGCTCCAGAGAAACAGTACTCTGAGAAGGCTAACACAGCCTTTTCTAGGTGTCTTGATAGCTTCTTTTATATTCCCTGTATTTGTCTCTTGAGCTCTTACAGGATCCATGTTCCAGTCAACATCACAGCTGACATATTCTTACTTCCAGCTCAAGAGACCAACTCAACTGAACAACAGCAGCAGATTTTCCTATCATGTCATCAACATAATTATAAGCATCTATTTCCAAGCAAAAGGCTGCTTGACGAGGCTGATGTGAATCAATCATTATGGAGTGCTTCTCTTTCACTGTGCTCCACACCTGCAGTGCACTCTGGCCTACATAACTTGTTCCATAGCACATTCTAAAAACTACCTGTGTGAACAGACAGTGATCACACAGATGAGAATATTTAGTGTGTTAACTTAGTGTCTAAAACCATGCATTTTTCAGTATCTTCATAAGAACTTCTGATCTAAAATGATCAATACACAGAAGGCAGCAGCAGGAATTGTCAGAGGTTTAGAAAACAGGGTCTGTTAGGAAAAATACAAACTCAGGAATGAGTAAGATAAAGACTCAGCAGAGGGAAGGGGAAATACTTCTTACTGTCCACAGCAGAAAGCAAAGGTAACGAGCTTAAACTCTTGCACAGTAAGAAATATTTCTGTTAAGTTACTGGGAAATGAGAGCTTTTAGCCACCAAGGACAAGGAGACACTGAATTAGATCCATCGGGAGGCATTACACTCTCCATCAGTGGAAATCTTTAAGAGTATGTTAGACAAATACCTGTCAGGAATGACATGTCTATATCTGATTTTGCTCTATGACTGACCAACAAATTAGATGACCACTGGAGGTCCTACCTGGTCTTGTTTTGTTATTATTTCTAGGATAATATTTAAAAGATAATTTAAGAGATAATATTTTATAAAATATTTAAAACCTTTCAAAGTTCCTTAAAGAGCAATTACTGCTACCTGCTTCAAGGTATATACATACTGCTGCAATCCTTTTTTTTCTCTCAGTCTTAACATATTATGACACTCAAAATGGAAATGGAAGAAGTGGGGCATCCAGGTGGCTAGAAAAACTCAAAAGCCTCTAACCCCTCCCAGGAAACTCCTCCAGGTTTTGGTCTGTTGTACTTTCAAATATTTCAGACATGCTACAAAAAGGGTCTTAATTAAATCATAGACAAACTCCTGCAGAATCTCCAAGTGAAAATAATATTCCATTGCGATGAGCAATGATGGTATTTGGCACTCACATAGGACCTCTTAGCAAGGATTACAATTGACATCTTAAGAAGAATAAATATATTTTACAAATGGGCTACAAACTACTTAACAGTAACATTAATCAAAATAATGCAATTATGCTTTAGATTTCTTGGAATGCCTGTAGTGTTCTCCCCTGAAAGGCTGTAACGTGACCCACAAAATGCACAAATGAAAGAAACAGCAGCAGATTTGTAAATTCTGCAAGCCACAGAGACTTGCAATTTCCTTTTACTTTTCAGCAGACAATACTATCTGAATGAGACAAGGATTACTTTGCACTCAGCACAAGATAACCTTTTCCAACACATATTTCCAACATACTGTATTTTCGTACAGCAAAGACTCCATTACAAACAAATGAATGCCCTGTTATAAAGGACAATTGTATGGAAGAAGTGTTCATTTTCACAAATGCATCACAATAAACTGTCCTCACCATCTGTTCCACCCACTAAATATAAATGCAAAAAGAACACAGTCCCTAAGCGTAACACAAGTAGCAGGATGTATTTGATTTTAATGCCTGTACGTATACTCCTTTCTTTAATCAATACAGAATATACATCTCCGTCTTCTAAGTGACTCCATATTGGAGTAACATTTTCCCCAGCTAGTGCTTTACACCCTATGGAAAGGCACACCCACACAGATGATCCAAATTAAAACAAGGTATATACATGACCTCAAAGTCAGTGACAGGCATTTTAATCGCGTGAAAAGCCCAAGACACTATCAGAAAGTCAAACCTAATTCTGTGTGCCTGGGTCACACATTTTCTGCTTTGCTTGACCTGCTACTGCTTACAGGCTACTATGGAGTTTTTATCAACTGGTGGAAGAAATATGTGTATTGTTCCTAGGACAACAGGCTCACTGTGGACACCCAGCAAAGCCATACTTAAAAAAACCCAAAATCTGTTCAGAAGGATAACAAATTCTCTCTCCTGCACCCTTCCTATGGTTAATTTAGGACCTTCAGTGGCGGGTCTCAAGTTTGTAAGCAAATGTAGGGATGTATTTGAGAGTAGCATTTTTGTTCTGTGGAATACAACAACAGTACGCCACTACTGAATAGCTAATTGTAACTCTGAGAGGATTTTATGACAAAACATATGCTAATGTTTTTTATATTGTTTTCTACAGAGAAAGACGTTTTGAATCCTTATATAGTTGCTAACAGAGTTTGGGGGGATCACTGCCCAGATCAGAAATAAAACCTGGAAGATGAGAGAGAAACTCAACCTTACAGCCTTGGAAACGAAGAGATTGGTCTCCAACATTGAGAATTAACTATGAAAAGGATGGGAGCACCACGGTTCTATATCAAAGTATAAAAATCAAAATAGGAAAAGGACAGAAATCACATAGTTGTCAGAATAAGTTAACTAAAAATGGAAAATTCATCACATTTAATGGGAGCTCAGCAAGTCTACCAAACACAACGTGCACTGAATGTTGGGCAAATCAGCAGAGTTTCAGAAAATCAAACAACATCTGGAACTGAATTGTGCACTGTATAGGACATTGGACCTATTTTCAGAGATACTGAACAATTGTTCTATTAGTTTCCCAAGAAATATTATGTCATAAGAGAAACATTGCAGCACGTACAAGAACAGAAACCCTTAAACCTTATAGACAGGTCCCCGTATTCCAAGTGTGGTGTCCCCAAAAGGCCAGAGGATTTTTTCTGAACTCCACAAAAAATCTAATGAATTCACTCTACATCTGTTATCATTGACAAACAACTGATGAAAATATCTGTGGATGGGAAGGAATGTATACATCAAATTACATATCTCAGTCTTAAATGTAGGTAAAACTTACAGGAAATAATCTTAAGTTGAATGTATCTTTGCATTGTATCTAATGCCATTTGATCAACTTACGAGAATTAGCTATCCATCGGAGACTGATGACTAATCTGCAGAAGGATCAGGTATGGAACCAAAGTACGCTTTCATGGGAGGCTGTGATACAGTAAGACTTGCGTGAAACAGTTCACCAGGAACTGTCAATAGCATATTTAACAACCAACCTATGGTACTTAGGAAGTAAAGTACCTACAAGCTATTTTACAGAATGGTTATATAGAAAACCAGGACTAGGCTGAATCATTAACAAAGAAGAACAATCTTATCCCCACAAAACCAGACATTCAATAATTTTTAGGGTGATCCAGCCACTATAAAAACTTGTTTGCTAATTTTTCCAATATGGCCACATTGAAAAATACTTCTCTAAATGATTCAGCAGTGTGCTGAATGCAAAAAGTCCTTTGTAAAGACAAAGAAACAGTTATGTAATTATTCTACTTTACTTTAGCCAAGACGAGAGGCTTAGTGAACACTACATTTTCTGCTCCTTAGGGAACATTTCCAATTATATTTCATGCAGAGCAGGAAAATCTGCCTATCACATGGAGCTACTGAGAATTTACTCCTAGCATCTCTTCAGAGAAAGTTCTTCATTAATTACTGATCATCATCCATGAATCCTGCTAAAAACCACAGAAAATAAAACCAGAAACTCTATCCACCACTTCAAGAGATGTGGCTTCAAAATAATTAAGGATCCAACTGAAGAAAAAAAGCAACCAAAGAAAGAGAATCAACCAAAAACTATATGCCAAATCTGTGTATGACATGGAATAATGCAAATTAAGAAGGTTAACTTCTAATAGGGCAGGTATGTAAGCATATATGCTATTATCTTTGTGAATAAATGCATATTAGACTGCAAGCAAATTTACCAGGAAGAAAGAATATTTCTTGCAACACCTCGCCCCCATCCCCCCCCAAATCATAATGCAGTAATCACAAGCTAATTGCTAACTGACCTGTCTGCAGTTGCTTAGGTCTGTCAAAGTTTAAAAAGCAACTACAGAAAAGCATTCTGGGGGAAAAAAAAATGCTCATATGCCCATGGATTTTCCAGGTAGCCAGAAAGAAAGATGCCTTCTTGAGAAAGGGTCAGCTGCTGAGTTTGAAAAACAGTTAGATAAACCAGAAAAATAAAAACTTTTAATGAGAAGACAGAGTTCAGAAAAATATAAGTATTACATTAACAAGTAAGATATTTATTTTACTCCTACTCACCTAAACCAGATTTTTTTAACCTTTTTAAGTGCTGGCTTGTTTGTTTTCCAGTTGGAGACTTTTGCCCATGTTTCATCTCTTTATCAGAACCATCTGCTTCACCATTTTTAGATTCAGATCCTTAGGAAAAGACAAAAACCCCCAAACGTTACATATGCACTTGTAGCAACAATCCCCCCAGCACCCCCTACATTGCAAACAAAACAATACCAGGATTTGAAAAAATTTGATAGCTACTTGCTGAAAGGCAATACACCTTTCTGGTCACAATACGATTCCTCATCAGCAGAGGAAATGGAAGTAGAAGCTCAATAAATCAATTAAGTGCTGAAAACTAAAGTTTAGTGAACACTGCAGTCAGTAAAAATGTTCACTGATCTAATAAAAATAACATTTTCCTATAATGCCCACGAGATATCTTTAAAAATATTTCAACCTCAAGTTATGGGGCAGTAAAGCAATCTAAAGGTGAAAAAACATTTGTGAAGAAACATTTATATAAGAGATATGCCTGGAAATAGAATTGTCAATTTGTGTTAAACACAGACATAGAAATCTCTTAAAATGAATCAACGTAAGCACCAGAACTAAAGGTCAAGGTTATGCTGCAGTGATAAACACAGTACCAGAAGAAGAAAAGCTAACAAAAGGATCCGAGTATTGCAATTCAGAATCGAGACACAAATTCACATCCACAGAGAAGC
>VXBO01002527.1:78101-94968 GCA_013400135.1 Rhinoptilus africanus | reverse complement strand
CCACCCCCGGCTTTTTATGGCATTGAATCCCAGCATGTGGTCCTCCATTAGAGTTCCAGAGCCAAACAAAACGTTACTTTGCATTCCTTTAACGCTGCTGCTATTACCAACTGTCATTTTACTGGGTGCCTTCAGTTCTTTACTGAAGAAAAATCTCCATCCTTGAGCCATCAGATTTGATAAGGAAATAAAGACATTAAACAAAGCCACCAAGTGGAAATATTATTTCAGCAGCTCCAAATTCTGTATGCTACACTGCTGATTCAGAGGAAGGCTCTGTGACTACAGCTGATCTTGCAAACAGTCCTTTAGCTATTTACCTGAAGGTGAATCCGACTGCTCATCAGACACCTTTAATGGTGTCAAAACAACACGAGGAACAGTCTTGTTTACCATCATTGAGACTCCATTTCTTCTTTTCTGCTGTTGTCTTAAAGCCTACAAAAATGATAATAAAACATAAAAATGTAACAAAAAATAATGCTTATAAGTGAATTACACGAGACATTTCTCTACCATTAAACTGAATCTCTTAAAATAAGCATAATTTACATAGCTACTGACTTGCCAGACTTCACACTCGTCCCCTTTATGTCATTTTCCTTTAAAAAATAAAATCAGGCTTTGGTTATAAGGAGAAAGAAGATGCACCTTAGATCATTTTCCAATACAGTTCTGACAACAAAGAAGCACGTAACTGTTTGCTCTACCTTAACAGCCCAACATGATAACCCATGGAATGTGAAACTAAGACTTCCAAGTAAAAAAAATGTAAAAGAAATGTTTCAAAACCAGAATAAAAATATATATGTCTGCACATCTCTCGCAGGTGCATCCTCTCCAGTATACTGCTCAGTCAATCAAGTTAACACAGAGTGTCATCAGTATGTACAGCATGTAAGAACTACAGTATTGATGCACTCACTCAGCCGTGAGTAGTGCTGCACAAAATCACTGAACATGGCAGGAATCATTTATTTTTGTGAAGGGAATCAGTCCTAATCTTGGAAACCTTGCAGCACTTGGCTACTGTCTGCTTGACTTTGGGCATTAACCTTCAGAACACGAACATGATGGTGTTCTGGCAAATCTGGGGAAAAATGATACAAGAATAAATCTCTACAAATGGGAGTGCTTTGTGTTTCATAAATGGATTGAATACAGGGTTGATAATGTAATACAAAATATTTAAAGATTAGAAATAACAGATACCTGCCAGACTGTTTCATATGGAAAATGATATCTGATTCAAAAGATCTTACAACATACAAATATGAATACTTGCCAATTAATACATTTGCAAGCATTAAAATTCTGGAATTAATCAGAATGGGCTGGGCTTAATACAGATCTCTGCTATCCTCCTGTCTATTTTAATCCAATCTTACTGTGCGCTCTCTTTTTACAACTGCAATTTGTGTTATGATCTTGGGGGGATTTATTAAAGTAATACTATATCAACAAGGAATATATTTGATATGAATTATCCCTGTAGGTTTACGAGCAAGAATGACTGATGCCTTATAAGGTTTAAGTCTGTAACTTCAATTAATCTGTAATATCTTTCCAAAACGCTCACATAGCCAAATAAATAAAAAAAAATCTGAAAAAAATAGAAATCGATACCACTCCATCCCTCTAAATAACACACTATACAACATAAGATAAACCAAGCCACACAAAAGCTATTTCATCGATTAACCCTTTTTACAGTACACTTCTTAAAAGACACATAAGCACTGTACAATAAAAAGCAAAAGAACACTTGAAATGGAACAAAGAGAAGAAGCTGGTCAGATCTGCACTGAACCAAAGAAGCAAGCAGAAAGCCACGAGGAACAGCACATACTTCAGACATCTTTGAGACAGAAAATTCAGACCGGTATTGAGCAAGAACAGCCAGACGCATGGACAGAAAATTCCAAAATATTAACATTTCTCAAAAATTCCACAAAATTTCAAAAATGACCCGCAGTGCACAGTCGTGCCAAGTTAAGTGTCAAACCAGGTGATCCTTATTTAATAGTAATACCACTGAGACAGTAACAAGTAGTCCACTAAAAATTAACTGAAAAGACAGCCAAATCCTGTTCTAACAGCATACCGATATAACCACAACCCAAACTTTGTGGTCTTGTGCCCCACAGCCTGATTTGCCTTATGAAGAGCAAAGAGAAGAAATACCCATCCTCAGTGTCATCTTCTCTAGACAAACAAGTAAGAGCCCAAACGATGCCCCATGTTCTCCCCCAGCGTCCTCCTCACCTTTCAAGACAATTCCCACCTCTAGCATGGACCACAGCCTTTTTGCCAGCACCCATTAGGAAATACCATTTTAATGATTTATACAGCCACTGTGACAAAGGTAGATTCTTTGTAAAGCCTCACAGTTGATTTTCAGTGCTTTAGACTCAGCTCCCAGGAGTGAGAGAAAGCAAGCAGGAGCGTATCCACCATCAATGACAGGCAGTAGTGTTCATACACCTTTAGGTGCCACATGCTCTGCTGGGGTGAGGGCAGCGGTACTCAATCTTTGTCAGGCGCACCACTTACTTACCTTCTTTCGTGTTACAGGAAGGCCACTTGTGGACCTTAAGCACACATTTATGCAACTGCTCTGGCACTTCCAAGCAGCACAGGCCACCCCATGCTCACGGAGCACTAATGCAAGACAGCACGGCTCATCCCAGTGCTACCCAGACACTCAGAGCCACAAGAGCAGGGAACACAGCTGGGCACAGGCAAACGCTGCCACCAGAACTATTCACTTTGAGGCACAGCCCACTTCTGACTTACAGGCTAAGAACCTCAACATGTGAGGATCAAGCACAAATCTTAAAGACACCACTTCCCGTTGACATACACTTGCTTCTTCCCTAACATTCATTGTTTCACTGCCAGTCCCTCCCCCATCTCCTCTAATTGCACAACACAAATTATGACCACACAGGGCCCATGGTTAAATTTGGAAATCAGTCTGTATGGGGTGACTCAAGCTGGCTGTAAAGCTACATACGTGGACACCTGAAAGACAGCTTGTAGGATATAAAAAAAAATTAAAAACACATGGACATCAAAATCTAAGTCAAAGTTTTAACACAAAGTGCCAATGAATTATGCTGTGCCCAGAGAATAGACAAATAATCTTTCCTACGCCTCTCTATCTTTTCATTTGTCAAAGGAAAACTACGAGGCACATGAGGAGGGTTCAAAAGTATCAAGTAAATAATCTAATATTTGATTTATAGGGTAAAGAGATGGCTAAGATTTTGCACAGTCATCCTGTTTAGTGGGACATATTATTCCCAGCTAACCATAACAATTTTGCGTTAAATTCGCCCTTGGATTTAAAGCTGCAGGGTCTGACATTTTGAATAGACAATTCTTTGCAAGACAAACCTAGGAGCAACCAACCCATCAGAAGGAGGGATTGCTGACTGATGCCTAGTTACTAGTAAAGCCAAACACCAGAAGGAGTTAAGTATAAACCAAGGACACTCTGTGAAGTCTCTGCTGAGAATGAATATATAACTTCTCTACACATAGCCCGAGGGATATTAATTTTAGGATACAAGACTACTGTGGGATAAGACAAGAATCTTGTATCCCAAGATTAATTCTACTTAGCTGGGAAGTCAATGGGATTACTCAAAGTGAAATATACACCAAACGCTTTGCTATACTGAGCCTTTAGTGCACCAAGCTAATTTAGTGCTTTCCTAGTCACCGTGATCAAATAAATCTCTAGTTTTGGCTCTTCTGGTGAAGGGAATAAACACAAAGTAGATGAGTCAAATTTGTAACTAGCACTAAAGAAAATGAGAAATTTTATAACTGATGTCAAAGAAAAATGGTTCCAGATCTCACTGTAGATACAGTAACAGTAACTAACACAAACGACATTGGCATCTTCTACCAACACAGCCCTTTTTATCTCATCCATATTTAGAGATATATAACCTCCTAGCTGGGCTGCCTACAGATCTGCAAGAAAGAGCAGATGATTCTACCAAATGATAAGGTGTCATTTTTACTATGGAAAGTGAGAGAAACACGTATAGCGCACATAATAGTTTACATAAAGTATAATTTTCTTTAACGAGACTCCATGTTTACATTTCAAATGTATTCAGTCACTTTGTGCTAAATGTTTGAGTTAAAAAAGCTGCGAGTTGTGCATTCCTAGAACTGATCACTGTTGAGGTATTCTGTAAAACATTACTACCACCCTATTTCTACAGCACATAAATAAAACAGGAGATAAAGAAAATGAAAGGTCATGTGGTATACAAGTTAAACATTAAAAGCTCTCTTAAAATCACCACCAAAATATAGTACTTACATCCAGACTTTCACAAGCAGATTTGCAAAGGACATCTGTGAATCTCTCGCACATAATGAGTATGGAGAATTCCCAATATTCCCATTCATAAAAATGAACCTGTGACCATCTGTTGAATAACACTGCCACGGATGTTATACAGGGCTTGGAATAATTAATTTAATTAAATTATTTTTATTGCCAAAACCTTTAAGTAACCTATCAATCCATTTTTATCAAAAGAACTCAAAATAACATAGAAAGATGAATATTAAAACACAAACTCTGAAGATAGATGGCAAAATAAAAACAACATGCAATTAACAGTGATATAATTCCAAGCAATCCTTTATACGGGGGTGACAAAAGCAAGCCTCCTTCCTTTTTCAGAGAGTTTATGCCCCTGCCAGACTGTAGCACTGTGTTGGAGGTTTCATGAATGTCATTATCTGTTCTTAAGAATAATAATTTCGTATTTAGTTGATCTTAAGACAGGAAAGACTTCACCCATATGACAAAATGGTCAGCTCTCTTCAGTAAAAACTAATAAGGTCACCTTTGAAGTAGGAATGAGAGGAAACAATATGAACTAAAAAGTAACTGGAGAGAGGGGAAAAATACATCCCCAAAAGAGCACCAGAAGCAAAATGTCAAGCTCTATGCTCTGATTTTACTGCTGCTCAGGATATTTTTTTATTATTTTTCTTTCCCACATCTTTTCAACTCAGAATGAACAAATGCAGCATACAGATAAACCATTAATGCAGAAAACCACTTTCATTTGAGCTTAAATGCATGACATGCTGAGAATGTTAGAAATTAAGTTATTAACAACAAAGATATGTAACACTTGGCTGCATTAAGCAACATCATCCCAGATTTCTATTTGTTCCATAAATGTCAAGTCTACATTCTGAAACTCATATCATGAAACATAACCTTTGAAATTTCACACATTATGGATCAGAAATTTAAAGCTACGGAATTCTTCTGTTCTGCCATGTGAAAAACATGAGCTATGATACATGGAGAAAAATCTAGTGCAGAAAATAAATAACTACATCATGGTCATGGATCCCACGCTGGCAAAGATGAAACAGATTTATAGTTTATCACTGATTCATTTAAGACAACCATAAAATTCAGTCTTCATCCTCTCTCTCACCCTCATTTTGTTAGTAAAATTAAGACAGCCTTTAATTTCCATGTCTCTACTAAGATAAAATTTCTCAGTGGAAACCTGTTTCATGGGTACACAAAGCAGTTAAAATAAAACAGTAAACACCACAAGTCATGAAGAACAAATGCATTCTTGTTTTTAAGATGCCACTAATTTTTATAATAACCATACATTAAAAGTACTCAGTTATAAGCATGCAAACATAACATAAAAACAGTAACAAAGACGTCTTACGGAAACAGTTACAAAGTACAAGGTGCCATTTCCAAAGCATAGGGCAAAGTAATTTACTTCCAACCAGACTGGTACACCAAAGATAATAGTATTGGTGCCAAGTGTACACAACTGATCATTTGTAGATGAAGAGCAGGGGTGGAACACCAGGCTGGAAGTTTGGAGATGTAAGGTTTATTTTCAAACTCTGCTAGTAACTTCTGAAATAAGCATCTGTTCCTGTCCCATGCCATCCTCCTACCCTGTGACACTTATATCCATATGCGGAACAAAAATAATTTCTTGCTGCGTCTTTGTTCTTTAGCTCCCAGTAGCAGTCAAGGTCTTTCTGTACAACTGCAGTATACATTAACAACTGAAAACTTATCTGCATATAAAAAAAAATTAAAGTGCTTGGACATTCAAGGTGCAGAGACAGAGAGAAAGTGTACATATATGTGCGTGTATGTACACTGCAAGCCAGCACCATCTTCTGTAGGTGTGCTACAGTTGCTGCAGATCATGATAGACTGCAAAGTAAATATTTTTGTTGTTTTCCCAACCACAGAAACAAGCGAAGGACAAAACCATGTGATATGTTCAATGTCTGTTCTGACTTGCATGTGAATGGGAACAATGATGGCATATGCATTGACTCAGTGACACTTTTTTTCCAAAGAGAAGAGTGTTGTTTTTTTGTAAAATTGCTTGTGTGGTATTAAACCAAAAATATCTATCAGATGAGAAGTGCTTTACAGGGAAATCTGTTTCTTGGCACAAAAAGCACATACAGGTAAGGAAACAGTTTGTAGAAAGCAGTTTAAAAATGAACTAAAATAAAGATAGCAATGACAATACAAAATCTTAAAACAGTAATCAACCTTTTCCATTAAGTCAAATTTGCAAGCATATTCTGCACAGTGTCCAAAGCATATACTGGGGGCTTCAGGACTACACTACTGTTCTCCAGATAAAAAAATCCTGTCATATTACCTCTCAGAGAAACAGGTGCACCAATTTATACTGCAGCAATGTAAGCAGTTCCAGTGTAATGCCTTTCTGCCAGACATCCTGTTTCATCCTGGGTTCTGCATGTGCCCACACCCGCTGAGCACACAGCCTTCTGGGGACCTACCCAACAGCTCCTGGAAGTGCATTTGAAGATAACTGCTTGTCAGCATTTTGTAGGAGGCTTCCTAGATAGAGCTCTGAAGAACTGTGAGCTGTTCCAACTCCTGTCTCTCCCTGAAAAGGCCCATCATTTCTAGGATGCACTTCAAAAATCAAGGCATGATTCATTTTCACCTGTGTATCATTTCATGTTATAAACTACTCAAATCAAAAGCTGTTCTCTTCATATGGCCCAAATGAAGATATTCACTTAGAAACCCACTGCCACTATACGGACAAATCAAGTAACATCCTTTGAAAAGTTTGACTGCTATGAACAGATCAAACAAAATGGGACTCTCTTCGCTGGTGATGATATTTGACATTAATACAGTAGCAACAAACCATCCATCTTAAATAGCTGCCCACATAACTTAAAGAAAAACATCATCAGACAAGCACAATACTTAGAACTATGCCACTATCATCAGCTTGATTGTCTGAGGCTTGGGACAAGTCACTGCATCTACAGAACAGAATAAAGAGAGCACTTTCAACCTGTATTTGGGAACATTCCACTACATAGCAGTGGTAGATTTAACCAAAGGTAATGTTCATACCAGGACATATTTTAAGTGGGGGACACTGTCCTACAGTGATGTAGAGGGGCAACTCAACACGGTACTGTTCTAAAGTTGCTTTAAAATTCTTCTTAGAGTAAGAAATTCTGGAAAACACATTTATTAAAACAGAAACATGCAGGAGAGCTGCAAAAAAGCATGCTATGCAAACAACCCCAGAGGAGAACCAAACAAGCAGAATGCCCCAACAACAGGGAGCTAGTTATTAAAACGCAGTACGAAAAGAATACAGGGATTGTGTGGATTCCTGTCCCTTTCTCTCCATCACAGGTAAGGGCTGAGGACCAGAAGAAAGTCCCATAAACTTGCGTCTTACCAAAGCACTTGTTGAGCAGCTGGTACATGCTGCCCATGCATAGGGACCTTTAGAGGGACATACCGTGCGGCCTGCCTTCGGGCAATGCATGTACTCCCTGAAGAGCTCCTGCTGGAACTCTTGCTCTTGCAGCTTCTTTTCCCCATTATGCAGTCTCCCTGCCATAGTTTCTCTGTCCTCTTCCCTAGACTTGTCTTGACAATCAGAAAATCAGTTTAGTTTATCATCTTCGAACTTCCATTTTCCTGAATGCATTTTGTAAATTCCACTGTCCCTTCCCATGTCTTTCTAGAAGTCAAAAGCAACACGTTTTCCTTGTTTTCCATTTGTTGACAGGAAAATTTGTCAAGAATCATCACTTATGTTGCCAGACATCTGATCAAATGCTTCAGCTAGGGAGTCAGAATTCTCCAACTGTGGCTTTGGTAAATTTGTAGCATCTGAAATGAAACATAGGAAAATGGTTAACAGAGACGCTGAGACACTGTAGCAAACTCTCTCTATTGAATTCCTCTACTGAGGAATCCTATACAAAAAATATCTCTCAGTTCACAGTGGATTTCCAGAGCCTTTCAGGAATCATAGAATCATAGAATCATAGGGTTGGAAGGGACCTCGAAAGATCATCTAGTCCAACCCCCCTGCCAGAGCAGGGTCACCTAGAGCACATCACCCAGGAACGCGTCCAGGCGGGTTTTGAATGTGTCCAGTGAAGGAGACTCCACCACCTCTCTGGGCAGCCTGTGCCAGTGCTCTGTCACTCTCACAGTAAAAAAAAAAGACACCCTGTGCTCAAATTCTAAGTGATAAGGACATAGTCATAATGATCTCCTCTGTCACCTTTGCTTCAGTGGGGGCAAGAAAGGGAAAGGAGGGTAGGTAAATGTATCAGGCTTATATCAGAACATGTGAGTGAGTAGTTGTTCGAATGAGTCAAAGGATAGACACCACAGACAGACTCATACTGGTTTACTTTCAGTGGACAGTAAAAATGCTTCATTCAAGATAACCTGCATCTGGCTGTAGTCAAGGAAAGAAGTCCTAACAGAATGAGTGTGGAGGGAGCAAGACTGGTGAGTTTGCTCTTGTTCTTCTCTCAGAGCAAGACAAGCAGTATGCCTGAGCTGAAGACAGGAAAGCAAAACCATACCAGCACCAAGGGAGATCAGGATTCTACCTTCAGTGCCAACCTAGGCACTTGGACACCTGTGTCCTTAAAAAACAAACAAATGAAGAAATCTGGATAAACTATCCTGTGATTTTGGGTAAATCAAGGCTAAATTACACTGTTCACCATTCTGTTCTGAAATTTAGTCTCTTGTTGCTTCAGGTTGTAGGCTGGTTTCTAATAATAATTACAGTTGTGTTAGAAAACTCAGCCTGAAATGTTATTTGGAGCTGTATAGGTCTAATGTCCTATAATTCAGAAGCAACATGTGAGCCAAACTGTAATTTCCCCACAGCTGTCTTACTGCTTGGGGTCTGACGACATCCACTAGAAAAAGAGGTGTGGCGTTGCTACTTCTACTATAAGAACAAATCATACGGATGGGTGCCTTCCTTCTCAATAAAAATCTGCATCTACCCACTTTATGAATAAAATAGTGGCACACATATGAACCCAGCCACCAAGCATGCAGACAAAGCCCAAAGTTAAGAAAAACATAACAAATCAGCGGCAGTAACATACCTTGTGTAGATTCCCTTATATCCTGAGCTTCTCTCCTCCCAAACCCACTTGGCTGCTGTCTCTGGAGTTTCTGTCTCTACAAAGAGATCTGGATGCCCAGCACAGTCTCAGACATGTCCTGGTCTGTATTCAGATCCTGAGTCTGAATGGAGTATCCTTCTCTTCTCCCAACAGAAAATTTATGGGTACCCTTCTTGGTGCTGATTCCAAAGTGCCAAAAGTGAGGCAGGATTTTCTTCCACGTCTGGGAGCTCTACTATCATCCCAAACATCGTTATAGTGTATCTTCAAGTTCTTTATCCTCTCTTGGTACTGCCCCAGGAAACAACTGGTACACTGATGGACAAGGTGCTCTTATACTTGGCTATCAGAGTCCAACAGACACTAATACCACCTCAATGTCCTGGATATTCACACACGCTCAGTGTTACCTACGTGAGGCCAGTTTGCAGGTATGATCGTTTCTTCTGAGAAATGTTCCAAGAACATCTTGATAGATAAAGACAAATCTGTACATAGCGAAGACTTCCAAAAAAAGTATCAACTCAAGTCAACGGAACAGAAACTGGACCATAGAGGAGCATGGTAGATACTATGGCATGACTTGATGTCTGTACTTGAGTTAGCCTTGTCCAGTGCAAGAACAATTCACACAGTAGTGTGACCATGTACCACTGCTAGCAGATGCAGATGTAGTTCAGTACGTTCCCAGGAAGAGGTCCTTACATGGATCTGCATGCCAAAACTCTCGAGTGTGAAAATGAAGTACATCAGTATGGAACTGATCAGTACTGATAGGAAATCAGCGTGTGACAGCATGCCTTAAGCCTTCTTTTCAAAGGTACTAGATCAGCAACAGCTGGGCGCACGTACCCAAGCACTCCCAACAGCAAAAGGGAAACAGAAATCTGTAATATCTGCCACCAGAAAACCAAGCATAAAAGGCAGCTCTACACCATAGACTCTTGTGTCTAAACCCTCATGAATGGGAACTATTTTTCTGGACATTACACTCAGATGCTATACAAGAGCAAAACTGAAACTCCCTCAAAAATGAAAAAGAAGAATGATACATGCTCAATGGTAAAACACTCAAAACCATTCTCCTAACAAGGACACCATGGAAGGTAGTGAAGCTAGGAAGTTTCCAGACCAAAAGGGCAGCCCAGATTTCGAAAGGTGAGGAGATAAGGTCTGAACCATAACAGAGACCTTGTGAGAGTCCACTGCAACTGCAAACCTCCCTGGCCCCTGCAAAGGACTCCAGATCCACTGCTACCTGAGAAGCTGAGGCCAAGAGCCAGGGCTCAGAAAATGCCCTTTCCTCCAGGCTCCTAGCACAGCTCAAGAAATGAAGTGTTGCGACCAATATGATTCATGAGAACATCCTAAAACGCAGGCTGTTACAAGGAAATGTGAGATTGCTCTTTGCAACCTAAACCCAGGAATATACCTCTAGAATTCATTAAAAAACAAATCCTATGTAAATCCATCATATAATACTTTAAAGAAAATGACGTATGACTAGAGTGGTTAATAAGTAGATAAACAGTGGAGAAAATCTTCTAATTTTAGCTCAGATCTTCAAGCAGTACTGCACATTATCAACTTCCCTCTCACTTTAATTTTAATGGATTCCAAAACAAATACACGTCAGACCAAGTTAATGTGAAGAACGCACTGTTTTTAAATAAATCGAGTCGGACTCTGTTTGAAAGACTATTTTCTAGGTTTTCATTCTGTTAAGACTGTTTAGTAATAGAAAAAACCAACATAATAGCTAGGGAAGACTCCATTACGACATATATACAGTATACATATGTTTATATAGTATAAGCACTTGCTGAGAGCATGCTGATGTCTCATCTTCTGTTACTTTAGTGTGGAACCAGTAAGTTAGTATCAGCTGGAGGAGTGTTGCATATAACTGTCTAAAGTTGCTTGTGTATTCAAAGGTACTAAAGGTTCTTATTTGTACAAATTTTAGTTATTATGTATCCATATAAGCAATAGAAACACTGGAAAGTGAAAGAATAAATTTTTCCAACAGCAATTTTACAAATAAAATCACTGTCCAAATTAATTCACCTCTTCTACAATATCAAATTAAATCAAATCTGCAGCGTGTATATGGCAGCAGCCAACACCTGAAACTTTAGAGAAAACAAAGCAAAAAATCCTCTACTATTCCACAATACAACTGTCCATTTGTCTAATACTGTACATAAAGAAAACATTTTACTGACAGCTGTAATAATACTCTGAAGTACAGGATCTAATTACCATCAACTTATTAAAACTAATTTCTTTTTATCGATTACTTAACTTTCTGATGTTGCTCTAACCCTACCACCTTAGGGAATGTTTTCAAGTATTTCCATCAGTGTTATGACTTTTTATATTAATTAAGCTATTCTGATTAGTTTGCCCTTTTAAAAATTATTCTCAATGCTATATATCAGCTAAGTGACAAGTGGTAGAGTTTAAACAGCTATACAAGTTCAAACATTTGTTGCTTTGCTTTCTTTTTTTCCCCTCTGTTCCCTTTGCCTGCCCCCTCCACCACTAAGAAAGTTCGTGTATCGCAAAAGATAACTGTGTATCGCAAAAAGTATAGAAGAGTTTCCAAAACGTGTGTCTTTTTCATTACTACCCACACAGTTAGTGAGCTGCTTTGTGCCCACTGATCAGTTTTCCTCCCCCGTCCTCAAAGCCTCTAAATGCAAGATTACCTTATGTGAATGATAAAGCTCTATTAATTTTAAACTCAAGCCACATGAAAAACTAAGCACAAATCCCTAAGTGTTTCGAGGAGATGTGGATGGGCTTTGCTTACCTTAAGCCTAAATCAACAACTCAGCAATAAACTACCCCATGAAATACTAGACCTCTGTTAACCATAACTAAGAAAGCAGTTATGAGAAATATTAAAACAACATCATCTCATTATTCTAACACTTCAAAAACTTGTATTTCATTTTTTATAGTCTATACAAGACTAAAACAATTCCTACATACGCAAAATTGAGAGGAGATAATGATAACTTTTTGGAATGACAATTTTTTATTTGCCCGAATGAAAACTGAATGAATTTGGCACTGTTGGAAAATAATTTTCACATTGTTACGCTTTCAGTTAATATGCTTTCAACAATCAGCTACTTTTGTCAAGCTTTATTACTTGTCATGCAAGCTAAATCATCCAAATTGTGAGTTATTCAAAAAACAAAACCTACCCCATTTTTATACACTGTAGTGTTAAATACAATAAATATGAAAGAAAATTACTTAGCAGACTATAAAGAAAAAAACAAACAGCAGGCATATCCAGATTCTTACCTATCTGCAGAGTCTCTTTCAAACCCTTTTTTTTATTTTAAGCCTCACATAAAATTTCCAATACAAATGCTTACAGAGGAAAAACAGGGATGTGATAATATAAACAATTCTGCTTACTTGAAAAGCACTTAAAAAGACATCAAACTCACAGTAAATAGCAGGACTGCATCATCGGTAAAAAAAAAAAAAAGAAGAAAAAACCCCCAGCAATACACCACTAAACAAAGCACTAAAAATCTTCAGAAACGCCTTGAAATTCTGCTGAGATCTTATTCGTATAAGACTGACACACATGCTAAAGGGAAGCCAATTGATTATCAGTCAATACAAGCTTACCTGCTTAAGTGCTTTCTTTGTGTGCTGCTGGAAGGAAGATACTAGCTTGCTTTGCACCGGTGCATTAGTAAGGCTCGAATCACGATTGGAAGACATTTCTTCAGATGTCTGCTTTGGGCAAACTTTATAAAATGAAAAAAAAATTTTAAATCAGAATACTGTTATGGGGGTTATATTCCCTATATCTTTGAAAGTCCTGAGGACGGGGGGCGGGAAAGGCCAGTGCCTGGAAAACAAAAAGCTTGCTCTAAGAAATTCAACTAATCTTGAGGTCCAGATGAGCTGAAAATCCAGCCATATTCTAAATAAATGCATCGCTTCACAAATATTTGTACCTCATCGTACCCTTTCTATGCAGTTCTGGAGGCCTTGCATATTTTGCCTTTCAGGTCCTGAAAGGTAACTGAAATAGTTTAACTATGGTTTTCGAACACAAGCCAGACAAAAATTATCTTCCTCACCAAGACATTTTTAATGGATTATTATGCGTCTAAATGTGTATTTATACAAGAGACACTGATGACCCTATGTTCTAGAAATATTTATAAATATGTAACTTCATGCCAGATTGTAATGGCTTCTTAGGAGCCAAACTCATCTACTTTATAAGTACTTCTTGGTAAGGCTAAGAACACACACTTTCCTGTTTAACGGAGTAGACTGGAATATCCTGCAAAGAGGAATTCTGGTCTCTCAGGTAATACACACTGCTACTTGTCAGCCTTCTAAATAATGCATGTTTTAATGAACAAATACTACAGTACTTGCATTAAACAGCCTCTTGAATACATGTGTGAGAGACAGAAAAAGTCTCCTGGTTAAAAATAAAAGGAAATACGACTAATTTTTTTAAAAAAACAGCTTTATTAAACAGACGTGAAAGCTGTGAAAACAGTTGGAGGATCCTATTAGCCTTGGTGGTCAGCAAGCTTGACTAAAAGGGCTGTAAAAACCTTTCCACTCTTCATGCCTTGCATTACTGTTCCTCTCATTAGTGTCCTAGGACAGCTCAGCTAAAACAGCACTAGCATGAATCCAGAAATTAAGCAACTTTTTTTCCATTCTCCTCTGCTGACTAAATTGAAGTCTGTCCTCCAGCGCTGCTCAAAGCTGGTTCGTGTGCTGACATACCTTCCTTAAAATGCTCTGCAGCTGTATATGGCTTTCCAAGGTTTGCCATACTTCGCACATCTACTGGAACAACCTTAAGACACTCAAAGCAGCTGCACAGACACGTGCCAGAAATAATTTTAGCCCAATGTTTCTGTTTGCCTATGGTTTTCTTCTCCCATCCTTTAGTGCAATGAGCAGACACCCGAAGTAGCATTCTAGTACTCTTGCCTTTAGCAATGTTTCCTAGAAGAAATATTATAGTGATTTTTTCTTTGTGTTTGTAAGAAAAAAAGATAGAATAGAGACAATTTAGTTGTCAGGAATTAACGACCACCACAAGAAGTATGTGATATAAAACATTTGTTTTCACACTGAAAGAAAAAATAATTAATACTTACCTCACAAACAGAGAATACACTCTGTTTTATGGCACTGGCATTATGTCAAGGTTATTTTCATATTAGACTAAAATTTTTCATTAGCAGATAAGAGAAAACCTATTTTGTCACAAGATTTATAACTGATAGTTGTCACTTTTTTCCCTTATACTTGAAGGATTTGTCAAAATACACAAAGAAGCTGTAACACAAAACAGGTTCTGAGTTTACAGCAACACCTGGTTTGGATCAGTCTTTTCCACATGATGAACAAAGCTTACTATCAAAAAAGACAACTTAAAGGAGCAGCAAAGTGTCAGCAGAAAACAAATAACAGCTAGTTTATATAATCTAAATCACTGCAATAGCTAAGCTCCTGAGACAAAGAACACCTACACCAAAATAAAAACCTGACATTTCAAATTACCCAGCTTTTGTCTTTTCTTTCAAAGAGAATTTTTTTTTTACTGTTTTCTGGCAAAGTCTGAGAGTCAAAGGACAGATGAAAAAAACCCAGAAATAGCGTGAGCACACAAACCCCAGAGTAAAGGAGAGGAAAACAGAAAAAATTTTAAAAAGCCTAAAGAATGGCAACTGTTGTATACTTAACTGTCCCTTCTAAGGGACCTGCCATGAAAAACCTATTCCTGTTCTCCGGGATGACTGCAGCTCCCATTACCTTCTTGTTTGAATGGGAAATTCTGATTTTCATTACTGTGGATCTAGGATATTATCCAAGAGTCTCCCCTATTTATTTTGGTGATAAAGTTCATCCTAGTAAGGTTTAGCAACACTAATTGATGATGCTCAGCACTACAACTGTAACCCTGAAATTGTGACAGTGTCTATTAGAGGCCATACTACTTATTTCTATCATTACTGCAATTTTACATAAAAATATTACTAGTGTATTGGTTTCTTTTGCTTCTCTTTCTTTAAAGCTCTGACAACAAAGTTAAACCAAGGAACAGGGATTGTTCTAATGGGTGAAGCAACTGGAACTGAAACCCACTGAAACAATAAATAGCTTTCCATCGCTACAATCTTTTCTGCAGTTACAGAAGGAATATCTCACCTTAGACTGGTTCAGTTTAGTGCAACCCAAACCTAGTTCCTTCAGAGTTTTGAAAAACACACTTTTTCCTGTAGTCTTTTTAAAGGAAAAGGTATGTTTGGCTGAAGTCCATTGCTTAGAAAATTTAAAATGGCATGGTTATTAGAGACAGTCAACTTAATTTATTAGCAACAAATTATACTTCCTTTCTAAAATATATTTTGTACATTATAAATATTTTCTTTCACATATCTACTAGCTTAAAATAGTAAGAAGCTACTTTAAATATTGTTTTCCATGTTTTAATTAAATTTGATTTCCATTTAAAACCAGCTTGATACAAATCATGGCTATAAACCTAACCATCTAGGACATAAGAGATATGTCATTGCCTGTTTTCCAAAAGTAGAAAATACAAACATTAAGGATCTAAACACATTATGTTAATTTATATAATTGCTTAATAACTTACCCAGTCTATTCACTTTATTAGCAAAAAGTAATACTGAAAGTGATATACAGGCTTTATTTAGAGGATAATCAAGATATTGTTTACAAAACAATATGAATTTACTTTTCTGTAGGAAATGAAATACAAATATGAGTCAATGAATAAATTTATTGTTTAAAACATGTTCTGCTACTTAGTGATTTAAATCAATCTGTGCCAAAATCTCGCTATACTACAATGCCTGTGACCACAGAAAATTGTATTTATTTGTTTGTTCATTTATGTGGATAAAGTCCAACTGCTTTTCTCTGAATGGGTGAGAAGTAAAAAAAGGGGAAAATATGACAGAAAAATATGTAAGTGCTTGAAATGAACATTGATGATCCTAGTGAAAAAACCAATGCCTTAAGAACAGAGCAGGCATTTCTTGTGGAAACCAAAGAACACAGTAAAAGAAAAACAAATTCAACAAGAGACAGTGATATTTCTACAAACATACAACTTTGGAGAGCTGCAACTACCTTGTCCACAAGCACTGAAGATGCACGAATATCATCTAGATCCATGCTCACTTGAAAAGCTTTATCTGGAAAGAATGCAAAAAATAAAGTGGATGCTGGGCAGGAAAGAAAGAACCCTGAAAGAATGCAACAGATGAAGAAAAAATATTTGGGTAGCAAATAAAGAGGATGCACCATTATTGCTACAGTAGAAAAAAGAACAAGA
>VXBO01002527.1:48588-78096 GCA_013400135.1 Rhinoptilus africanus | reverse complement strand
AGAACAAGAGCTGTTTTAAGGCTACAGGAGACATTTCCATTTAGTGGAGAATAATTAGGCTCCATTCTTTAAGTCGGCTTCTTCAAGGGCCAGGACTGAGTGAAGGAATAAAGCAAAAAGCAACTATTAGGCCATAAACTGTTAGGTTATGAGCTGGAAGAGCAGCTGGGTTTCTGAAGATAAGACGTCCTTAGTGAGTGTTCAGAGAGTGTTAACATGAATGATAGAATTAGAATTACTTAGCAAAATGAGCATATTAAAAATGTTCTCAACAACCTCCATTTAAAATAACTTTCTCGCTTCCATTTTTCCAGGTAATTATTATGAAAGGCCATCATTTATAAAAATCAGCAATGCTATCTTTTAACTTCAAATTTTATAGCCTATCTCTGTAATTCTTTATTACCTTTTACCTTCCCCGACGAAGAAATATGACACCTATATAAAACGTATTAGAAGATGTGTTTCTTCAAAGAAGCACATTTTGTAGGAATACAACTTAAAATTATTCTGTCTTACTGCCACTGAAAGTTATTAGGAATAATTATAAACAGATTTATGTAATTAGATGGACAGAAACATTTCTGGAGTCCTTTAAGGGGCTTATTTTCCTAAAATAAATAGCACAATTAATTCCAATTTCAGACAGACCATATTGATTTAAAATCAAACCAGTAAAATCAACAGCAGTTCACTTCCTTCTTTGTTACAGAAACCACAGCAGATGAGAAGGATTGTTTACTAATGGCCACATTAAAAAAACACAAATTAATATTGCTACCATATGCTAAAGACTAGAGCCTACCTCAAGCATAAAATGTATGCACACACTCTGGAGAAATGAAACTTCACAGAGAACTCCCTTAGGAAAACATACACACAAAATCTCTCTCCCAAATATCCACAGAATTCAATATTTTCTTTGGGTGACACAGATCTACACTTGTATTGACATAAATGGTCATGCTTTGCCAACACAGATGTATCAAGTAATTCACCTCCATCCCTCTTTGATCTCTGGAGCCCAACTTGCAAAATCTGAACAATTCAGAACTCAACTGTTGCCATCATCTCTTGAAAATGAAAACCATTTTGGGAGTTACTTAATTGTACACGTATGCCAGTGCAAGCAAAAACAGATGCATATATCAAGAGCACTACTGTGACTGTAATATTCTTTTTGAAAAGCAATACTAGCACTGTGAAATGATAAGTAATATTGAAGAGTATTTTTTGGAAAAAGACATCAAATACCACATCAGCTTGGAAGCTTGCACTGAATCACATTATATTCTCGGCATGCGTTTGAGCCCAAACATTTCACAAAGCTTTGAAAACTGTGAATCCTTACTGCAAAGGAAGTCAACATTTTCCACTAAAAATATACAGCCTGTCATCACTAAGCCACTGATTTCTTAGGCCTCATTAACTCCACTGTACAGCAAAAAAGCAGATGAGAAAGATCTCTCCCTCAAGCTCTACAGTATCTTCTCTCACTCCTGTGACTCCCCTCCAGTAGCAATGAAACAAACAGAAGTTAAACTCAAACCTGGGTACAGTATTTTCATTTTATAGCTTCTTGCGGGAAGAGAAAAAAAAAAAAAAAAAAAAAAAAAAAAAAAAAAAGAAAGAAGTGAAAAACTGTCTCTTTCTGAACTGTCTCTTTCTGACGTGTCACCCAAAACTCCGGATGTTTGAGCTGCTATTCCATCACCGTCCTTCTGTTTTTAGAGGAGCTTATCCCACATGCAGATATTGCCATGTGCAATGGACACATTCAGCAGATTCATCCAATACTATTCCCAAGAGACAAGATGCTGAGGATAACAGGTTTTCCTGAATTGCCAGAAATTCTGTTCCCGGAAAGGAACTGAACATTTAAATCTGGACTCAGGTTTCAAACAATGGTGAATATTCATTCCTAACAACAGGAGTTATCCTAGTGGCTTCCTACTCCAAAAAGCACAAGGATTCAGCAGGAATCTGATCTTCTATCATCCACCATTTCATCTACTATCCCTAAGAAAATGCCTAAGAAATGAATTCTGCCGTTTCATGTTTGCAATTGAAGAACTTAGAATTTTAGGAAATGCTGAAACCCAAAGTGTCTCAAGAGGAGACATATGTTGCTCATATTTGGGCAAACACAAGAACCTGTGTTTGGCCTGGGGAAGGAAGTCATGCTACCATAGGAATTGCTGCCTCCTCCACAGTTACATTATTGTGCATTCCATTGGCTTGCGTGAAGACAATTTTTAATCAACTGCGCTCAGTGGCTGATGGATTAGCCCTGGCTTCAGAAACCCTAGGGACAAACGCTTTCTGAGAACAGAACATCCTATTGATGGGCAAAAGGATATTATAGTCATCATTTTCCCATGCAACAGTAATTGGGATTTTAATTCTTTTACTGACTGCACCTTTACATGCTGCCCCTGTATTTGAGGGAAATGGAATTTATAAAAAGATATCAGACCGCTAGATTGCGGCTACAGAAATCTCATTCCAAATAAAATCAACTGTAGCGTAAAGAGTTTAACATATGCCTTTGGAGAAGGTGGGGAAAGACAGACTTCTCCATAGCATATGAAAAATCCTGAGGTGTGACCATTCCCGTTGTTAGTTTAGCAATACTGATTTGGAGTAACAGCTTTTGCCAAGTCATGTGTTTATAACTGTGAGGAATTTTTATATTATTATGCTAATAAAATTGTTCAGTAGTCTGCATTTGTACTGGGAAGAATGTGCCTGCTGGGGAATAATGTGATTCTTCTGTGTTTGAGTGTCAGCTGGTACTTTTTACTCCAAAAGCTGAAGACTATCATCTAAAAGCCCACAAATGGACCGAGGCTGTTGCTTAGGGTTTCATCCTCTGCTTCCAGCTAACTTTAAAGCAGCACTTTTTAAACTCTTTGTAAACAATTTCTGGTCACTCTGTCAGAACTGGGGCTTCTGGCCCCTACCACAGTAGAAACAAGACCAAATAAAAATGCAGTCAATTGGGCAATTAAGAATACAATGTGCAAACACTGTTCATCCTCATATATATCACACATACTAAGGTTGAAAGGAGACATTATATCTATTGACTTTTTCTAAAACACAAGTCAAGGAATTCATAAAGCTTTTTTTGTACTGAATCAAATTTTATTTTCATGCCACAGAATAGGTTCCTGGAAAGAAAATAAAATCTCAGCTTTAGCGTGAAAGTTTTAATTGGTAGACATCTTGTTAGATTTGATCTCCTAGAACAAATATTTTCTTTAGAAATACCTTTTCTCAAATATTTACAAACAGATCAAGTCAACACCTCATCTTGATAAACCTACTAGACTGTCCACATTAAATTTCCCAGAGCAAAGGAGGCATTTGTTCACTCAGTTGTTCTTATTTATCTTTTCTAAACCCTTTCCTATTATTCTTAATTCCTTCTTACAGCTATAATGAATGCAATACGCTAGTAATCATTTAACTCCTGCTATACCCAAAGGAAACAATGTGCCTATATTCTTTAATCAGTACTACTAGAATTATATTCCAAGAACTGCATTGGATTAATTAGCAAAAGCATTTCATTCATGTTCAATTCATTTTCTACTGTGATCCTTAAATGTTTTCCAGATTTACTGATATATTGAATATGTTTCCACTGCGCAACTGTGACCTTTTTTCTTCACTTTAACGTCTAAAAAAATCATGCTGTTCAACTGTAATAATTTACACGGCAATCAAGAGGCGTCTCAACATTATTATTTATTATCAATAAATTTAATCAAGAAGGATTTTATACTTTTTAAAAAGAATTGACAAAGATATTGAATGAAGAGTGTTCATATCACAACCTCAAGAGAACAGCAGAAATACCTACTGTGGATGGCGTTTCCTATGCCTTTACAGATCTAATAATTTGTAATTTTCAAACCACTTAAAACTGGCTGCATTTCTCAGGCATGGTCCTTTTTTTTGGGCCAAGCATTCTATACCATAAATGAAATCACTTATAGAATTCTACATGTATTTCAATAGATACCTTTAACAACAAAACTCCCAGTCTCAAGAAAAGCTACTATCAAACATGTTTAACGAAACTGTGTTCTGTATCAGCTGACATACAAGATATACTGTCTTCAATTCCTTATTGATCACATCCAGCATTGGCCTTTCTATATGCAATACAGACTCACTATTGCCATCCTATTTACTCTGTTTAAATATAACCACTGCATGACATCAAAAACATCTAAAATGTCTTGTTTTCAAAAAGTTAAATATATTGCAGTTTTACAAGATTTTTTAAAAGATGAAACATGAGGGAAATTTCTCAGCTTTAAAAACAATCTAGGTGTAAGTTACTGCTCTACCCCAAATATTTGAAAATGTTTAATTTTAGCAGCTGCTCTTTTATGTTACCACAAGTGTTAGAATTATTTTTATTACTGTAAACTGTGAAAATAGTATGTAGCCTCCTCCCAGTCAAAACCCAGCAATTTTCTACTTCTGGCATTCTGGCATCCTAATTTACATCCTACCACTCCTAAATAATTGCCAGGTTTTGGCCATGTTTTTTATTTGTTTATAACAAGTAACATCAACTTTTGCTTTCCTTCCTGTAACTGTATTTACACTGCTTTTCACCGCTGTATTCTTCCTGCGACTTAGGGAAGTGTACCTCAACAAACTGTCTGAGTATCACACAGGAATTGTTGAAGAACTGCAAGTGCGTATGTTCACTTATACATGCAGTACATACTACATAAGCATAAAGCCGTTGCACACGCAGGGTCTGTTAACTTATAGACATAATTATCAAAGAAAATGAAGAACAGACACATTTAGTAATTCTCGAATTATGTTTTTCCATTGAGCTTCAGAACCTCCCCACTAGATGCACAACAACCTGTCTTAGGTAGTTCTGTTACTCTTGTAACTGAGTATTTTGTGATTTTTCAATGCAGAAACAGCAGAATCAGGCCTGTATAGGTGCAGCATGGAAGATAGGTTGCTCAAGATCAAAAAGGAAGTCTGTAGCAGAACAACACCATGAGCTGAGCTTCTTCATGTCCTACGTATAAACATGACACCTTCTCACCATATACAAAGTGCGCCAAAACAGTAGGCTGCAGTCCAGCAGTAGGACAGGTTGTGAGGGGGCAGCAGAAGAGAAGAACTGATCAAGGAAAGGTTTATTTCAGAGCTTCTGGGAAGCTTGATTTTTGAATAAAGCATTCACTTTACGCATGAGTATAGTTTTAATAAGAATAATATTAATGTCTATTACTTGCAAGTAATTTTAGATGACTGAAGAACAGTGTTTTCTTTATGAGTGGTTATTATCTCTCAAAAAGAAAAAATATTTCTAAGGTTGCCATTTTCAAGTCCTTGCAATGTTTCAGTTTGTCATTATCTCAGAGAAAAAAAATGCACAGGATTTGATACTTCAACATGTTTTTGTCAGCATGGCACCCAGGAGAATCTCTGCCTGAAACAAAAAAAAATACAAACTCTTGTCCTGTACCCAGAACTCTACTGAGGGAGCAACCCCACGTGCCCACATTGAAATCAGTGAGATGTCTATCTGACAACTGCAAGTCTGAAGCCTGATAACGCAAATTACTCTTTAGCTGTGGGGCCTAGAACAAAAAAATTGTAAGTCAAAGAATTACCTACCCAAACCACACCCAACCGCACCAATCATTTTCTCTTACAAATCTAAGTCAAATAAAGCCACTTGATGTTCTTGATTTTTTATAAGGCCAAAAAAGAGGAGTCACTCAAAAATATTTCCACTGAGTAGAAAACATTACTTATACTGTTTAGAAATCACACCACGAAAATCTTAAGTAAACAATACTTTTTCTTTTCCCAAAGTATGCCCTCTAATATTGAAATTAAAACACCTACCACCATTTTCTTCTCCATTATTATTGTTTGTCTCAGCCATTTCAGTGCCATCTAACTCAGATTCACATCCTAAATCCAATGTTCCATCAGTAGGGCATGTTGATTCTTCTTTCTACAGTTAAAAAAGAAAACTAAAATTAACAAGAAAAAATCAATCATGATCCTGCTGCATCTCCGAAAATAGATTACTGCAGTGTACTCTCATGCTTACATTTCAAAAAACAGAATAAAATAAAATATGCTTGCGAGTTACTTCAGAGAAAGACATAAAACCAGACCTTCATGAAACAACTTGCAAAGCAAAAACAAAAAAGCTTTTTTGTAAAGTCATAACATACTCTTTTTTTTAAAAAAAAGTCAAATAAAATGCAAGGTCTTCCACTTTTTTTTTTTTTTTAACAGAACCAGACTTGTTTAGCTGTTAAAAATCTTAGTTTTCCAGTTGAGTATCCATAACGCTGCAGCAAAACACAAATCCTTTAATGTTTCTTTTCTGCCTTTGCCTGTTTCCTGAATTCAAATAACTGAAGCAACCTGGAGCTCACAAGCATGGGAGTGATTGTGAATGCCTGGATTTGTGCCAAGAATATCTCCCGATTTAAAGAACAACAGCAGCATTTGTCTTAGTAAATTAGGAAATAGAGCTTCTGAAAACTATTAATTCAATCTCAGATACAGAATTTTTAGTTATCAGGAGCAGGCAAATCTATGTAGTTTTATAATTTTTAAACCCTTACATCAAATGAATCTGTCATAAATCATCAAAGATCCTTCCCCCCAGACCAAAATTTTAATTGACTACATTTACACTGCCAAACATATAATCTTACTTTCTTGTTTCTCACCTCTGCCTCACATTCCTCCACTCCTATTGTGAAGCCCATCTAAGTTTGATCATGTACAGCAAGAAAAGATTTCCACCCACAGAAATCACCATATGCATACCAAAAAAGAAAAATAAAGAGGAAAAGAAATAGAAATAGCATAAAGGCAAAATTCTATCCCTATTTTATATTCCTTCTCAAAAGCAACGATGTGACCTGTAAATTAAAAGCTGATTTATATTATACTTGCAAATAATTTTGCACTATTCAAAAATCAAACATTACTTAATGAGAAAGTCAGTGATCCTCTTGAGCTCACTGCTCATAAAACAAAGGCCTTTCTGTGAACAACTCTGAAAAAGCAGCATTTTAGCTAAACTACATGTTTTTTGTACCACATGCCAAATTCAAGAACATGTATATGCTTTCTAGGATAAAACATTCAATGTTTACTTTCATTATAAATCCTTTTAAAAGACATCTGAAAGCAGTTAAAGGACTATCAGGTCATTTCCTCTCCAAAGAATCTAATCTGTTTACCTTTATATCTATTGAGACATTCATAAAATGGATTAATAGTCCTATGCACTTTCCATATACAAAATTTAAACTTACTTTGAGAGCATAGAGTCCCGACTTCCCAGGGATTTTGAAGAATGTTCCATCACCTACACGAGTGTTAGTATGAAGCATTGCATTCAGGCAAGCTAATGGAGAGGTTCCACTGAAAAATAAAATTGTGCAGTCCAAGATTGAGTGCCTCTTGTAAAACTATTCCCTCGGTCTATTTTTTTTTTTAAACTCATGCTTGCCTTCCTTTTTTTTGCCCCCCCCCTCCCTTTTTTTTTTTAATTCTCTCAACCCTGAAAACATCTACATTACAATAACAGGCCAGTTTCAAACTTAATCATATGCATCTGTCCCCTAGGCTCGAGGCAAAAAGTCTGTGAATTATAATTATGCTTTTCTTCATACAGCAACCAGCTCCACATTCTGAGAACCAAAGTCCAAATATTTATGTGAAATTACTTTGTAAATAACACCATGAAGCCTCATTTTTAAAATGTTACAGACAATGTGGCTGCTGCACATGAATGATCAAAACAGTACCAAGTTCAAGGGCAGCTGCATCCCATAGGATGAAAGGCAACAAAAGAATAATAAGGAGCCCAGGAAGAATACATTTAAAATTAAAAGTGATATATAGTTAAGCCTTCTTCTGTCTTAACATGGTCAGCATGCATTACTATACATAAATACAAGCACGTCTGTACCTTCTATGAAGCACTACCTTTCTAATTAGAGTTGTTTTAGAGATTAAGAGACTGACCTACTCGAGGCAGTTATTGTAACACCACTGTGGAATGCATGGGACTATTTAGGGACTATTTTAAAAGAAACACAACACATTAATAAAAAAAGAGTACTTGTACAGAGATGTCTTTCTATATATGCATGTTTACATCAGAAAAAGAAAGAAAATGTTTCTACCCCAGACACACTTGTTGTTCTAAGAAATGGTAGGGAAGAAGGCAGTCATTAATTGGTCTATTTCATTTTAATTTAAAAATTAAAGTACAAGAGTTGTAGATGTACTATCACATCTTTGTCCCCATTTACTGACTAATGTACACGGTGTACTCCGAGACTGAATCTGAAACTGTGCTTCCTCCCTGGGGTCCCTCGCCTGCACGCACGCTTATCTTTAGCCACGTAAATAAATTCCACTTGGTTAAGTGGAACAATGCCCGTGCTTTAAATTAAGTGTGTTGCTAAGTATTTCAGGATTAATTATATACTCAACTATAAACCAGGAACAAGGCTTCAAAAGTCCATCAGAAACTACTGTTCTTTATTATGCAATATTATAACACAACATCCAATCTTTGCTGAAAATTGCTGACTGATTTTTTTTTTCATAAATAAAGCTTGATGTTCCTGATTTCTTTATAAGGCCAAAAAAGAGAGGGAGTCACTCAAAAATAATTTCACTGAGTAGAAAACATTACTTATACTGTTTAGAAATCACACCATGAAAACTGGACTGAAATTATGATCTTTTATACGATGATACTTTCTGTTGATTTCCATGGCTCTGTTACAACAGAATTCATCCCTACTGTACATGCATTAATTTAATGGCAAGATGGATAGTGTGGTAATTTCTCTTCCAGTAAAAAATCAACTATAAAGTGTCCTCAAGAAAGGAAGTCCTATCCAATATAATTTATTTACTATTGGTCACCTAATGTATGACATTACTAAATCTAAAATCAAAGGCATAGGTAAAAAGGCTGCTTGATGGTAAACACATCAGATATTTAACAGATACCTATTTTATAAGTATTCTAAATATAATCATGCAATATGAAAATTCTGACAGGTTTTTGTTGTTTCTTTCCCCCCCACAAATAAAACTAATTCCACATCTGGTTTTGATACAATATTGTAAGAGTATACAAAACTAAATATGGTAGAAATATAACGATACGGCTAGCAGTAGCACAGAAAACATTAAGAGATTTCATTGCATTTAACCATTACTTAAAACAGTTTTGGAATAAGCAGGATACTTCTTTTTATACATTTTCCTTATTGTATTAATGTTTGACAAGCAAAGACACAAAGCATTTAATAGGGCAGTTCTAGTTGCATAATTTCTTCCATATGTTAACATACATAACGTGGAGCATTTTCGACTCTCACAGTCTTGGATCTTTTTACTGGAACATTATCACAGATTAAGACTTTCTCTGCAAGACAGAAAGAACTTGCTGACTCTGCAGTGGAAGACAAACTCAATATATCAACAAGAAACAAAACTGTGCGTGCATGTATGCACGACTTGTATCCTCCTATTCCAATGTAGATATTCTGGACTCTACACTTATTTTTAGATATCATTAACCAATTAAAATGATACAAGATGAATGAACCCAAAATAGAGGATTTGGCAATATCTCATGACCACTACTGTGCTCACAGCAGATATCTTAATCTTCGAAGTCTAGCCAACTGGCAAGTGGACAATAGAAAATACTCTCTGACTTACAATGAAATCCGTATCAGCTACTGAGCCAAGAAGTACTTTAGCTACCGTTATGCTTGTTTCATGCAGATATCTGCAATTCCTAAATAATCTGGCATGCAACCAAAGGGCCATATCCACCCTTCTTGAAAGTTGCATTTGGGTATGTCTATAATGAGCACAAAACAAACTACACATACTTAACTCAAGTTGCAAATGAAATAATAATCTGGACACTGTGGCGTGGGATTTATTTTGAGCTAGCAGCTCAAAGTGAAATTCCATGGTGTCCTTTATCACTGCTATTTTGACCCATGTTAACCAATGACTTGCCTATTCTTCTGTCAGCACAGGCATCCTTAAAACACTGCATTAAAATTCCCAAATATTACGCACAAGGAATGCTGGAAATGCTCACAGTACATGCTATCACAACACATGGGACTGCAGTTAGAAAAGCCATCAGTCAAAGATCCCAGGATGCAGACTAATGTCTGAATCACAGACAGTTTCTGAGGGATCCATACTACTTATCGCAAGCTTTCTAAATTCTCCTACAGCCTGAGGACATACTCGTTCTGCTCAGAGCTGCTGGGATGTATTAATGCTGCAGCCAAGGACTGCCAAACATAAGGCTGAGTATCTTTGAATGTCAAAAATGGCAGTTTGACCTAAGTTCTTGAAACACTCCAAATCAGTGCAACTTTGATTCAGTTAAATCAAATTGGATACAATACCATTCTGCGTTGTAACTTGATATCTGTGAATGGTTAGAGCCATAAGCTATTTTAAGCTTTTTAAGTTTTGTTGCTATAGTCTACACGTGAGGAATATGTTTACCATTTACAGCCTTTGCATGAAGATCTTTCATACTATTTATAATCTTATGGGTGAGATTGCTTTAAACCACTGTGGTATTCTGAAAGTCATTCACACATGGGAGTTATCCTCTGTAGCAGTATGTCTTTAAAAGATTCATAATTTTCTGCTCATATGTTTATTTTATATATATATACACGCATACAAGCAATATACCCACACCCACACACTTTCAAAAAGATGTAAAAAAAATGAAAAGTTACTTACTTTCTGTAAAGGTGATATGAATTCACAGCAACCAGCAGCAACATAAGAAAGAGAAAGAATTACTGATTAGCTTTCCAATATAAAAGTTGTTAATAGAATTTGATCATTTAGAAGTTATCAGTCATTTCAATATTTCATAAATGCTCTTCCCCAGAATCTCTGTAAGTTGGCAGTAATCAATGCATCCTTCTAAATATAATCACAAATTTCCCGTACATTATCAAAGCAAGCTTCTCACCCCAACTCCCCCAGTCAAGAGCATCTCCAGTATTTTGTGATTCTGGGCTCCCTCTACTGGTCATGCAGCCCGCCTTACCTAAATCAAAACGCTCGACTACACAGCCTCTAAACACAAAGCTCTGCAAAAACAGGTAGGGGAAGTACAGATTTCAGTTACTTTCTCCCCTGCCACTCTCCCCCAAACCCTACAAAAAAATTGTAAAAACACCAGTAAAAACACTATTTATTTTTCTATTTTAAACTTTTCAAACACACAGTTTTGTCAGAAAAACCCTGAAAACTTCTGTGGTTATACTTCCAATTCCAATGGTCTCTGCAAGGGCTGCTTGCCAAGAGAAAAAAAAAAAAATTATGATCTTGGCAAAAAAAAAAAAGTTTTAAATATGGAAAATAAATTAACTAAAGCCAACCTGTCCAGACAGTATAGCGCAGCAGACAGTGGAAGTTTCCTGACGCTATGCAGACAGGCACCCCGGGTCCTGCAGCAGGCAGCGTTTCAGCCATAGCCCCCTCGCAGAGCTTACAAGGGTTCCTGATATTTTCCCAAATCGAACAACAACTGCTGTTAAGAGGAGCACTTAGCTATCGTAAATGTGATCAGTATTTATTTGTTTGAAATCATTTGCTCATTTTATACAGATCCATAAATAGTCACAAGGGAGCAACAATTTCTACTCACTGCTGGAAACAAAGTGAAACTAAAAGGCTTCAGAACTGATTTCTAGGCCTGATACGAAGTCAAACAGAGAAATATATGCTTATAACGCATGTAAGTTACCTCAGTTTGGGAAAGTTCAAAAGTCCCCTGGAAGAAAGGGCATAACGTCAGAAATACCATGATGTACTGGAGACAGCCTTTAAAATTAACAACATGAAATTCAATCAAAGGAAGTGCTAAGTGCTATACAACGGAATGTGAAATCAAATCCAGAAAATGCATATTTTCATGTCAAGTCCAAGGGACTGACATCAGCAAAGTGAAATGGATTAGAAGGTAATGGCACCAGCAACTGTATGTGCCAACCAGATTGCTGGCCAGCAGACATACAAGGTGAACGTCCTCTTACCTCCAGTGCTAGTGGGTACCTGTCAGATTCGGGGCTTATTTAAAGAGAAATACAGGCAAAAAGTCTAAAGAAGAACAAGAGTGACAGCAGATAAAGAAAATAAGACTTATGAGGGAAGGCTAGAGAAAACATATTTCTGTGGCCCAGAAAATAGAGTAATCGTAATTTTTCAGAAAAATGTAAAAGGCTGTTGGAAGTCAATGGAGATAAATGGTCTTCATGGCCCCTGAGAGATGAAAAAAAGAAAGTTTACACACAGACTAAAAGTGTGAATGTAGCTGATGTTGCTTTAATCAACACCAGAACAAAGCAGGGAAGTTTGTAAATGACCTTCATCAGAAGATCAAATACACACCAGTCCTGGTTGGTATGGTATTGGGTCCAGTTCTGTTTAATATCTTTATCAATGATCAGGATGAGGGGACTGAGTGCACCCTCAGTAGGTTTGCAGACAACACCAGGTTGGGTGGGAGTGTTGATCTGCTTGAGGGTAGGAAGCATCTTCAGAGGGATCTGGACAGGCTGGATCGATGGGCTGAGACCAACTGTACGAGGTTCAACAAGTCCAAGCCCCGGACCCTGCACTTGGATGAAAACAACCCCATGCAGTACTACAGGCTTGGGGGAAAATGGCTGGAAATCTGCCTGGAGGACAAGGACCTGGGAGTGTTGGTCAAGAGGCAGCTGAATACGAGCCAGCAGTCTGTCCAGGTGGCAAAGGCAGCTTGTATCAGAAATAGGGTGGCCAGCAGGACTAGGGAAGTGATTGCCCTCCTGTACTCGGCACTGGTGAGGCCTCACCTCAAATACTGTGTTGAGTTTTGCGCCCCTCACTATAAGAAAGACACTGAGGTGCTGGAGCGGGTCCAGAGAAGGGCAACAAAGCTGGTGAGGGTCCAGAGCACGAGTCTTATGAGGAACGACTGAGGGAGCTGGGGTTGTTTAACCTGGAGAAAAGGAGGCTGAGGGGAGACCGTATCGCTCTCTGCAACTACCTGAAAGGAGGTTGTAGAGAGGTGGGGGTTGGTCTCTTCTCCCAAGTAAGAAGTGATAGGACAAGAGGAAATGGCCTCAAGTTGCGTCAGGGGAGGCTTAGATTTGATATTAGGAAAAAATGATTCAACAAAAGGGTTGTCAAGCATTGGAAAAGGTTGCCCAGGGAAGTGGATGAGTCCTCATCCCTGGAGGTATTTAAAAGACAGGTACACATGGTGCTCAGGAACATGGTTTAGTGGTGGACTTGTTAGTCCCCAGTAGACAGTGTTAGGCTAATGACTGGACCCAATGATCTTAAAGGTCTTTTCCAAACTAACCAATTCTATGATTCTATATATTATAGGAACCTGTCCCATTGTTAGCGTTTGCATTGAATGGTCTCTTGAACATGTGTCTAGCACTGTATCCTAGAATCCTTTATCTTTTTTAAGAAATCAAAATTTTGTTTAAGCCTGAGGTTAATCATATACCCTAAGTATACTTTTTCCAACATTAACAGCGGCCAGAAATGCTGGAGAATTTTCTAGATGTCTAGATGTGCATTGCTTGCTCAAGTGTTTCATAGAGCAATGCATGCAGTACTGGATGCTCAGTGTGATGAAGTCAAAGAAGTTTTCCCACAATCTTCAAGGAGCCATGTGCCCGTGGTCTTGCTATCATGTGCCAGCAAAATGTCTGAACTTGCCTTGCAAGACTGTAGCCATGGCCTAGCTTGGGAGTGACAAAAAACCACCAGGAATCTAAGCAGCAATACCACGACAAGAGGAGAGCTGTCCTATATATGAAGAAGACAATCTGCTGCTGATCGCTCTAGAGCCGCTCTCTCCTCACAGCCATGCTTGACTGAGCTGGCAGTGCTGCAGCCACCATTAGTGCTGGGGCCGAGGCAAGCTTTTCCAGCCTGGACCCAGGAGGACGAACCAGGAGATGTCCAGTGAACAGAAGACTGAAAAATATCCCAGAAATTTTACTGTATTCAAATGTTACAGACACAGGATCCTTCCCTTGGCACAGAGGGAAGTAGAGAGCGCAGAGTAAATGGCTGAAAACAATGCTGATGAGTGCAAGATTTCCTGCCAACCATCTACAAACTTTTCAGCAATAAAAGCTTCGAGTTAGTCTAAACAAATCAAATCACACAATGATGAAGTCTCCACTCTCATCCCTGGTTATTTTGTAGATCCCTACACAGGAAGGCAGCAAGCAGTATATCTGCTTCTCATACAGTGTTAAATACAGACTACATCTTCCAGTAAAATTTCATTTGGAGTCATCCTTCTTTCAATAGACAGCAAAATCATGAACTAAACATGTTAATCCAGACTAAACCAACTTAAATTATCTAACAGAAAACCTGATTTGAACAATCAATTTAAATCTTGCTTTTGATTTTTTTTCCATTTGTTTTCCTATTGCAAGGTTAATTCGTTCATTGCTTGAAATGACCCAAATATCCCAATCAGCAAATAAATAGAGTTTCAATGTAATACTACTTTTTGCTAATTGTGAGACTATGAGTACACTATAAATACACTTAACTTTCAAAAATTAATCTAAGTTGTATTTTCTGATGTTAAAATAGAAATGGCAACGTATTTACTAAATCATTACAAGTGTACTTATTTGTGTTAAGTTGTTTCTGGAAAGAGGAATTTGATTAAAAGACTGGCTTTTAAATGCGGAATGAAAATATATTAGATGTGTTGGATAGAAAAGGAAAAAAGGGAGACTGCAAATTATTACATATGCAGCAGTTTATTAAACAATAAAAACATTCTCTTCTAGTATGTGGGTAGTAGGTAGCTAGGGAACCATCTACTATTTTTATATGAAGACTAGTGAAACTGTGGAGTTGCTAGATCTCAGCCTCTCACACAAAGAGATCTAATGAGATCTACGGAAAACACTCGATACCTACAGCTGGTGTGACTGTCAAAACTATTTATGTTCTGAAGTCTTAACCACTTAAATAATAAATAAAGTCATAATATATAAAGTCTTAAGCCTTAAACAGTTATTTGCTAAAATTTTATAGAAACTGAAGTGCATATAGGTAGAATACTATTTATACAGTTTGAATATATTCCTAATATAAGCTCTCCCAATTGGATCTACAAATGTTTTTCAAAGAATTAAAAGAAATTTCTTGAAAGAGATATTTGGGGTTTTTTTAAAGTTTATTTTTAATCAGTTTTATCCACGTTAGACAAAAATAACATGAGTTTTGTTCTCATTTGGGCAAGACCCTAAAGAAAATTTTTACATCTCTGGTCCTACTTATGGCACCTGACTTTTAGCCTTCCAAATATCACAAACACGGCTACTATTCTTGAGCAGAGAAAGTAAGCCAGTAAGCTCACAGCTATCAGGCAACAAGACAGACTAGTACAGCTGATTTAGATCGTAGTCTCACAGACTGTAAACAAATCCTAGAAGATGACAGGGGAAAAGACCCATTATATATACTACTGACATCGCTTCACACACAACCCTCATATAGATTTGTTTTTCTAAACGAGATGAAGATGGAGGCAAGAATATTATTAGTATAATGGAAAAAGCAAGACCAGTACAGACATGTAACACATCTATCATAGATACCTTGTGTCTGTCTCACAAGTTAGCAGAACTAACCTATTAGCTTTCACCAAAGTCAACCAAAGTAGTGAATCCCAAATATCTGAAGTGATGAATCTGAACCTCACCCTTTGTAGCTTGTGAGTTACAAGCGGCTGGAATCATAGTTGACTAAAGTGTCTCATACATCACCAAGAAACCGAATCTTTTCATTGTCCTTCAAATGTGAAATAATCTGGAGCACTACTGGAGAGAAATTCAACATAGATACTAAATTCAAGCCAGGTATCACGAAAGGGTATTTTTTGCATTCCTTAGCAGGAAATCTCATTGACAGGCTCACCTAGTCTGGCTTTACATTTTGAATTCACCAAACCTGGAATCAAGGAAGGAGTCAGAATTGAATCTGTTTTCACAGAACCAACAGGTGTCCTCAATGCCTTGCCAGACTGTCGGAAGCATTAAACAAGGCTGTCTTTCCTTGGAAGAGCGGCAAGAAGCCACTCAGAGAGACAGGAAAAGATTATTCAAGTCTTCTGTGAAACGATATAAATAATATACAAATACTGGAGATTATGCCACTACTACTTCTAGGATCCTCCTACAAGAACCAATCTCCCTCTGGGCCTTTTGTACACCTACATAAAGCCATTGTGCACAGTGATTACGTGATGTTGGCACACATGATAAAACGCAAACGAAATAAACCGCTAGCTGTATGTTGTCATGTAAAAAACAAGGTGGACAAGTGAATGAAACTGCTAGTTGAAGGTGGCGTGACAAAAAGACAAGGGATGCTGGTAAGAAAAGGTTGGTTTGTTTCTTTGTTTAAGAGTTTGCCTGCCTGGTTGCATCCACCAACAGTTGGTCACAAGCAACCACAAAATCTAAGATGACGCTTAGCTTTCTTGGTAAAGCAAAGTTCTCATGCATGGCTACCCATTAAGTTTTATTCTAATTCTCTCTCAGTAGCCAAGAGTTTGGCTCCCTTTTGCAAATGGTGGCACAGACTTACTTTTTTTCACCTCTTATCTGTATCGCAGCACTGTGGTGTATCTGATCTTCCTTTTTTCCCTCAGAGGTAGAGACTACTGCAAACACATCAGATCTGCCCATTTCCACCCTTAACTTTGGAACCCTCTGTGGTCTGAGGCCAGGGTATATGACGTTCCGGTACTCTACAAGACTGACAGTGAATCTTTTTGATATCTAGAGCAAAATGTGTTTTATCTCCTGGTGCTGGCAGCCTGGGAAAACTTCTGATGGTGTCAGACCTGGTGACACCAGCCACAATAATGCTCCAGAAAAAAAAAATAAAAGAAAGAAAAAAAAGAGTTAATCTGTGGTGAAACCAGAGTTTTATTACAACTCATCTAAAACAATAAAATGAAAAGCCCTGGGAACAAAATTTCACCACAAATCTCAGGACTCCTTAAGCCAGTGAGGTTTTTTCTTTTCTTTTTTAAACTATTTTCTCTCTCCAGAAAGTCTTTACATACCAAAGTTCCAGAACCTTTGTAAAATGTAAAAGTGTTCCAGAATAGAATTTTACAGAGTTATTGACATGGATTTTCCCCAGAAAATGTGTTTTTTTAAAAAAAAAAGTTTTTGAAAGAAAAATTTCCTATGGAGATATATATTTACATTAGATTTATAATGTATTTGGAAACAACATACTAGCAGTATAGCTAGTAAACTGGAGTAGAACAAATAAAAAGCACACAAACATATCATACCAATGCCACATTATACAGTGCAAACAGAAATACACTAACATGATTTCCTGAAATTGAAAAATCCCTATGCATTATTTTTGCTGATTACCCTTGCCCCTTCTCAGACATGCCTCTGAGTAGGTCTCCCTGAATATCTTTAATGTTCTGGAAAGTATGCTTGAAACACCATGACACCTCTTTAAATGATATTCACATATGGCAACAAGCATTCCTCGACCAGAAAGGAAATGAGAATACAAGTTTTATAGAGACTGTTTACACTTTTCTGTGTTCTCTAACACCTGGGAAAACCTCAGGTTTTTCTTCTTTCTGAAGGAAAATCTCAAAGCAAGGATATACAGTAAATCCATCTCTGTGCTCTGAAACCCATCCCATTTCATTAGATGTAGTGCAAATAATACAAGAAAAAAACAATGCTAACAACAAAAAAAGACATTTTGAATGTGTTTTTGAAAGATACAGGCAAAGATTAAAAGAGTACCTTATGAAATAATACTAAAAGAAGAATGTTTCTGAAAGGAAATAATCCCAAAAGAACATGAAATGAGCGTGCTGGAGCTGATCACAACAGTTAAGGTGTCTGCTGGACTGAGAACACCCTCCTCATTCAACACCACTTGAAAGAAACTCTTTGATTTCTTTGTGTAACAAATTCTTACACTGGTCGAATAATACAGTTCTCTCTGACAGCGACTTCCTATTCAAGAATATACTTTTTTTTCTTTTCTCTTCTACTAAAATACTACCTTTTAATAGTTTTAACTGATTTCATTAAAAAGCAGTAGTACATTTTTCATTCTGTAATACCAAGGATCACCATGAAGGACAAAGTTATAAAGAAAGGGAAAAAAATGAATTACTGCCACATGAAAGGAACTCTGGAGTAGAGGTTAAAAAATGGCTTTCTTAAAGAAACCATGGGTTTGATATATATGATGTCTTATTTTAGTATCACATTTCACAGGCCCTTGTGGGTTTTAAATACATATGTTTAGAAAAATGAAGTAATGACTGTGCTACAATCAAAAATGTACTAAACCAAAGAAAAACATTGCCACAAAACGTGCAATGTATAAATTGAAAAAAACACCCCACCCTTCCAAATATTCTTGGCTTCAAATTGGGTGAAGCTTACTCTTAAAAAAAAATTAAGGTGGAAAGTACTACGCTGAACAAGACATAGTCAGTAATCGCCGAATGCCTTTTGGCCTCTAAAATTTAATCATCCTACACAAGGGACCTCTATGAAGTTATCCCAAGTTCTCTTGTTTAATTTGGCTTTTTAACTGGCCAGTCTCCACAACTTTCTCTGTAGTGCTAAGAATATCTTGTGTGTGTTATTGAGATATAAATGGTTAGTCAAATGCAAAATAAAAAATCCCCCCCCCCCCCCCCCCCCCCCAAAAAAAAAGAAACTCCAAAACCAAAACAACATTACAGTTATTTTTAAGAACATGCAGCTCCATCAAGGTTCACACACTCATGTAATCGTAGCCTAATTTACATTGGAAGGAACTTCAGAAGTCATCTAGATCAACCTCCTGCTCCAAACAGGACAACTTGGATCTGGGGCTTGTCTAGTCAAGTTTTGTGCAGTCTCCAAGAATGGAGACTTCACGATCTCTCTGGACAGCCTCCTCCTGTGCTTCACTGCTCTCACTGGCAAAATATTTTTCTTAGTATCAAATCAGAACTTTGCGTGTTCCAATTTGCGTCTGTTGCCTCTCATTCTTTGCTTCTCATGCTGTCACAGTGCAACTTCCAAGAAAAGCCTGGCTCTGTTTCCTTTGCACCCTCCCATTAGTGAGCTGTGGACTGCCATGGGACCCCCCTGAGTCTTCTCTTCTCCTGCGTGAACAAGTCCAGCTCTCTCAGCCTTTCCTCATCCGTCATATGCTCTAGCCTCCAGCCATCTTGCTGAATCTCCACTGGACTCACTCTGGTATCTCTTTCCTTCCTGTACTGGGGGGCCCAAAACTGGACGTGGTACTCTACATATGGTCTCACAAGTGCTGAACAGAGGGGAAGTATCAGTTCCCTTGACCTGCTGTCCATGCTCCTGCTAACACAGCCCAATGTCACTGTGCCCTTCTTTGCTGTAAGGGCACATTGCTGGACAAGCATCTGGCTTGTTAACCATTGGGACGTCCAGTCATTTTCTGCAATGCTGATTTCTAGCCAGTTAGGACCCAACAGGTACTGCTGCACAGGTTACTATGTCCCAGATGATGGAGTTTGCTCTTGCCTTTGTTGAATTTCGTAAGGCTCCTGTTAACACAATTCTCTGCTGTCTTGATCGCTCTGAACAGCAACCCAGTCCTCCAGTGTATCAACCCCTCCCTCCATTTGAGGATCACCTCCAAACTTGCTGAATATGCACTCTGTCCCACTGTCCAGGTGTTTAATAGCAACTCAACAATAAAGGCTGCAGTATCAATGCCTGAGCAACACCACTTAGTAACTGGTCACCAACCGGAGTTAGCACCTTTGACCAAAAATGTTTGGTCAAATTTCCATCCAACTTATTGTCCATGTACTGAATTTCTATCTCACCAATTTGTCTGTGAAGATACTATGGGAGATGATGCCAAAAGTCTTGCTAATGTCAATGTAAACAACATCCACTGCTCTTCTCTCATGAACTGAATCAGCCATTTGAACATAGAAGGTGAAGAAGTTGATTTGGTACAATTTGCCCTTGCTCATTCATATTGGCTTTTTGCCACACTTGCTCAACTTTCTGTGCATTGAAATGGACCATTCTCATTCACCAAGGAAGATAAAACAGCTTTCCCGGACCCTTTTGTCCATAGTCTTGATGATCAGTCATGGCCAAGGTGGTCATCAGCCTTTACACCTTCAACCATTCTTCCTTATTCATGTATAACAAGTCCAGGACAGCGTGTCTCTTAGTTAAGTCATCAATCACCTGCCTCAAGAAATTAACTTTCAGGAATGTCCTGGCTTGCTTGTATCCCCCATGACTACTATGGCCTGCAACAATTGCAAAGCCCCAGCAGTTACTTAAAGGCCTCATCTACTTCTTCTTGGCCAGATGATCTACAGCAGATGCCTACCACAACATTACTCATGTTGTTCTGCCCTCTCTTAAGTGCTTGACAGGTTCAGTACCCATTCCAAGGCAAAACACTGTGCACTCCTGCCCCGCCTTTGCATATGCTGCCCCTCTTTGCCAGCCTGTATCCATCCACCTATCCAGAGCAGCACTCCGTTGTGTGAATTATCCCACCATGTCTTTCTAAGCCCAAGGAGCTCTGCAAATGCGCACAGATTTGCAGTTCCTTCTGCTTGTTTCCCATGTTCTGTGCTTTTGTGTACAGACAATTGGAAGGGCCGCCCCAGTCATACTGCCCGCAGAAGGAAAGTGCAAGGTTTACCCAATCACATTGTTCCCAGACGCTTCCTCAATGTTACCCATGCCTTCACTTCTCTCCAAATTACAGCAACCCTCCCCTTAAGTAGCTATGTCAAAGTCCTCCAGAAAAGGTTACTGAGACTGTCAGCAGAGATGCCTGTGCCACACTTCATCTCATGGATCCTGTCCCTGGTTCAGCAGTCCATATTCCTCAAAGAGGGTATCGTGGCTCTGTCTGCAACACCAGCCATGCAGCTACATATTGACTTGAGGAATGTGCCCTCTGCCACTTGAGCACTTCCACCTCACTGGCAGGATTGAAGAGAACACCACCTGGGTATTTGTGCCCTTCACCCTTGCCCCTAGGTCTCTGCAAGTAATTTTTTATATACTTGGGTTGACCTCAGTAGTTTCACGGTGGCCACATGGATGAACAGCAAGGGGTGAAGTCTGAGGGCTGGACAAACCTCAGATATGTCCATCTGCAATATCTGTGATGTAAGTACTCAACAAAAAGTAAACCTCCAGCTATAGCAAGTACACCAGGTTGGCAGGTGGGTGCCTCTGTCTCTGTTAGGATATGGTCTCAAATAACTATCATCCTCCTTTTCTGCTTCATATACACATTTGGTTGAGCCTCAGCTGGCTCTGATGTTTCCCCTGGCAATCTTGCTCACCTCCTTACAGGGCACTACGCCTATCCTTCTCTGCAGGCAGAGAATCTTCATTCTATTGCCAAAAGTCATAAATTTCCAACATCTCAATCTTAGGAGTCTCTATCCATAGCTTATTTGAATATAATCTCTAGCTGCCTCTACTTTACATCGCAGAGCTTGGGTTCTTGCCTTTGCAAAGATCCTGTTGATCTCCTTTTTGCCCCTTTCATGCTGCACGGTCTACTCATCTCTACCCACTCAGCTCTACTCATCTCTACCCACTCAGCTCCTTCACTTGGCAAGTCAGCACCTTGACCCAAGTGCACTTCCCAAGCGTGAGGCTACAGCCATCTCATGTGAGAGTCCTAGACTGGGGAGTGCAGCCTAAGACCTGGAGTTCTTTCTGGTTTGCAAGGAACTACTGCTGGTGACCATGCCCTAGAGCACATCAGAACCATCACTGCACAGCCCTCAGCAGTCCCACATTGTCCTGAAGTATTTTTCTGCACCCTGTTGTGCTGCTCTTGTACTAGCTGCTGTGATAACTGCTAGGTCTCTTAGTTTCCTCTGTTTCCTGGGCTCTAGGAGCTGCACTGTTGCCTACCAGTTATACAGCTGCTCCTCAAGCATTAATTAAATGGGTGCTTGACACTGCTTGATCAACAGTCGGCTGAAGACAAAATACACAGGTTGTCCACAACCCGCAAGCAGCCAGCCAAAGCTGTCTGTAAGAGCTGACAGAGGCAAACGCTTCCATAGGCTGGCCCTGACGTGCAGCAGCAAGCCACCAAAATTCCGCAAAGCAGGAGCTCCCAGAAGATTTTCCCTGAAGCTTCCTGAAGAAGAGCCTGCAATGCTAGGTCTCTGACTAGCTGCCTCTGCTGGAGATCTGAAACACAGGGGCAAAATGTACTGCAAAAGAACAACAGGACTTCTGAGCTGCTGCTCCACTCACCGAGGAAGCCATTGCAGTATTTGACAGTGGCTTCATTAACTCTGTTGCACAGTGGAAATGGGAAAAGGGGCAGAACAAACTGTTACCAGGAAACCACTGTGGGCCTGGTCTAATTCAGAAGGCTAAGCAGGACTCCTGCTTTATCATGCTTTACCAGGAATGTAATCCCGATGCAGCCACAGCTTCCAGCCACACTCCTCCACTGATTGTTTAGAATCTCCAGCCTTTTTTATCATCCAGAGGGGCTTTTGTTGTGTCAGTTGTGTCCATGACAAGACACCACCCTGCAGTTATGCCAGTGACAGTGCATCCGTGTACCTGTATGTTAGGCAATGGAGTAGTTTCTGCTTTCACCAACATGCTTTGCACCAAGATTAATACCGGTCTCATTTCACTTTCAGCCAGCTCTGCCACTCAACGCAGCAGCCTAACCTCCCTCCAAGGCAGACCATGTGTTTCTGCCTCCATACCATCTTTCCCCTTCCCACACCCTTTTTTGTTTTTTTTCTCCTTTAAATGTGAATGCTTGTGCCAGCACCCAGGGAGGAGGGCAGCCCAGAACAGGAAAAGCAGCTTGGAGAGAGTGGGATTATTCTTTCGGCTGCGATACTAGTTTACAGTAACTGGAGAAGGATGGCCTCAGACTGACACAACTGGTTCCCATTTCAGAGTCCTCAGAGCAAGGTCTGTATTTCACCCTTTGTCAGTAACGCAACGTGCTCCCTCCAGCCGCTCCCAAACCTACGCGCCAGATGCAGCTGGCTCGCCTGAGCCGCAGCCCCTTGGGTTGCTGCATCTGGCATGAGAAGACACAGAGGAGGGGAGGAGAAGGGGAGGCACCACCCTGCTGAGGGAAGGCAGAATTGCCGAGCTCGAAGGAGCCCCCCACCCCGACACGTTCTTCCACTCCAGCCTCATGTCATGTCCCTGCTCTCTCACGTGCTATCAATGAAGTTTTCTAATCACTGACGTTAAAACCAACTGCAACTAAATTTATAAAATTAGAGTATGTGCTTATGCGCAGACATCTCCTTCCACCTTCACCCAGTAACGAAAACACAAGAAGCAAAACACAACATGCTGCTAAGACCTATAAAAATTAATTTTAAGATAAGCATATTTCAGAGAAAATGCTTAAATTGTGGCAATATTTAACCATTTAAAGGCAATAATCAAGAAGCAGTGCTAAGCAAAGTTCACTAACTCCTGCATAGTTTAAAACTATTGTTTACATTTTATGACAATCATGGATTTCTTTTTTCACTTCAGAAATCTTTGAATCTCGAGTACGTTACTCAATGTGGAGCTGTAATATGAGATGACTTTATTAAATACTACTCTCTGATAGAAAGGACAGCATTAAAGCAAATTGCTTTGCCGAACTTAAAAGTCATTGATTTTTCTTTCTTTACCCTCCCTAGCAAAAACCTTATTGAGTTATCCTAATTCAACTGTTTCACCAACTTTGCCCATTCTTAAACATTGACACATGCCAGTGTGCTGGCCTGCTGGAGTTTGTTACATTGTGCCATTTCAGCCACACCATCCACCTGCCTAAGTAATCAGTTCTCCAAATCAGTAAGAAAGTTTTTAATGCTTATTACAATTTCTATGGCAATTTTTACCTGGAAAGAATGTATCTATACACTGAATAGCCATGCTGAAACCACCAAAGCTGAGTTATTTTAATATAAGGATTTTACAGTTTTTACTTGATGGAAAGTAACTTCCAGGGTCTTGCTTACCACATGCCAGTACCCCACACAACTCTTCCAGTCGGTTAAAAATTTTAACTTTGCTGCTAACAGGATTCAGTTAAATTCCTCAACCACAGTTGCCTGGACTTCTTTCCTTTTTATTCTTTCTTTTCTCTCATTTACCTTTCTCTTTCTTTTCTCTCATTTACCTTTCCCTTTCTTTTCCTTCTCTCTCCTCTGTTTTCACTGCATCTTTTTCTCTTCTTTTTGTTTTCTTTTCTTACCCTCCTCTTTTCTCTCCTGCCTTTTATTTCTCTTTAGTTTTCTTTCCCCTTTTTCTCTTTTTTCCTTTTTATGTCCTACCTCTCCCTCAGTTCTCCTCTCCTTCTCTCCCTTCTCCCATGTTTTCTGTTCTTTCTGATTTTTTCTCCTACTTTTCATTGTGTTCTCTCTTCTCTTTCCATGTATTTATTCTCTTCTTTCTCCTTTCTCCCTTCTTTCTCTCCTCTTTTCTGTTTTCATTCTTTCATCTTGTCTCTTTCCTTTCTTCATTTCCCCTTTTCTCCCTGTTCTTTATTCTCTTCCTTCCCTTCCCTTCTCCTCTCTTCTCCTCTCCTCCTCTTCTCTCTTCTTCTTCTCTCTTTTTCTCCTTCTCCTGTCTTTCCCCTTTTCCTTCTGTCTTTTTTATTCTCTTTTATCTTTCTTTTCTTTCTCTTCTCTTACCTCTTTTCTTCTTCTCTCTCCTTTTCTCCCTTGCTTTCTCTTTCTTTCCTCTTGTGGTGGGTTAGCCTTGGCCAGCAGTCAAATGCTGATGCAGCCACTCACTCCCCATCCTCAACATGAAACAGGGAGAAAAGAGGATGAAAAAGCTCATGGGTTGATATAAAGACAGGGAGATTTCTTACCAGTTACCATAACAGGCAAACCAGACTAGACTTGAAGAAAATTAATTAATTGCAAAGTAAAATAGATTCGGGTGGAGAGAAACAAAGACAAAACAAACTGAAACAACAGCTCCCCGTTTCCAGGCTCAACTTTCGTCCTTCACTCACGATTCCTCCACCTTCCCCTCACTGAGCAGCACTGAAGGATGAGAGGGTTACAGTCATTCCACAACAGCTCCTCTCTGCGGCTACTTCCTCCAAGCACTCCTTGTCTGCTCCAGTGTGGGCTCTCTATGGGCTGCAGCTCCTGACAGGAGCCTGCTCCAGCCTGGGCTCTCAATGGGCAACAGCTCCTTCAGGAAACATGGGGTCCTCCACATGCTGCAGTGTGGACATATCTGTTCTGGTGTGGTCCTCCACAGGTTGAGCAGAATCTCTGCTCTGGCACCTGGAGTACCTCCTCCCCTCCTCCTTCTCTGACCTTGGTGTTCACGCTACTATTTTGCACTCTCTTTTTTACTCTCCTCTTCTGCCTGAGTGGTGGTTTTGCCCTTTCCAAATACGTTACCACTGAGGCAACCACCCAGCTGTGGGTGGGTTGGAGATGACTGGAATTGGCCATGTTCTGCCTGGGGCAGCCCTGGTGGCTCCTCGCAGAGGCTGCCCATGCAGCCTGCCCCTGCCTGCACCTTGTCATGTACACCTTCTCTCTTCTCTTCCCTTCGTCTTCTCTTCTCCATTCTCTTTCTACTACAATTTTGCTGACTAATAAATGTCAGGTATATCCTTAACCTAGTTTTGTTAAGAGCTTTACCTGTAAGGAACGCCTGAAAATAAATACAGAACAAGCAATCACAGCACATCCTGTACCTTTAAAAATATAGTAACACATGATTTATTGTATCAGTTCAAATTAAAATATTTGTGTGGATGTGAAATGTTTAAGTTATATTTGTTGTACATAGGGGAGTTTAACTTGGCAAAACAGCATAGCAAAATGTTCTTTCCTTCCCTCCAAGGACTGAGCAGATACTTTTATTTTTGTGTTTTAACTTAATCCAGCTGTTGCAATTCATACTATTAGTAGATCTCTGTAGTCTTTTATGACTTATAACAGCTCATTAAGTCTGGAACTGACTCCTTTAACTTTCTATTTAACTGCTAACTAAAAGTAAATATAATCTCAAAATGTCACAATGTTTTAAAATTATAAGAATAGTAACCATGAAATAATTTGTAAATACAAAGCATTGATACCTAAAATAAAAGTTTTGGACTGGCCATACTTAATAGGCACATTATTCCATCTGAAAGGAATGATTCTGCTGAAATCATTAATGAAGTCCCTTTCAATGTAGGGGCTAAGACACACAACATACAAAGAAAGAGCCAAAGAAATGTAACAGAATGTGGCATCACAAACAAAATTCCGTCTTAACCAGCAATTGTTTTGTGTTAGTCATCCCAATCACTGTGTCTAAATATTTTTAATAAAGAATTAAATGGTAAGTATAATATTGAATCAATTGACAGTGACAATCAGGTAATGAATTCCTGGATTGTAAACTTGGGCACAAGTAATCCTGTATCACTACTACGTTAGTTTATACAATTCAGTACACCAACTGACTGAATGATATTTTGATGCAATTATTTACATTAATATCCTTAAATTACCACTACAAACAGAGAAATGTTAATGGTTGGATTGGGTTTAATGGTGTTGGTTTTGCTTGAAGAGGACAGTTAAGAGCATGCATACAGTTTGAAACTGCCTCATTTTCACTGGCCAAGAAAAAATTCCCTAACTGAAAGAAAGCTGTCTTAAAAAATAAAAAACCACAACAAAACAAAGCAAAAACTTCCTGTTTGTCATATATACTAAAAGATTTATTCTCAAAAAGTTCCTTGATGTCCTTTATAGGTAATAGTTTTTTTCCTTTGTGATGACTGTAGAGGGGGCATTTTATTTTTGACACTATGATTCCGTATTTGATAACGGCTACCTAAGGTATTTAGAAGTCTACAAACCAAAAACTCCTCCGGGGATATTGGTAACACAAGAAAAAGAAAGGAAGCAATAGCAAGTAATGGGTGCCATTTGCAACAGAAAACAATAATTGTCTAAATCCTGCACTTGTTTCATTTTATTTGTAAATGAAATATAGAAGCACACAAGTGAAGTTCTTTCAGGAAAAAGGTACATAATAGTTTATCTTGATAGATTCCTGATAGCAGATAAACATATTTTAAGCAGTCGTATTGAAACATATAAAAAATACAGCAGTAGGAATGGATGCTATATGGTGCTAAATAGGGTGATTACAATTAGCTACTTTTTCTTGGGTTTTCTTTAGTAAGTTCTACCTTCCAGCAAAAGAGCTACTAGATCCTATTTTCCTTTTCTCATATTACAACTAAAATGAAAACCAAAAAGAAAGGGGGGGGGATCAATCTGTCCTCTCTTTTAGCTATTGAGGGCAAACAGTAAAATAGTTCTTGGGAACCTTTTGAGATCTTTCCCATAGCCTTTGCGATTGCAATAATTGAGTAAAGGATGTATTTGAGTATAATTCTGTGATTTACAACTTTATATGCATATAAGTGTATGTGTATGTGTACAAAAGTCAATTTGTGTCTGTAGGTGTATTTACACACTCAAGCACATAAACACAGTATCACACATGCAGTATTTAAGTTCTTTTATTTATATTTAAATTTGATATATATGTTTTGGTTTTCAGTTCTCTGTTGATACTGTAAATATTTGCCAGCAACACAATTAATAGTTCTAGCACACAGCTATCAGACAACAGCCTTACTGACAAATGCAGAGTTTATTGGGATCACAAGCAGAAGATGGGAGCTTTCTATACTGCTGAAAGAAAATCATATCTTGCATAAACCATATTTTTATGCAAAAATAAGCTGACAAAAGTCAGCTGTGGGATAAATGAGATTCAAAGCAGTAATAAATAATAGGTTTAAATATGCATTATAGTATGTAAGCAAGCAAAAGATGTTTAGGCACTTTTAAAATTCTGTTCTGAAATGAAGAGCATGCACGTAATTTAATTTCACAGTAATTAAGATGACTACCTACAAGACTCAAAATTAAAAAATGGAATTGCTATCAGCTAGCCTTAGAAAAAAAAATTGTATCTTAACAAATTTTCTGAGTTATATCTAATCTTTTTCATAGTCCTTGGATAGTGAAATTCAGAGGCTTTTTTGGGTCTTGATTATATATAACCATATTCAAAATTTTAAATAAAATATGCCAGTGTTTGACTATAAGAGAACTAGTAAATTTTTCAGCTTGTGCAATATGAACGGAAAAAAATTATAGAAAAGAATTCTTTTCATATTTTCCCCTTCAGTCAATGAATGGTTTAATTACAGGTAGACTGAAACACATTCCCATATCTTTATAGAAACATAGAGACATCCACTGCAAACTGTTCCAGAAAATAAATTCTTACTAGAAAATGATGCTTTCATAGAAAGTCTGACAATGTTTTCTTCTTTCACATTCAAGTAAAACATATTTAATTCAGTCTGCCAGAAATGGCTATGCTTCTGCTCTGTGAAAAATATGCTAATGATGAAAATAAGGGCTTGACAATTTACTGAATACTGAGCGGAAAATCTGTAATGAATTGCCTGTCTTGTAGTGTTTGGTTAAGGCTTTTTTTTCCCCCTGGTTGCTATGGAATACTAGAAATAGCATTAAAAAGATTATGCCATTTTGTAGGATGTTGTGTGTGTCCCTTAAGACTGAGCACTTACAAATAAAGACAAAAGTCAGCTGCTGGATAAATGAGATTCAAAGCAGTAATAAATAATAGGTTTAAATGCTAACTTTTCAATGCAGAAGAGAAACTCAGAGAACAAAACAGAAATGTCAAAAAAAATCCAACCCCAACAAATAAGTCTCAATCAGCAACTAGCAAGTTGAAACCTAGATTAATTCATTTTACACCTGCAAGAAAAAGCAGCTTCTTAGGTTACTCGGATGTTGCAACAAAAGCTTATAAATCCATTAAACCAGTCATGCCTTCAAGTTCCCAGACAGGCTTCAATTTTCACTGCAGGTTTTAAGTCTTTTCCTAAGAATATTTTAACAGAATGTTCATTCAAAAGGTGACTCCTTCTAGCTAAAGTCTCCATACCATTCTGTATTTGAAAGTTTGATGTATATGGCTGCTCCTGACAGGTTATGTGCTGAATCACATTTGCTCAAATACTTCCTAAAGGAAATACACTAGATTATTCTTGCCTTTTCTACGCAGCAGAGAGCTGAACAAGGCTTCTGGCTACGCAGTAACAGTTCTTGTGTTTTGCCCTGAACTAGCACACACTAGTTACATTAAGCTCTCTCACAGATCTTGTTTCTGACTTTTATTTTTAAATAATAGTTTATTGCCTATGTACTTTAATGTTAACATGTGCGAGATGTTCATTTCAGAGCAATGATGGAAAGAG